>OZ014441.1:16385936-16701515 GCA_963966035.1 Acleris laterana | reverse complement strand
AAAAAAATGTGGCCACCATTTTTTTCCCAACACTTCGCCCGTGTTTCACCTTCGTTGGAGGTTCATCATCGGGAAACACCCAAATTGTCGATTGCCGTTTAGTCGGTGGATCATATTGGTAAATCCAACTCTCGTCTCCAGTAATAATGTTAAAAATTGACCGTCCTTCTCCCTGATCAAATTTTATATCTTTGCACTATGTCACGCGAGCTTCTTTTTGTTCTGCATTCAGCGAGTGAGGCACCCATCGTGAACATAATTTCCTGACTCCAAGCCGGTTGTGTAAAATTTCATTACTTAATAGCTGGCGATGAAATTTTCACGATCTCTTCTATTTGTTTGTAAGTCACTTTTGGGTCTTCCTTAATAAATTTTTTCACAGCTAGGACTTTTTCTTCTGTAACTGAAGTCGCGGGTCGGCCATTTCTTTCATCATCATTTAAGGAAAAAATCCCTCGTTTAAATTGAGCAAACCATCTGAAAACTGTTGCACGCGATGGTGCATAGTCCTCAAACGCCGAAACTAATCGCTCTCTGCACTCACATTCATTTAATCCAAATTTACTTATAATCGTACAAAATCATCGCACGAAAATGTTCTCGCCTCAAATCCATAGTTGACGATAAAAGCCCGCGGAATGGAAACAAAAAACAACCGTCATTTTTTTATTTTTAAATATTTGATCAAATGGTTTTCTATGTTCGAATCACAAATAATTTATCTTTTAAAAAAAGGTTCAATCTCGTTGCGTTCTTTTTATTAATTTTGAGCATCTCTAAACTTTCCTAGTGACCCACGTATGTAGGTATGTACTTTACAATGAAACTACCAAAATTATTCAAATTAACAAGTCAGTATACCGCCACAATTTTCGGCGATATCTTCCTAAAGCATTTTCATATTTGAAATTCTTTACAAGCTTCAACTTAAGATTAGTTCAGTAAACTTACGGAACAGTCTCAGGTTCTAAACCAATTCGCAAACGGACTTGCTCACCAACTTCTGTCACAGATTTATTACTGCATTCAAATGTAGTGTCTGTATTTTGTGAGTCATTCCGCTTACCGGTTGCAAAGTTTCCGACTTGGTTTAGCTCAACTTTTATCATTAGTTCAACGGAGCCAATGCCAAAGCCAAACCTGATTTGAAAACGAAGGTTTATTCTTACCAATATGAATGGAGCTAATCTATTATTGACTAGAATTTATTAAATTGGAAAAGTATTTTGGAAATCGATTATTCACAATATTTGAACGCTGCTTTCATGGGGAGTACAAGTGCTTTAGTATTAATATGTTCTGAAAAATAAATGAAAATTGTTTTTTTTTATTAAATTCCAGTACTTAGATACGTGAACCGCACGAAAAAGTTAAATATACTTTTAGTTCTTAATCTAGATTTTAAACTTTTGGTTCCATTTATTTTGACACAGCTATACGAAACAAGCAAGTGACCCCGATTAATGTGTCATAAAACTGCGACGCACAAGAATGATTACCTAAATCTAGTAGGTAGGTAGCTTATTTTCAAAATAAAACATTAATAAATACACTACGTATATTTTTTTACGTCAGAATTCTTTAAAAGGTCAACTCTCAAATTATCTTGCCAAAGCAGGAGTTTACCGCTGTGCCTCTGTGTAAGCATGTATAGTAAGAAGACTTGCAAATGCTTTAGTGCTTTTTGTGCTTACTCTCGAACCATATACTAAAACAACTGAACTTCGGAATGCCAAAAATAATTCCCTTCTCTGAATGTAAGGTCCACGCTTTCATCACCAGAGTAATTGGCCACACTCCAGTCTCCCTCGACGCACTCTACGCTATTCGCATTTATTTTCTTTATTTCTCCTTTGTCTTATCTTTCCTCTTTGAGCCGAACGAAAACGTCAACATTGATTCTTCATTTAAAATTCGCCGTTATCTATTTCACATCTCGTGGAGTACTTGTAAAATGGCAACGCTCGCCACAAAACCGAATGTTGCTTTACAAAGAGATAAATTCCAAGTTCAAAAGTTGAAGGAGTTACCCTCAGGCTGTCTTGTCATGAGCAAACGGTGAGAAGTTTCCGCGGTTACATGCCACGTTTGATTTATACTCGGTAACTTTGTGCGCACTTGTTTCGAGGTTCAATATAGGCTAAAAATATAGGCAGCTGTTGTAATTATCTGTAGGTAATTGTTTCATTTTGTAAAAAAAAAGGAAAACTGGAGGAATGAGCTGACAGGGTGTTTTTTGAAATCTTTAATAACGTTTTTTCTAACGCATTAATTGTCCAAATTATCACATTTCATGTCCGTGTCTAAGCCGTGATGATGTGTGTGTATTTCTCTATGTACTTAAGTATGTTTGTCGTCATCTAGTACCCATGGTAACTATAAACCCTTGAGCTTAGTTTGGGACTGGTAGAATTTGTGTGAGTTTGTTTGTTAATCGTAATGGTGATGATAATGATAACGGTGATAATAATGACGACAGGTATATCGATCAGACATACAGGTATATGGACATATTGTATACCCATACGAACATACCTTTATTGAATCATCAGCTATTCCAACGTGGGTTCCGGGGAAAAGTAATACTATAGAGTTCCTGCTTTGAAAATCGAAGCTCCGTTAAGTCCATCCCTTTCTCTCGATTTAGTAGTGATTCGTATTATGATAAAAATACTCACAATACGAGGGCTGCCTTTTAAGTTCTGTCGTTTGCAAGCCTTCCGTGATTGCATAAAAAAGAACTAGTGTCATCTTAAAATATTTGAAATTAGAATTCGAAAACAAAAGAATGACTCGAAATCGGCCCAACCGTTTTAGTACAGCGCTCGTTCAAAGTTGACAAGTCAGTTGTGAAAATGGAAATTTCGAAGGAAAATTTACGTGCGATATTTTTTTACAACTTCAAAAGGGGCTTAACGCGACTTCAGTGCTTCGAAGAGTTGACTACGGTTTTCAATGATAAAGCACCATGCCTCCGGACTGTGGAACGCTGGTATTTAGAATTTCAACGTTGTTGCTCTAGTCTTGGTGATAGACATCGTGAAGGTCGACCAAAAACAGCCGTAACCCAGGAGAACATTGATGCTGTACGGCAACTGATCGTCGAAGATCGCCATGCGACATACCGTGAGATAGAAGCTTCCTTAAGTATTTCAGGGACCAGTGTTCACAGTATTTTGCATGATCACTTAGGCGTAAAAAAGTTGATCTCTCGCTGGATACCACATTTACTCAGTGAAGACCAAAAAACGGCTCGCGTTCGATGGTGTCGCAAAACTCTGCGGCAATTCAACCGAGGAAACTCGAAACATGTTTACGACATTATCAGTGGTGACGAATCTTGGATATATGCCTACGAACCCGATTCTAAACAGCAGTCGACTGTTTGGGTGTTCCAAGATGAGCCAAAACCGACCAAAGTAATACGCTCACGGAGCATTTCGAAAAAAATAGTCGCCACGTTTGTGGCGAAAAGTGGCCACGTGGCCAACATCGTGCTCGAGGATCGTAAAACGGTTAATGCTGACTGGTATACCACTGTCTGTTTACCAGAAGTCATCGGCGAGTTTCGAAAAAATAACCCAAGACGTCGTATAAGACTGCATCACGATAATGCGAGCTCGCACACCGCCCGGCAAACAATTGCGTTTTTAAAAGAGCAAAACGTCGAAATTCTGGAACACCCGCCGCACAGTCCACACTTAAGCCCTAACGATTTTTTTACTTTTCCAAAAATCAAGCAACGACTTCGTGGTCAACGGTACCAGACGCCTGAAGAAGCCGTTGAGGCATACAAAACGGCCATTTTGGAGACCCCGACTTCGGACTGGAATAAGTGTTTCGAAAACTGGTTCGATCGAATGAAAAAGTGTATTACATATCACGGTGATTACTTTGAAAAACAATAAATACCATTTAACACTTAAATTGTCTTTAGTTTTTCCAAACGACACAACTTAAAAGGCAGCCCTCGTATAAGGTCGAAATGTCATTCCTAACATTTAAACCCTCAAAAGGACAATTAAAAAATCTAGCGCTAAAAATGACCACTTACAGCTGATACTTTGTGAAGTTGACTGAGGTTAAGATTCAGTTCTTTCTTAATTTTACTATCAAGGTTTTTAAAAGGTCAAAATCAAGAATTAAAGTGATTCACTTAAATTTTTGTAATAGAAAATTTTCATTTATATATAATTCAAACAATAAATTTGTTATAATGTTGACGGTACCCCTTAATTAAAACTCTTAATACTGTTACTGATTCAAGTTTCAATTATCAAGTTGTTTAATTAATTAACAATATACAGGTGTCCAAAAAAACACTCATTTAAAAATCGAGAAAATTGACACCCCTGTGATGATCTCCCCTGTGCTGTGACAGCAAATCTTAACTTTTCTTCCATTTTATTGTTATGTTACCCTGAATAACTCTTCTGTAAATTACAATTAAAATAAAATTAAACAATAACTACCTCAATTTTAAATTAAATATAAGTTTTTATCCCAAGCATGTACTAAAAATTAATTATTCACCCAACTTCAAGCAACACTGAAAAAAATATTACTCCGTTATTTTGGAAAGTAGCTTTAAATGAAGGCATATGCGTACTTGCTAAATTGTCATCTGACTGAGAAAAAAATTGCTCGCAGAGTACGAGCGTTTTTCGACCGAGAATATCCAACAGAGGGCCCCAGACAAGATGCATTACGCTAACTATCGTTTCTATTCGTTTAGTTTTTAAACCTATCGCGTAGCCAGCCCTTTCTCCCGACTTAAATCCACTCGATTTTTTTTAAAGGAAAAAATGTACTTCAAGCGAATTGAAAAATTAGCTCCTCTATTGGTTTAGTTTAATGGTTTTAATTACAATTTTTTTTGTGGATTTAATTCGGGAGAACGGGCTGGCCACGCACGAAATGGTAAAGGTGTTTACACCTGATCATTACTTTTGTATTAAGTTCGAGATGAAATAACTATTAAGTAATTATATTATTTTGTTACATAGGTGCTTACCGAAGACATACCTCGTCAAGAGCGAGCAGCTGGAAGCTACGAGAAGAAGGCGCGTGAACTCGAATCAGAGATCCTTCTAGCACAATCCAAAAGCGACGAGAGCTGGAAGAGGTTACAAATAACATTACAACAAGCTAGCACTAACTGCCCCGACCTACAAGACTTCGTAGACAAAATAATAGTGCAGCGACAACTCAGGCATATACAAGCCAGCGACAACTTAAGAAGCAAACTACTATCTATCCAAAACAAAGAAATTAATATGTTCACAGAATACATGAGCGAAATGCCGAGTATGCTTCGAAAACTATATTTAACTCTCAAAGGGTACGACAAAGTACCGCCAGCGTTAGCAACAGAATACATAGATTTGATGAAGAAAGCGAAGTCAATGAAATCAATATCGTGGGACACGGAAGAAGACTGCAACGATTCGTATTTAAAATCCTTTAGTTTGATTTCGGATTGCGATTTTAACGTTCCGACGAAAAATGTGACTGTCGATATAGTGACGGATAGCGACGAATTGACTGATATTGAGAATCGAGAAATCACCCCAAGGAAACGCAAAGGCACGCCTATAAAGCTGCCTAATAACCAAACTATAGTGATCGACGATTCCTTTGAAAATTTGGATGCGACGAGAACGCTTAACTCCGCGAAGAAAGTCAAGAGGGAACCCGATGTTAGTTCTGACGTTGAGAATTGTGTCGCTGGTGTTATTGATCCGAGCGATTTGAATTCTACGTTTGTGCTCGCCGGTAAGATGGCGGCGTTGAAGAAGCCTAAAATGGAACAGAATTTCAAACCGGCTGTGCCCATTCCGGTGAAGCGCGGTTTGACTGACACGACCAATACAGTCCAGAGGACTATCAATTTTAATGACAGAGGTAAGAATATTTTAACGTAATCTTGAATGAAGGTGCTTTATACTTTTCTCTTTGATTTAATTTTTCAAGTTGTTTTTTCACAATATAATTAGTCATGCTTGAATTGATGAAATCACTGCATTTCGTTTGAAAATAGTAACTGAATTCGTAAAATGTTTTCGTCACTTATCAGATGAGAATAAATCTATAGTGGCGATTGTTTAAAAGTAGAAAATAAGTCGCATGCAAAGAATTGATTTCACTTTTATTTTAGAATTAAAGTATCAAGTGTTTGATTGTTAGAAATCGATTTCCTTGTAAATTGTCAAAGAACAATATGTTATCGTAATATGTTGCATGGATTGAAATATAGCAAGTCCTATTTATTGGGGGAGTTTAGACATTTGTCCTACTGTCTGCGAGAAAGCGATTAGCTATCGACTATTTTCTCTCTCAAGAAACGTACAAAAGATGTATTCCGTGTTAATTAAAGATACACATATTTTAATATATTAATAGATGATCGCTGGCTGTTCACATTACCGGTGACCACTCTCCATGAGTTTGTCGACAGTAAAGGAGACGATCACTTCATATTAATAGTTGACTGCTTGTTCTTCTCTCTTCCCGCTCATTTTCGGCATTGGGACAAGTGCGTTAGGGTGCGGTTCCACTGAGGCGGAGACGAGAGGGGAGTGGAGCTGTGCCAATATTAACCAATAGAAGGCGCATGCGGTCACGTCGAGCGCGGCAGATTCTATTAATATTGACATAGCTCCGCTGAACTCCGTTCATCTCTGTGCCAGTGGAGTTGCAGCCTTAGGCTTTAATATTGGTACCTTTATTTTATAAATATTAGCTGTTCTTGTTTGAGTCGTCACAGGCCCTGTATTCCAGGCGGTAAAAACCGGGTCCATAAAGGATTGCATAAAGTTTGAAGTCATATGTTTGATAGGCATACGTGGATTCGTCATGAGCATAACGTTTTTAATCATAATCACTACATAGTATAAAACAAAGTCGCTTCCCGCTGTCTGTCCCTATGTATGCTTAGATCTTTAAAACTACGCAACGGATTTTGATGCGTTTTTTTTTAATAGATAGAGGGATTCAAAAGGAAGGTTTATATGTATAATATTTTTTTATTTTATGTTCTGGTGTTACAGAAAACTCATATAAACCGAAGCGAAGCGAGGGCGGGTCGCTAGTGTTTAATAATATATTGTGTAACGCGAATAAATTTAATGCGCATAAAAATATTTAACCATACTTTATAATAGTCATAAAGTGGTTGCTCATAAAATAATTTAACTATACTGTTTATACGCATAAAATGCAAAACGCATTTTATCCGCTACTTTATTCAAAAAAATAACCCTAACCTATCTGCGATCCAATATTATGGCTTAATACATGTATGACATTTACAGTTATTGCTAAAAATCATTATAATTATTAATATTATGACTAAATAAATGTATGACATTCTACATTACGGTTTAACCAATTATGACTGCGTATAATTATGGCAAAGAACAATTATGCCATAGTACAATTTATGCCAAAAAAATAATATGAGCATCAACTTTATGCGTAATGTGTTATGACAGTCGAAATTATGACAATGGTGGTTATGCGACCGGACGGCCCCCCGTAAAAACCATATCGTCATTGACATGTTATGGTATTGCTTTTACCTCGGTCGTCATTACTGTCAAGTATATAAGAGCTAACAAAACGTTGACAATCCGATAAAAGGTCAAAAATATGGTATTTACTGCTTAGAATCTCAACTCAGGTAAGATGGTAGACTTCGCTCATTGAATACAAAACTGACACATTCCAAAATAATTTGCTCTTGCATTAAAAATCTTATACGTATAACTTCTGATTTTAAAATGCAACAATGAGTCATTTTGGAACGTGTCCGTTTTTTTTTTTTTTTTAATGGCATAGAGATGACAAATGAGCATACAGACCACCTGATGGTAAGTGGAAACTGTGACCCATAGACATTCGCATTCACAAGACTACAATGCAATCCTAAGACTGCAAATGCGTTGCCAACCCTGAAGACTAAGACGGAATGCCTCTATGCTAGTCATTTCACCAGCTGTCTTATCCCCAAACCGGAACACAACAATGCGAACACTGCTGTTTGGCGGTAGGTTAATGGATAAGATGGTGGTAGCGATCCGGACGGACCCTGCACAAGGTCCTACCACCCGCAAAATTTGTATTGAATGAACGAGTTGTTGTTGGTGGCAGGCAAGTTCGCCCGGCCGGTGGTGGGCAAGGCGCTGCCGCAGCGGCGCCCCCCGCCCGCGCCCGGCTTCGGCTCCTCGCTGGGCCGGGACGGCACGCCGCTCACCCGCGCGCAAGCAGGTACTTACATCTCATCTTGACTTCACTCACGCTCAAATATCCATCTCACTTAATACACGAATGCCCTTAGTAATAAACATGGAGTAACCTTGCAGTAGCTAAGCCATGCTCTGTCAAACTCAAATGTCATAATGACAGATGAGGACCAAAAGGCGTGTCATGGAATTGCTGTATATTTTACCACATTGTCACCTGATAATTACCTGTGATCACGAAATAAAGACTATTCTATTCTATTCTAATGATAAAGCATGCTTAGGGTAGTAATCGATCTGTCCAATATTTGAACAAATTTCTTTAAAAGAGACCCATTCCACTTATCTATTATCTAGGTTCAAGTTTTTATACTATTTACGTACATATTTTGAATTCAACGTCATTCGTAATATTTGTTTTTGACCAAATGTCGGTGTTTCTAGTAAATTTTATGAAGTCACCCAATTTATTTAATCATATGGTAGTTTACAAACTATTGTACAAGTGGAATACCACCGTTGGCTACTCCACGGTTGCTCTTCGTTTTTTAAAGGCAGACGAATCTTAACAAGCTGCCCTCCTAACGTATTTCGAAACGGACTTGTCACTCATTATAGTCAACAAGTATTACTATACTTACTAGAAGGACCCAAGCTTTGTGTCTTATTAATTACACATTTAAATTGTCGAGCTCTGTCTAGGGAATGCAAATAATCAGTTACAACCGGTTATTTTCATACAAAAACGTTTAATAACCGGTTAAATTGCATTCCATTGCCCTGTTGCATCTCATCTTCATCACCTCAAACATCAGTTTTTCGGTTTACTGTCATTTAGAATAAAAGAAAAATCGTCCACTTAAAATGACCACTATGAAGGTTGATTAGAAGTAATATTATTCAAAGTGAGTTTAGTTCAATGTAAATATTCTTAATAGTACATTACTTAACAAGGGCTGTAAAAGAAAGAAAGCCCGAAATCGCAGGTATTTGAGACCCGAGCCGTAGGCGAGGGTTGTAAATATGCGATAGAGGGCTTTCTTTTTTACTGCCCGTGATGAGTACACAATTTTACGTCTTCACCTGGCCACAATGCGAGTTTTACCGTGCGCGCAGCGTGCGATAAAACTCACATTATGGCCAGGTGTTACGTAATAGTACATTACTTAACAAGGGCTGTAAAAGAAAGAAAGCCCGAAATCGCAGGTATTTGAGACCCGAGCCGTAGGCGAGGGTTGTTAATATGCGATAGAGGGCTTTCTTTTTTACTGCCCGTGATGAGTACACAATTTTACGTCTTCACCTGGCCACAATGCGAGTTTTACCGTGCGCGCAGCGTGCGATAAAACTCACATTATGGCCAGGTGTTACGTAAAAATATTTATAACTAAATTTATTTTCGTTTCAATTATAAATTAAATGCAAATTTAAATTAACTGATAATAGTGCATTATGAATTAATCCATATAAAGATCAAAATGTATGCAGCTTTAAAGTGGCGTTTTTATGATTGACTATATTTCATTTCAGGTAGGACGTATTGTTAATTTTTCTGAGCGTACGTAAATATAAATGGACATATTTCATTCGACCTAGGTATAGCATATTGGACAATTTTACCACGGACATGATTCAATTTTAGACGTTATTTATGATGGACAATTTTTCTTGTGGATGTTGAAATTGTATTTTTTCTTTCACTCAGATTAAACAATTACAAAGTACTTGTAAGTACCATCAAATCACATGGATAATTATTTAAAATTTAACACAACTTACAATCTAACAAATATGTCGCTAAGGTCGACTCTATATAACAACAGCCTCACATTATCGACCTCATTTTAATCAAACACAAACGAATTTCAACCTTAGGGTGGCGGACCTCTCATTAGACTATCCTCGCGAGGCCCAAATCAAATGACTATAGTAAAAGAAAGATAGAAGTCAATCATGACACCTGTCATTGCAGTTTAATTTATAACTAGCTTCTACCAGTGACTTTGTCTGGGTAGGATTAGTAATTTTGCCATCCCAATAGATCAGTAATTTATTTCGGCATTAAAAGTAGCCTGTGGGCTGACTTTTTAATCTCCATGTAAGACAATCTGTCAGGTAAATTGTAGCTCTGTCCTTTTCTTTGTCACAAAAAAGATAAGGACAGAGCTACAAATTACCTGACAGATAGTGTTATCTGAAGATTGAAAAATCAGCCCTGTGGTAAATTCAAGCCGTTTCAGACTAGAGGAGAAACAAACTAAAGTATAGTTTATTCCAGTTAAGATGACGAAAAGTACTTGAAACCAACCATTACCAGGGGTTATTTCCACATGTTACCGTACCACCAATTTGTTACCACTGGTAACAGTTGGGATTTTTTTTCTCACCTTTTACCATTTAAGTACTCGGTGGTAACAACTGGGAATATTTTCCCCGTTTGTTACCACTAAAATATTGGGTACTGGAAAAAATAAAAACCAGTAGTTAGTGGTAACAGTTGGGAACCTTTATTCCCATTAGTTACCACTGCACACTGGTAAAAGATGAGAAAACAAATCCCACCAGTGGTAACAAATTGGTGGTAACAGGTGGGAATAACCCATTACCAGCATCTATTGTTCAATTGTTATCTTAGTAAAACTATTACGCAGGTGAGTCGATAGGCCCAAAGTAAACAGTAAACAAATAATCTTGATAGTTTTGATGTTGTTTATCGGTATTACACTGAATGTTATTTATATTATATTGAATGTTATTAGCCATAATAATATCTACTATGTTTTTATCCTTTTTTGCATTACATTTATAGACGGTTTTTCTTTTCATTTTAATGATCAAGAAGGGTTGTGCTACTCCAGTACACGTGCATTTCGGTCAGTTATATTACGTCTCTTTTAATTTCATATTTAGCAACAAAAGAAGTTGTAAAATCCCATGTTAAGTGCATTTTCGTCATTTTAACTGGAACAAACTATAAATTTCGCATTTCTAATATTACCACCTATCCACCCTCACTTCGCTTCAGTTTATGCGAGTTTTCTGTAAAACCAGTATGTAATACATTATTATACAAAAAAACCTTCTTAAGACTGCGCCGAGCGTACGCCGGATGTACAGCCCTCATTACTTTTATTGTGTTTTCTAATAAACTAAAGTATTTTCTTGAAATTAGTTGGTAGGTTTTTGTACTACAAATAAAACACAACTAATAGGGTATATCATATAGTTTAATAAGTAATAACAATTCACCTTCGAGTTATCAACTTAACGGAAAAAAGTGGCCACCTTTTCCCGTTAAGCTGACTACTCAAAGGGTAATTGTTATTAAAGTTTGTTACGTATCCCATAAATTGTGTTTTTACTTGCGCTACAAAAACATTTTGTCTGATTCCAAGGAAATTCTTTACTTAATTAGAAAACACAATAATAGTAATGAGGGCGCCACTGGACGCTCGGCGTTTTCTCGGCGCAGTCTTAAATCTTTCTATTTATTGATGAAAACCGTTATGTACTTTAGAAGATCTAGGCGTACATAAAGAGGGACAGACGACGGGAAGCGACTTCTTTTTATACTATCTAAACATAGTTTGATGTGATTAGTGGGAGTCTTGGTTTTTGACCTTTTGACGTTAACTTGTATTGTAATGACAGATGTCAGGTTCCTTTTGATCTTATTCAAAAAGTTATCTTCCGTAAGTCCGCATTTGCACTAGCAAGTTATAACTGTAAGTTTTGAAACAAAGCTATATGCAAGACAGAGATGCAGATATTTGCCACTCACTCTTACACATAGTTGCGTCGCAAAACTTACAGTAAAAAATGCGGTCTAAGTCAAATAAAGGTATTTTTAATCACTGAATAAATTTGGGCGTTACGAGGTGGGCCATTCTACTATTCGATGCCTAAAATAGAAATTAAAACTTAAGATTCAATTTAAAAAACACTTCTCAACAAGATCTCACGTTATATTGTAATTTTTTATTCTTTTTGTGTATAAAACACGAATTTTACCACTTCGTTCCACCATTCTCTGCGTCCCTTTGCGAATAACAACCACTGCGTTACTATCAGGGGATTCATACAACTGGTTATAACCGGTTTTTTCCGTTTATTTTCAGACAAAAACGTCTAATAACCGGTTAAATAGCATCCCCTAGTTACTATTATAGCCTTTTTTACTTAGCCCCACACAATTTGGCATTAAACATGATTCTGGTATTTCGACCAGAATCTGAAAATTGTGTACATTCACGTTTTATTAGGCATCGAATATTAAAATGGCCCAGGTAACACATGAACTAACCACTAACCCGTTTGGTTCCATGTTGTGCCGTCCCTAACACTAACAGCCGGCAGAGCCACTGACAAGGTGATCGGTTATAAAGCAGTGCGCGCGCGCGAGCGCCTCGCCCCCCACCCCTACACGCGGCCCGCGCGCCGGTGACGCCCGGAGACCACGGGACAGGATCGAGTGAGGATGAGGAGTAAGCTTGGACGAGAACATTACGAAGGCTAGGATCGAAGAAGCTTAACGTTTATTGTAAGTATTCTTGCCTATTGTCTTATGAATAAAGTGATGATTAATTGTTAATTGCAAGATGTGTTTAAAACATTACGATTTAATGGTAATATAAGTAGTATTACTTGTTGAATGTATTTTATAATAAAGTTTTACGTGACTGACTGATAACGCACGGCCGACCGTAGGACCTATTCCTTGGGTACTATAAGGGTGCACTAAGATAGGATTTTTCGAAAATCTTTTATACATATTTATTTCGGAAGAAAATTGTAAATATTCTTAATGACGGTCAAAACCTCATCTTAATTAACTGTGTAGTTCAAAAGAATCACAATAAAGACAGTCGAAAATGACAACTTTGTGTTATACTATTTAAATTTCAATATATGCAGCGTAAAATTGAAAAAAATGCCCGTATTATGTAAAAAATGTCTATATTCATATTTGTTACACATAAGTAAACGTAATGTTTTGTATAATTTAGAAATAATTTTAATTAAGCCCGAATGTAATCACTATTGATGTGAGTATTTTAAATTTGATCTATTATTTGGTCTAACCAAGCAATGATACCTTTAATTGGCATTTCTTTTTGAAAAGGTGTGTTGATAAAAATCATGCATATAAAGGTTTGTCTAAAACGCATACTATTTTTTTCTTATTTTTCATTATTATTTACTGGGCGGCCAAGGCGAACGTTCCACGATCAGATCGGGAACGAATTAAAAAAGGGCTAGGTCAGGAGACTCTAAATCGACGCACGTATATGAAATAAGTGTGGAGGAAACGAAGGAAAGTTTGTGTGGGTCGTAGCAAGTGGAAGGAAGTGGTCTCTGTCTACTCCTACGAGAAAGAAACGTGTTTGTATGTATGTATGTACTGAGCAAAAAAAAACTACTATGCCCGCTTTGGACTAGTCCGGAAGGACGTCATTTTGTTGGCAATCGCGTTTTTTATAAGTCTAGCACTACCTGTGATGTGACTTAGAAAAGACCAAGTGGCGTTTAAGCTCTTTAGCCATTAGCAAAAGTTTATTTTCTCAATTATGGACAAAAAAATGGTATGCTTTTGAGACAAACCTCTATAAGCATTTTTTTTCAAAACAGTGTTTAAAAAAGGTTTTGAATAAATTTGCATCACTGTATGTTTTAGCTAAATAATCTCTCTACAAACCGTCTGTAATTATAATACAATAATATAGATGCCGGCTGTTTTAAAAGCTTAACTTTCGATAAACATGAGTTTTCCGAATCGCTTTAGCAGTTTTCGGATTAACACTTTAAAACTAACAAACTACGCAAACCGCGCGCCGGTGGCGGTGCCGCGTACTAATATTATTATAACCTCCACTTTAAAATGCGTCCTGTAAAAGCTTTCAGTACTTGTTTGACCTACATTCTGATTTGTTAGGATTGCCAAATTGAACGGTAATGAAAATGTTTCATTTATTTTTATAATTATTGCGTATTATGCGTATTATTGGTTGTCATAGTAAATTTTCCCGACTCTTAAGGATTATATTAAAAAAAACTACATTTTCATGAAATATTACTTAAAAAAAACAATAGGTATAAATTAGTATTCCACAAGGGCTTTGCAATGGTTACAAGGTTATTGTTCTCCTAAATCATATTGATTTTGACGTATATCGTATTTACTTGATAGTGATGGCGGCCGAGTTAACAACAATACCATAACATGTCAAAAGCAATATGGTTTTATCGAGTAGCATAGAAGCCCTGTTCGTTTACACATTCAGCACTAACGACCCGATAAACGGGTACACTGTTCGTAGCAGATTTTCGCTACATAGCAGAAAAATGCTGCTACAGGCTACAGCGTAGCACTCGTAGCAGTGGTTGGCGGCGTATGTGTTAACAGATCAAAGTAACGCTACTGCGTTTTCAAAAACGTTCTCGTAAATTAAATCTTATGAGAAACGTGTTTTGGCAACCGCCGTCGCGTTCGATTCGATGATCGACGCCAATTCTTACAAATTGGTTCAGTGATTCTCACAGACACGTGGTTACGATGAATACTGATTATATTCTTAACTGTCAAGTGGTTCCGTTTCAATTTGCCTTTGATTTTCAATATGGCGTAAGAGAATTTCTGGAAACGTGCAAGCTCATACGTTACATGCTGTCAAAGGAGATGTACTGTCGGAAATACGTGTGTAACGCTACCCAATAACGATCGAGTCGTGCGTGAAATAATGTCTAAAAGATCTAGACTTTTGCCCAGTGAATTGTTAAGCTACAAGCTTGGGTTATATTTAGGATTCAACGATTTTGATACTTTAACCCCCTTATTTATAAACGTGGAACAAGCTTGGAACAGCTTATTCCACGTTTATAAGTAAGGGGGTAAGTTAAAACAGCGACCGTAATAACACTATTTTTAATGATTTACTTTATAAGACTTAGAAATTAATTTTATAGCAAAGTGTTACTGTTAATAAGAGTGTTTTTTTTTATAATTTCTAAGTATTTAGATAATGTACCGGGAGAGATCCATAGCTTTAATATTTCTGTAATCTGCTTAGATTGTGTATTTTACTTAATTTAAGTTTTTTTTATGCCCATTGTATTTTTTTAAACGCTACTATGTTTTATAATAAGTGTACCTTACTAATGTTAAAATGCTTTGTATAATTTGAATGTATTTGTCAATCTTAATGTCACGGTTAAATAAATATTTATTAAAAATAGGTTATTTTTAGCACGAGCAAATTTACTCGATGCTTTACCGATATTAGTGTTTTATAATTAATGGACTCAAAATGGTAAACGTACCTAACGAAAACTCAATTCTTTATTCATAAATACGTTCGGTGTCTTAAGAAGTGATCGGCGAATTCCTTGAATTTTTACAAATTTCGAGGTAACTACGTCTGTTTGTATGTAAACAGAACTACGTTATTTTTTCGAAGTCTGTAAACAACTAAAGAATTACCGATTTTCTTCAAATTGCGTATACAGTAGTCATTAACAAGTGATCACTTTTGTATTTTGTCGCTCTTACTCTACGTAAAAACTATCTTAAAAATCGAGAGTGGGACATGTGCCTTGCCCGACTTATTACTTTGACTGTTTAACCAAAATGATTAGCCATACATTTTAATCTCATTAGTACAGTCCTGACTTAATGTAAATAGGTTTCCAAGACGTCAAAAAATTGTGATTGGTTGAACTGAATTTTCTGAACTGACAGCATGACAAGATTTCGATTCCTTGACTCAAAAACTTATTCTGTTTAATATTTCTTGTTTAACTATTGATTTCACCAAACTGAAATAAGACTTACTCCTAGATTAGTCTATAAAAATTCGGCGTTTAATCTAGGTATAACCTTATTCTCGGGTTGATTCCGCCCTAAGTAGGATATTCGTCTTTTCTGACAATATAAAATGACTAAAGTTAACGCCGAAATAAATCTTACCGAATAAATCGCTCATTGAATGCAAAACAGACACATTCCAAAATAATTTGCTCTTGCATTAAAAAATTTATACGAATAGATTCTAATTTTAAAATGCAACACTGACTCATTTTGGAATGTGTCCGTTTTGTATTGAATGAACGAAATGTATTTTATAAAAAAAATACGTTTGATGGTCGTAATATATAATACTCTATTTATACTAACTAGGTGCAGTATCGGGCTACAAAACTAATAATTAGTGGCACAAAATTGACATTTTACATTAAAACTAGATTCAACGAATGTTAATGCACATTTGCTAATTACTGATAGCACTAGGAAAATAATAATTTGTAACCGTATTACCTAATATGATGTAGGTGTCTCGCTTGTAATGCCTAACAATTTATTTTATAGCAATATTATGTAATTTTTTATGTTGTGTAGTGTGATTATTTAGGTATAAATAAGTGTTTTAAATAAATTAAAACACATATTTTGGGTTGACTGATATTGGTTTTTTATTGAAAAAATACTCGATTAGGGTTGCTTAATTTTCCTAGCCTCGCTCGGTGCAGCTCTCCTATTATTGCCTCGTGCAGCTCAGGTGGATGATCCCTAACTATCCCTAGTATCAGGTTTTAAATATTTATATCCCTATCACATAAATAATTACCAGGTGCCCTAATATGGCTGCGTTTATCGCGTGACAAAGTTTGGATAAGGCATCTGTCACTTTCTGACACGTAATGTAAGTACGAGAGTGACGGATGCTTTATCCACATTCGACGCACGATATAGACGCAGCCTAGGCCCACTGGAATGAAAAATATCCTTATATTCCTTTGATATTTTAATATGTATCGCAACGCGTATTGCAAAATTTCAAAATAATGTATGTCCTATAATTCAGGAATTGAAGTGGAACATACGATTATTGCTAACATTAGACCTCGTTATCAGGCGGACAGTTTGGTGGTTACCTGATATTAAAACTTAACTTGGTGACTCAGGTAATGAAACTGAACAATTTATTACTTAAAATTGAGTTGAAACTTGAATAATTTTGTATTACACATAACTAATGTTAGATAGCCACCAAACTACCCGTTTGATAATGGGGTATCTATAGTTAACATAAATTATCCGGGTGGAGGGACCAGAGGCCCTAGGCAAGATGCTATTTGCTAGGACCCCGTGTGCAGGGTCCATCAGAATCGTTACCACAATCTTACCCGGGGGGCTATTGCCTAACGCACTGGCAATCGCAATCTTTTTCATTTTGAAAATCGAAGGCTTGTCCACATACAAAATGAAAACAATTGATTCGCTTTGAAGTCGATTGCGAGTACCATAGACCGCCGGTGATCCATAAGAATATTTGTATTTGGAACTCGGAGTGAACTAAGATCGACCACGCCGGTGCTTAAAATACGCTAACACTCCGTAAACGCAGTGACGTGATTTGGTGTGTCATTCCTGGTTTTTGTTTGAATAAAAATGAAAAAGCGTGCAGTTTTATAGGTGTATCCCAATTATTTTTTCACGTCTAACAGTTCCAAGGATAAAAGATCAAGTTGAATATATCCATGTTGTGGTTATTGAGATCCAGATCTCGGACCATTACCGACTTAAGGGGCTAGGTCCTGGGTCTCGGAGGCCACTTACCATCAGGTGGCCCGGATATCACATCCCTTTACTCTTCAATCAAGACTAAATCGAGGAAAACGGACGGAGCTAACGTAATTCGTCGATTATCAAAGTAGGTGTTACCATGTTTGGCTTTCTCAACCTTTGCACAATCGAATATGTCGAAGATTTGTGTATAAATTCTTTATCATCCTGGAAACTCTTTGATAAGGGCTATTCCCAGTTGTCCAACACCCCTTACGTCCACATTGTGGACAACTGGGAAAAAAAAATCCCAAGTGTCCACACCCTCGAAATTATGTGAACATTTCACACTCTTTGATTTGACTCAACTGTGTTAGTTTTTAGTTAGTTTTTATTAATGTACTTTAGTAGATATTAAACTAACAGAGTTGTGTCAAATTAAAGAGTGTAAAATGTCCACATTATTTCGAGGGTGCCGACAAATGGGGTGTGGACAACTGGGAATAGCCCTTTGATAATATTCAGATTATTCCTTCAGCAAGCTAAATATCTCAAATGCACGACATCAAATTCCACGTTGAATTATATTCGTAAGCCCAGAGCAAACGGCTGCAGTGCCATTGTCCGTAACTAGTGCGCTCGTGACGGCTCCTAACTGAATTTTTAATGCCCCTCGACAGCGGAATCGGTTAGCTCAAGAAAATGTAATACGCAATTAAATGGACGGGTGCTTTAATTTCTAGAACGTTCCACGCCGAGCGACTACAGTGTTACTAATTACTACCGGTACAAATTGAAAGCTTTGTAATACGGGCTCTATGTCGGCGCGAGCTGCATGGATGACAACATACCTACCTGGGTTTCATTACGGGTCTCGGGCGGAAATATGCTACGTATTTCATTTGGAGCTTGTATTACACGCTCACAGGTAGGTATGGCTTGGTAAACAAGCTGGGAATTAGGGCCATGTTTGATGTAATTGGCAACCCTCATAGTTCTCCTTAAAAATATTGAAGTGGTTGTCAATTGAAAATATTGTAGTTTCACCTGTCACCATGATTTTTTTTATTTGGATGAATTGCGAAAATATTGTACATAGTTAATGACTTAATTGAGACGTTAACTTTCTTCCATTGTTTTTCGTTTGTGCAACGAAAGTTATCCATATGACTGACATCAATGGTAGGGGTGAGTTACTACATGAATTCCTACTAACCAATTTACTCCAAATCCTGAATTTAGGCTGTGTACCAACCTTTAATACTAGAGCTAGGAGTGAAGTTTTAGATATAACGTTTGCCACCGCAAATCTTGCCAGGCACATCCTAAACTGGAAGGTAAGCGATGTGGAATCTTTGTCAGACCATAGACACATTTGTTTCAATCTGACTAGTCAACTGAGCAATCAGACTGTTACCTTTAGGGATCCTAGACGAACTGACTGGGAGGGTTACCGCAACTCCCTAGATCGTAACCTAGGCTCTATTGCTAAAAGTATAAAAACGCGGGAAGGTTTGGAACTTGCGGTAGAGGTTATCTCCAAAGGCATTGTACAGGCCTATGAAGAGAACTGCCCTCCCAAGGTGAAATCATCCAAGCGTATGGTTCCGTGGTGGAACTCTAAGCTGAGAAGGCTCAGGGATAAAACACGGAAACTGTTCAATAGGGCTAAGAGGACTAATGAGTGGGAGATCTATCGGAAAGCCCTAAATGAATATAGCAAACAGATTAGGAAAGCGAAAAGGGAGTCATGGAGGAAGTTCTGTGAGGACATAAACAATACGCCTCAGGGAGCAAGACTTCATAGATTACTCGCCAAAGCAAAACCTAACCAAGTTGGTCTACTAAAAAGACCTGATGGTTCCTTCACTGAGAATGAAACGGAAACGTTAGAATTACTGGCAAACACTCACTTCCCGGGAGCTGGAGACCCGAACTTAGCAGGTGGAGGAGCAGCTTCTTTTAGACCCCATCCTGAGGACTGGAGGCAAGCAGCCTTAGTCGTAAGACCGGGACCAGTGAGATGGGCCATTAATTCATTTAAACCCTACAAAACTAGTGGATTAGATGACGTAAGTCCAGTTTTGATACAACGTGGTGCAAACGTCCTGATCCCCTATTTGGTTAGGATCTTCAGAGCAAGTTACGCCTGGGGACACATACCGGAACAGTGGAAGAAGGTAAAGGTCTTATTTATACCTAAGGCTGGGAAAAAGGACTACGCCCTGGCAAAGTCCTTCAGACCCATTAGCCTATCCTCGTTTCTACTTAAAACCATGGAGAAGGTAATTGATAAATATATTCGTGAGAACTGCCTCAGGGACAAACCTATCCATGACAGTCAGCATGCCTATCGTAGTGGCAGATCTACAGAGACGGCCCTACTAAACCTAGTTGATAGGCTCGAGAAAGCGCTGGAAGATAAGGAGATTGCTCTCACAGCTTTCCTGGATATAGAGGGTGCCTTTGATAACACCCCCATCGGAACGCTGGTCAGTGGGCTGGCTGTGAAAGGCGTAGACACTACCACTATCCGATGGGTGCAAGGGATGCTCTCAAGTAGAGTGGTCAGGCTAGAACTACTCGGCACTACACTAGAGGTGACCACAGTAAGAGGCTGCCCGCAGGGAGGTGTATTATCTCCCTTACTCTGGACTCTTGCTGTGGATGGGCTCCTGCATAAGATGGCAGAGCTTCGCATCGATACACAGGGGTACGCTGACGACCTTGTAGTTACGGTGCGTGGCAGCTGCCAAAGTACTCTATCGTACCTTATGCAAAGAGCTCTAAACACAATAAACTCATGGTGTAAAGATAATGAACTATCCATAAATGCGGATAAAACCATTATTGTCCCATTCACTAATAAGCGGAAACTAGTGGGACTTAGACCGCCTATCATGAATGGGAAAACAATACCGTTCTCCTCAGAGGCCAAGTATTTGGGAGTCACACTAGACCAGAAACTTACATGGAATCTGCACGTGAACGGAACCTTACAGAAGGCTAAATCAGCTCTGGCAATTTGTTGCCGGCTAGCAGGAAGCAGATGGGGACTAAAACCCAAAATTGCACTCTGGCTCTACACATCCATAGTGAGGCCGATGGTGTCTTACGCCTCTGTGGTATGGTGTAGAAAAGCGGCACAAAAAACTGTAATATCGAAACTTGGCAGCCTCCAAAGAACTGCCTGTATTATCGCTACGGGAGCCATGTCAACCTCTCCGACACTAGCTCTTGAAGCACTGCTAAACCTGCCGCCCCTTCACCTGTTTCTGGAAAAGGAGGCGAAGGCAAGCATGCATAGAATCTCGAGCTTGAAGAGAGGCCACTGGCTATCCCAAAATATGAGATCCCTCGAGAACTCTGTAAGCGATATTCCTGTGATGGGGATGTTATCAGACACCATGCCCCCTAAACATTGTCCACAGAAGCTGTTTTCTGTGGAATTCCCGTCCAGGGAAGACTGGTCACACGGTCGCTTAACATGGAAACCAGGTAGCCTAAGGTGGTACACTGATGGCTCCAAATCCGGTTCTGAGGTAGGCTGCGGAATATATGGAGAGGCGCCTAAAAAGGAGTTAAGTCTGAATTTAGGCAAGTACTCTTCTATTTTCCAGGCGGAGGTATACGCCATAATTGAATGTGCGGCAACCAATCTGCAAAGCAACTACCTCAACAGTACCATCTATATCCACTCGGATAGTCAGGCGGCTCTCTTGGCCCTAACCTCTGATGTCATGAACTCAAGGCTGGTCGAGAACTGCTGGACACTTTTAAACACTCTGGGTACGAATAACAGGGTGATTTTACGTTGGGTCCCAGGGCATGCGGGCATCGTGGGCAACGAGAAAGCTGACGAGCTCGCACGGGTAGGAGCTAAGGGAACACAATTTGGTCCGGAACCATTTTGCGGTATCCCCAAAAGCCTAACAAAACTTACCTTGTGGACATATTGCTATTATGCAGCCATTCAACTCTGGAGAACAACTCCAGGATTAAACCATTCCAAGGCTCTCATAAGAGCATTTAGCAAAAAGGCATCGACGGAGGCCTTAGCGCTGAGTAGGAACAATATTCGCACTCTGGTCAGGGCGCTCACAGGGCACTGTTGCCTGAACAAGCACATGCAGACGATTGGGAAAGGTGACACAAGGATGTGCAGACTCTGCCATCTGGAGGAGGAAACGCCTTTGCACCTTCTCACCGTCTGCCCGGCCTTAATGCGACACCGTAGCTCCTCACTGGGAAAGCATCTAATGTGCCTAGAGGAGATCAGGTATCTCGGCGCCAACAAAGTCCTGAAATTCTTCGCAATAACAGGACTCAGCGGAGAACTGTAGGTCGTGGCGATCACAATAGATCAATCCTGGTCGCAGTGATACTAGGCTTTGGAGCCTTGAATAGCCACACCCCCTGAATAATAATAATATCCATATGATTATATGACTAAATAAAATCTTCGTTACACAAAGGAAAAAGTTAAGGATTGTTAAGGATTTTCTAATTGAGCCCTTAACTATGTACAATATTTTTAAGCCGGAGTAACACAGACAGTGACAGGGGAGGACCTCCATGTGGTAACAGACGAATTTCATAAAATAAATAAATTTCTGCCTAAAACCTCATTATTAGGACAACCATTTTTTGGCGACATTAGTTTTTTTTGTTACGTTCTAATTTGCTTAGAACCAATCGAATGAGTCCCAAAACGTTGGGTCTACGTTAAGTATAGCGGAGATCCTGTCGCCACCGGACCGGACAGTACCATTACCATGAGTTACAATTACCGTACTCGCTAGCGAGTCGAATGCTCTGTCCCTCGCACTCTATAAGAATACTGCGAGGTCTGCGAGGGACAGCATTCGACTCGCTAGCGAGTACGGTAATTGTAACTCATGGTAAGGGTACAGCTCGATAATTAATTGTATTGTCGTCAAAGTATACCAAATTTCAGCTCAATCGATCCCTGGGAAGTGGTTCAAACCTTCCTTGTAAAATTTGACCCGAACATTATACCTACTTGCATACATATTGCAAGTTAATATAAAGCTTATGAAAACAGTGGCGTTTACGACTTTTGATTAATGCATAAACCTTCGAGACGCGAGGCCGTAGGCGGTAGCCCACGTCGCCCACGCCATTCGCCGTCTCTGTCCATAGCTCTGCTGCGCACGCTACGCACGCAAACGCAGTTTTAAATTCGCTCCGTATACACACATTCAACGACAACGACCCGATAGTCGGGTACACGTTTCGTAGCAGATTTTCGCTACATAGCGGAATAATGCTGCTTCTGGCTACAGCGTAGCACTCGTAGCAGTGGCTGGCGGTGGTGTGCTGAATGTGTCAATGTATCTAGACGTGAGATACTACAGGAATATTCATGACCTTTTTCCACAGCTTCAATAAAAGCTGATTCATCTAACAAACAGCTGAGAAGAATCATTTTTTGAATAGCTATAAAAATAACCAAGATATAAGCCAACAAAGAGTTGGTCCTATCTCTTTCTAGCAAAACATGGACTTTCTAATTATGGCCGACCGAGTTTACATGACGTCACATTTCTCTATATTATCGCAATCGCGGTCCAATTAGCTGTTTAAAATGCTTTCTTGGCCGATTTTAATTTTTATTACACTTTTGGTGATCTTTTTCAATGTATACTTGGTTGTGAATTGCGATTTAAAAAAATCATGCATTATTCCCTATTCTGAAACCATGTCGCTCGCACGGTAGCGTAGGCGTGCGTAGCGCGTGTAGCGTGGGTGTACGAAGCGGGTGAAGCGTGGGCATGCGCCTAAAATTTCGGCTTATTTTTTTCAAATAAAATTAAACGGTTGGGTTTCTGGTTTCGCTTCTTCCACGTTCATACATCGAGTAATGCACGCACGTCGGTTTCGGGTACTTGGCCTTTTCCAGTATTTCTCCGATTTGGTTCGAAAAAGTACGCCTAGGGCGGCCTCTTCGTACTTAAGTATTTCGTTTCTTTTACTTAATAATGCCATATAGTGTGTATAGATAATTTTGGTTAACGGTACCTTGACGCTAATCGTACAAAAATAATGACGTTTGCGTCCAAAAACATAAGCAAATAATGCACTTTTAAAAATGGTAGGTACTTTATGTTTGATAAACTCTCGACATACAAAAATGTGGGTCAGGTCTCGGCAGCTCTTATAAAACGCTAAGTTTCATAATTAAAAATGTCTTAGAGGGTAGATTAAAGAAATAAAAAAATACTTTCCTTTATAAACGTTTGCCTTAAGTGAAACAATATTATTTTCTCGTTTATCTACGCAGATAATTACTTTTTCTATTTTAATAAACGGAGACGTTCATTGCTTGGCAAAAAGTGTCGGATTGTAAGGTTAATTAAATACGCTGATACGACACTGGCTTACGTAAGACGGATCGGGTAGGAAACAAAAAATCAGGCCCGGAGGTGTCAACAAAAACTCCGCGGCACAAATGAATTGATTCGTGTAATCAATTTTTTACCTTCCCGAGTTCTGGACTCACGGAACCGCTCATTCACTGATCTGATTAAACCGGTCAATCATTCGGTCTCACCGTTCACTAAACTGGAAAATTAGTTGGCTTCAATTAGATGGTGTAAGGTGATAAACTATTTGCCGAATTTTCGTTGGGTTTTTGTTAGGAATAGCCCCAATCGCGATGGTTGTTGGGAGACCGTGCCTAGTCTTAAAATCAAATTCTAGAAGATTAGCGTGAATTCGGTCAGTCAATTTTTTTTATTGAGTCAGTTGAGCAGCCGCGTGTAAACCTGAGCCAACGAATTCAACAGCGGACAGTTCAGTCAAGCCGTAGTTACTATAAACTGCCAAAACCTGCCAAGTTCCAGTTAGTAAAGCTATAGGGTTTAAAAAAAAAATTACAATGTGATAACGATCCTTTAAGACAAGTGGAATAGAAACTGATGTCCTGATATACATGAATCTTCTTTATATTTACATTATAAAACAATCGTATAGTACTGTTAGGCGATGGGCTTGCAACCTGTCACTAATACACTGGTAAACATCTTAGCCTAAGTGTGCAAAATGTGGTTATAGAATTATCAACAAATTTTTAGAGTTTTTGGTTATTCTGTAGCTCCACTCTGGGAATAAAGGCGTGAGTTTATGTATGTATGTATGTATAAAACAAAGTCGCTTCCCGCCCTCTGTCCATTGCGTCTGTCCCTCTGTATGAACACTTAGATCTTTCAAACTACGCAACGAATTTTCATACGGTTTCATAATTAGATAGAGTGATTCAAGAAGAAGTTTTGTATGAATAATAAATTCTGGATTATGTACAGATGTTACAGAAAACTCACATAAACCACATGATATTGCATAAAAATATTGTTTTCAAACTAGTTACGAGCTCTGTTTTAATTAGGAAATTATAATAATAAATATCAGGGGACTATGGTCACACCAATTGACCTAGTCCCAAACTAAGCTCTAGGCTTGTACTATGGGTACTAGACAACGATATAAATACTTACATAGAGAAATATATACTTAAATACATAGAAAACATCCATGACTCAGGAACAAATATTTGCGCTCATCACACAAATATCTGCCCTAACCGGGATTTGAACCCAGGACCTCTAGCTTCATAGGCAGCGTCACTACCAACTAGGCTATCGCGTCGTCAAACACAATTACACGTTTTTCTTTCTACTATGACTTCTGTTTCTTCCTTATAATTGCTTCTGCTGAAAAATATGTTAGTTCTTAGCCACTGGATACAGGAAGCGTTGCGACAAAAGTCGCAAATACTTACCTACTTACTTACCTGTGTCTATACTTGTTTGCTGTCCGCGAGTCTTCGCCACTAACTTCATGACCTGAGCAAAGTTTTCTCTTTTACCGTTGTCTTGGTTATCCTTGGTAGTTAGCTAGTGGTTCGAACTGCAATTCCTAGGTGTGGGCCTGTGAGCATATATTTACGTGAGTATTTGGTTCCGAGTCTTGATTTTTTCCTGTACAATTTTTTAGTATGTATGTGATGTTTTGTACCCATGTTACAAACCAGATTAGGTTGGCACTAGGGTGGTCGAACCAGTAATGGACAAGAATCCAATGACGGACACTTGATTCTTATTTTACCGAAGACAAGGGTTATTCATTTGTTTTGCAACAATCAATTTAAGACCGTATGTAATTTGAATTAAACGTGAAGTGTCCATTACTGGTGCCTGTCAGCTAAGTGTCCATCATTGGTCCCGTCATCCTAGGTCAATTTGTGTAAAATTTTCCCTTTAGAATTAATTATTTGTACCTATTCAATAGAGGTCGTAAGAGGCGACTAAGGGATTAAAGGCTTGTAGTATTGTTAGGCGATGGGCTTGCAACCTGTCACTAATATACACATGGTAAACATCTAAGCCTAATTGTGCATGGGAATGAAGGCGTGAGTGTATGTATGTGTATGTACGTATGTGTGTATTCAACATTGTAAAAATACGGTGTATCTATGTTTGAATGTAATCACTTTATTTTACAAACAAGAGAGGTAACAATCAAACGAAGACGAACTTATCCCTTTTAGGGATCTTTTCAAGTTAAAAATCTAGTACCCCTAGACTTGGGTGTTCACAAAATAAACGTTGTTCGTATATTTCCGCCCGACTTGAAACACATGCCGATTGGAGCGTGTGGAGAGCTTCACGGCCCGTAAGTTGGTACGTGTGAGTGCCGCTTAAGTGACTTCTTCCTGCATGTTGGGACCTACACTACACTTCCGATGAACGTAACACTTGTCTTACGTTCTGACTTTGCTACAGATTCTACATGTAGGATTCTACAACGTACGCGAAAAAGTAATAGTTTTTTTTGGATGGTGGGACCCTTAATTGTACAGGGTGCCTAATATGGCAGCGTTTATCGCGTGACATAATGTGGATAAAACATCCGTCTCTTTCCGACACGTATATAAGTATGAGAGTGACGGATGCTTTATCTACATTATGTCACGGAATAAGCGCAACCATACAAGCCCGGTGGTTCAGTTTGGGTTGCTACTACTATCTTATGCTTTAACCGGCTGCCAAGCTGTAGTGTTCGCATTATTGTACAGTCGACGCCATAAATATGCTTACACTTTAGTACCTCGTCACTTTACCCGCTATGACAATTTCAAATGACAGTTTAAACATGACGCTAAATAGACAAGGTACTAAAGTGTAAACATATATATGGCGTCGACTGTACCTACTTTAATGTGAAGCTAAGACAGCCGGTGGAATTACTAGCTTCGGGGTATTCCATCTTAGTTTTCAGGGTTGGTATTATTGCACCATCGTTAACCACACCACCATAGAAAAGAAGTTGGCTAAGGAATAAGTAGAAACATAAAATTAAGCAACACTCGTTCTTCTATACTTCTTAATTTTAGTATATGAAGCACAAGAATCAATAACATCTTTGGTAATAGATTCGAGATTTTTAGTTACATTTTTATCTCGAAAACAACGTAATCAAAACATCTTACTTTAGTATAAATGTATGTATAAGTACTTACTCTTTATTGTACACTAGCGACCCGCCCTGTCTTCGCTTCTGTTTATGTGAGCTTTCTGTAACAGCTGTACATAAACCAGAATCTATTATAGATATAAACGTTCCTCTTGAATCACTCTATTGCTGAAAACTGCATTAAAATCCGTTGAGTAGTTAAGATCTAAGCGAACAGACAGCGGAAGCGACTTCATTTTATACTATGTAAAGATGAATAAAAAAGAAGAAATACAATTCAGACTAAAATAATATCAAGTACAAAAGTTGTAGTTGTTTTCAGTAAAAATCGGGGCCCATAACCTGTTTACACAATCTGATAAAAGCCTTTGTCCCGACCGAAAGTCTTCTAGTTATTGACGTGGACATAAGGCCATCGTTACGTAATACCCCTTGTTCCCCAGAGGGCGGTTAGCGGTAACTCGTGAGCTACACAACTTTGTTTTTTTACGTTTCGACTTTGTTTCTTACGGCTGTTGAGATTTAGTAGATAGCTTGACCTTACCTTGTATATGTGTTACAAGAAAGGATATATTTTTTAAATTACTATAAATTTAATTCCTAGACAGTGCTACAGTGTTGTGTTCCGGTGTAGGGATAAGACAACCTGTGAAAACCTATTTCATTGAAGTCCTAAGATTTAGTTCTGCAATTTATATAGCTAGTCTAAACGTGCGTCGGTTTACGCTGCTGTAATAAAGGTTGACATAGCTCTGCTATGTAATAGACTTTTATGGTGGTCAAGGAATTCAAGTATTTGACTGTAAATGTCAATCTTCTATGTGTAGATACTTATGTACCGATAGTGTTTTAAGAATGAAATAGGTTCTTGTATTATTGTAATTTCAACCGAAATGTTAACTAGGAATAATAAAGTAATTTTACAAGATTTCGCATTCGTTGGGTCCCAAATCTATTTACTGCAACATTTTTGTAAGGTAAACGTCCCAGTGCTCGTCGCTGTACTAGTATTTGTCCCCATTCTTTGAATTGCAATGAACAAAATAAGATTAACATTGCTTTTGTCACCACCTCATATTAGCGATGAGAAATGTTTGCGGCTTTGATATTTCATACGCCAATTTTTAAATAATGAAAAGGACTGCCAGCAAAAGCACCTGACATTTACTCATACAATCCGATTGACTTACATTTCTTTTCATTTTGAAAAAATCCATATGGTTACCACATACATAAGTACATTAAATTACGCCTATTTCCTAGAAGGGTAGGCAGATACCACTTCTTTCCACTTGCTACGATCTTGACATATTTCTTTCGCTTCTTCCACATCCATACATCGAGTCATGCACGCACGTCGGTTTCGGGTACTTAAGATTCGGCCTTTTTCTAGTATTTCTCCGATTTGATTCGAAAAAGTACACCTAGGACGGCCCCTTCCGACCCTTCCACTTTCGATCTGTATATCTCTTTCGGCAACCTTCTTTCATCCATCCTTTCCAAATGACCGAACCATAGAAGAATGCCCTTTTCAATCTTATTCACATCTTCTTTTATTCCACACTTCTCTCTGACTTTTTAATTCCATATAAACAAATTCCATTTAGCAAAAGTAAACGTCTCATCTCCCAAATCACATGAAAATGATTTGTGTATAATGTATAAATGAACATAATATCACGACGCAAATAAATATACGCTGAACGAATTATGGTTAAATTTGGTTTGGAGGGAGAAAGTTCAAGCCCGGGATCACTAGAGGATACTATTTTTTTTTTTAACTTCTCCCGGAAGATGAACCCTTAACCAGGCTGACAGATCACACATCATAGTAGAGATTCAACCTTAGATATTAACATACAAGGTACTATTGAGTAGATTTTATGTGGTTCGCATTGGTCCTTTGCCTGGTTAAGGGTTAAACAAGCCCAATGCAAATAAAGTCGCGGGACCTAGTATTAAACGAATGACTCGTTCGTTTGCACTAGGGGTTAGCAACCCCTCTGACTCATAAAAGGTAGGTCAAGTAATTCTATCGCTAATGCGTTCTATAAAGCGGAGTGGTGTGAGTCTCCATTAGACTGCGTTTATAACAAAGTAAGGCATCTAAAGGGCACGAGGAAAAATCTACCAATAGGATTATTTTAATTTTCTAGCCTAGCTTAGCGGAGCTTATCTATTGGTAGTTTTTTCCTCGCGCTTTACTTAGCTGCTTCGCATTAAGGCCTATACGTGATCAGTTTTTAATCGAACATTGTGTATTAAGGGTGGTAATGAAAGAATTACAAACGAGTCTGTTAGGCTTTAATGACTCGAGCTTTGTATTTCCTTTACCACCCGTGTAACATGTTTTTCATCACAATTGCGAGGAAATGAAATAAAATCAGACACAAGATCATAATGTTGGAATCACACAGTTTATAATCAGTATTTTATAAATTAGCGACAGATAACATCATTGTCTGTGACTTACCACAGATAATGTCAAACGTGTTAGGAGACCGATTCTAGTGACAGTCGAGATCAATAGTTTATATGCGAGATTTTTATGAATGAAACTTCATATCGAATGGCACAAGAATTGGGGTCCTGACGTATTGTGATAGTTTGAGTCCACGTATAATATTAAAAAAAAAAGCTATTATGGTATTATTTTGGATTTACGGTCGATTTTTCTAGCATGTTAGGACACTATTTACGAGCAAGTGTGATGAAAAAGCTTTTTCACCTCAGCAGCTCAAACAAGCAGGTTTTGCTGCTTAAAAACAGTGAGCAAAATTCAATTTTGCTGCGAGCGAGAGGCAAAGTAGCTTTTTAATTATTTTTTTTAAATGCCGTGAGCAGTGCTGGGGCTACTCACAACATTCGAAAAAATTTAACTCTTTGTTCTGTCACTTTCACTTCGATAGGAAAAAAGCGAGAGATAGAAACAACTTGATTCGAAGTTCGATTTTCAAAGGCCACACATAGTAGGCCCAAAAAGAAACGCACGTTCGGATGCACACATAACCGTAAATTGCAAATAAAACTATCTGTTCAAGTTTGAAATGTGTTTATTATAACTATTTTATACAGTAGGTACAATCATTTTTTTTATTTAATGTTTTGAAGACAAAATTAATGAAAAATAAGAAGTTTATCATGTATCTTCATAATTTTGTTATCGTTTTAACAATCTTTAATTTCGTGACATAAACCGCGGGGGCAGTTTCAGAACGCATTTCAAAAATAGCGGGATTATTGTACTTAAAAATAAATAAATGTAATGTAATGTAAATGACGATGTAATTTTTGTTAATTTGTCCGCCATAGCCAATAGCCATAGACAAGGCCTAGTTAGGTTTTTTTTAAAGCCACAGACTACATAAAGCTGTATAAAGTTGTGTTTGCACTACGGCATTATCAAGTTGAGTGACAGGTTTTATCTGTTTCATGTTTATTTTTTCCACTTTTTATTTTATTACTATTTTGCAAAAATGCTTGTGATTGATGCATATGCGATCGTGTCGTTATTTAGTCGTGTATTCACCAAATGGTCACAACGGAAGATCTGCGTTGGCCCTACCAGCTTCACGCTGTGTTGTTCTCGCTGCTGAGGTGAAAAGTTGTATGTCTCACACGAGACCAAAGTTTTTTACGTCTCGTATCTTTGAATCCCTCGCTACGCTCAGGATTCTAACCTAGAATCACTCGCTACGCTCGTGATTCAATAATAGAATCCTTCGCTTACTCGGGATTCAAAATCATCACTCGCAGCAAAAATCAACTTTGCTCTCTTGTTGAACAAATAACTATTATTTAACTGATAATGTATGTAAGGGTCAAATCTTGCATGTTAAATTTGACCCACTTCCCGGTTTCCGATGAAGCTGAAAATTTGCATACGCCTTTAGTTCTGATGACAACACAATAATATGGTACCATCGAGCTGGTCTGATGATGGGACACATGATAAACCCGTCGTGTTAGGGCTTGTTAGAATCGTCTTGACAAATGACGACTAGCGACTGCAAAAATAAGTAGGTACAGCCGGCAATAAAAGCTTGTCCGGAAAATTAAATTTTTGACTGAAACTTATTCCATCAGTTCCAATTGACCGGATCCAAAATAGCAATATGTAATGTGGCCTGAAGACAAATCGCATCAGTCCACCATAACGATCTCCGTAGGTACATGATAAGTTTTGCTTTCAGTTCTAAAGTCAGTCAGTCTTCAGTCAATCTTGGCAAAGGTACCTGGGCCATTCTACTTTTCAGTGTACATTTTTGCTATCGTCCGATAAAAAGTATACCAAATGATGAATCCGCGAATAAACAAATAACGTGAACTTAGAATGTTCACGTTTAACGGTTTTCAAAAAAAATATCTTTAATTACTCAATTATCGCTGAAGAATCTTGGTAACTCAGTGGTAAATTGCACATTTTCCATAGAAAAGGCGGGGACATCAACGTCCACTGCGTTACTCACTTTATAGTTATTACAAATAACTTTTTATGAATTAGGTTAATTCTATATATAAGCTTATTGACGTCCCTTTTCTAGTTTTAAGTTAGAAAAAGCAGCACTTTACCGTTTGTTGAAATAAAAATAGTTTAGTGAGAGCGTGGCTAAAAGTTATGTACAACGAAAAGTAGAATGGCCCACCTACCTGAATTGAGCGGAAGTTGTCGTGAATGATCAGCCCCTACATGTCCCCGATACATATACATAAACACACGTTAAACTTATAGGTAGCATCCCTCTTTATGCGTCGGGGGTAAAAATTGTCGGTATCACGGTATGCATTGTCGGAACAGTGCAATGAGCACACGCCCCGAAGCAGCGACTTTGGATTAATTTCAATTAAAATACCTGATAGAACATTCTTACCGAAGCTTTCGACGGAGTTGGCAGCTCCGCCAGCCTTGTTCGCCTGTTCACTTATTTGAAGGTCTGCTACTTGCAGGTTGGTAAAGCTGAATTTGAATGCTTGGAATGATCGATGAATAAAAAGGGTTTGTATGATCATTTTCACAACCAACACTTTTTCATATTAGCAAATTTTCACGTGGCATTTTTTCAGAATCGTTACTTTTCTTATCGCTTTTCGTCATGTAGCTATTTTTAGATAGCGTTAATGTTCGATGATTTTTAGTAAATATTTGCATTTTTTCATTGTAGCGAATTTTCACAATCGCAAATTTTCCCAATACTTACTGGGGGATTATTATGACATGGCCATGCAGTTCATTTTACGCTGAGAGAAAAGGACGGAAATATAGCAGTTACATAACTCTGTCCTTTTCTCTCAGCGTAAAATGAATTGCACAGATACGTCATAATAACCCCCTGATTAGGTTAGGTTAGGTTAGGTTAGGTCCGGAGGGACTAAATAATTCATAAATAGGAGCTCCGCCAAACGGAGTAAAGGAAATCTGTCAAATTAACTTCTGGACTGGGAAAAAATGCGACAAATAAAATAATGTACTGGTAATTTTAGCGATTAAATTAAACGCGAACATTAAATAATGCTACATGAAAAACGATACATGAAGGAAAGCGAATAAGAAAATTCGCTATCTCACAAATCCACCATAAACTAATATTGGCGGAATATGACTAGTTTAAAAAATAATAATAATTTACAACTACAAATCTGACAGTGACAGATAAGACATTTTTTTTAATACTACGTGACCTAAAACGTACGTGTTTCTATCTTTATCTAGTAGGGTAGGGTGGGTACGATTGAACCACTTTCACTTTAACAGCGTATAGCGAAGAATCTATTAAATTCACGGATTCAATAGTTTGGTCATATAAAGTATGGTAATCTGGCTTTTAAATAAAGTATATTTTGTAGCTCTATCTCAAATAACTACGCCGCTATTGCCGAAAAAAGAGGACCGGGTAAATTGGTTCAATTGACCCCATGCTAGGGACAATTGAAACGGTATGTGGGTTAATTGAAACACTTCAAATAACTTTGTCATTATTTGACATATTTAATAGGTTTAAACGGTTTTCTATACTACATGAGTATTTGATGAGATCATGATAAAATGGTAACGTAACTATAACTATTTCTATGATTATTACTGAAAGAAAGTTTTAGAGGTAGAGGTAGTTAATAAATATTTTTGTATTCATCGATAGCAGGTAGAAGTTGAACTAATAATTAACATATCATATTATCAACATAGATATAATCTATTAATTAGCTATAATGGCATAATAATGCTTAAAAAAGGGAATATCATTTCTCATACAAACAAACATGTTTCAATCATAACCATGTTTCAATCATGACCAAAGTATGTATACCTACGTATACATTTATATACTTATGTAGGTGAACACTTAAATGTGAAAAAGCAAACTAATAAAACCCAAAGTATCAAAGAATAGAAATATTTTTTAATGTAAAAAAGCAAAAAAATCACAGTGTCAAAGAATACAAATAACTATTATCATTTTGGTATCAATTCCTACTTCTTCATGAGAAGAAAAAATTAAAGCGAAATCATCTACTTACCTAAATATTCACTGTTTATTTTTGGTTTCTGAACAACCTTGAAACGAATCAGAATATCTTAGTCTTGGAAAACCTAATAAAAACTCAAAAAATAAAAACTTAATAAGATAAATATTATAACAAAAATGTCATATAGGTACTTATGACAACAAACTAATAAAACTTATTATCAAAGACCCACACTATACTTCGTTAGTTTGTAAGCTTTTATTCAGGTTTATATAAATTAAAAATTCATTACCTACTAAAAGTAACATTAGTAGGTACATAAAAAAATCATATCTCATCCATTTTGCTTAAAGTCGGTTAAAAAGGGACGGTTGGAACACCTGGACGATTGAAACGTTTCAAACGTCCACAGGCACATTGTTCCAATCGTACCCAACTCCTATTCTTCATTTCAAGGTCGATATTTTAGTCTTAAATACTACTTTAGCGATTACCAATATCAATAAATACAATCTCAAATAGGTATACCATACAATGAAATAAGAAAAAATACCAAAATACAAGAGGTAATTAAGATAAACCGAAAATAAAAAGAACATAAATGCTTATTTTTGCGTGTGAAATCTTTCCGAAGCGTCCTGCACACGACCGCGTCCTTCGCTGCCCCGCGCGCCACTGTCCAAAGATTCGAAAATGGCCGTTGTAGTAAAGAACTTCGTGTCGCGCTGGTAGGTGTAACGGTTTCCGAGAAATTTGAGTTGTTTCAATCATGACCCGTTTCAATCGTACCCACCCTACCCTACCCATAGCTAGTTTGGACACAAGGAGGACTCTCACCTGATTCTAATTTAATTATTTATTTATATTGTCTGCTGGTAACGTAAAAAACCAAACATATCTACACTTTCATTTAAAGATTCAAGATTCAAGATTCAAGCATTTATTGATAAAATGGTACATTTTACACGTCGCACGTTTAATCAAACAAAGAAATATCTCTAAATAGAAATACATTCGAATTTTAACCCTAACTTTTGAAAGTAGAGTTTTATCTAAAACTGAATTTTGTTTTGAGTTAATTCTTTGTTTGATTAAACGTGCGACGTCAATAAGAGCACTTTAAGCATGTTCCGACCTTTTTGATTCACCGCATCAATCTCATTGATTTTTAGACGCTGACTGTACACAGAACTGACGTCTGTCACCTATCACTGTCACCTGCGAAAACGGGGCTCGAAATAAGCTCGAAATAGATACCACTGCCAAATAAATGGCAGCGTTTAGAACCGCCCCCCAATGCATTTTCGATTCACGACAGCCTAATCAAAGGGTAAGATTGTTCCCTAACGAAGGAAAGATGTCCGTTTCTTTTACTTTAATCTGTAGCAAGTTGCTCGCAACGTTAACTCCACTTTAATTGGTGTTTAACTTGAAGTTAGGCTATGATTAAGTCCTGTACGTTAGCTTAATTGTGCTAGGCGAAAATTGGAGGGCTCCTTCATTGATTTTATCTCATTAGGAGGATTACTGTCTCTGTGGAGCATCTTTGCTTAATTGGGGGGTAATGGGATGAGTTAGATCATTGTTGTCTTTGTTTAAGTAGATTTACTCTGTTTATTATACAGAATATTATTTACAGCGGTAGTTAAATAGCGAGGGACGCTTTTCGCGATTTTCAAATCAAAAATAAACTTTAAGTAAGTAACAAAGTAAGGTTTTTAAGATATATCTTTTTTGAAAAGTAATCTTTAATTTAATTGGATTTGGAACAATAAATGTTTGGCGTTAACACTAAGTTTTAAATCCCTTTAAACTATAAAACCTTTAACAGATAAGGTTCACTGTAGTTAACAGTAGTTCACTGTACATCAGTTAAGGCCTTAAATATAAAAAGGTAAGATACAAGACATTTATTCAATACCACCCACACCACCCACACCACCAGTGGCCGCACGGGCACTTTAAATTACCTATTATTACCTAATTAATTTTAGTTAAAGTATTTTTAAAAGTTGGTAATGTCGAATAGTGTTTGGAAATCTAATTACAGGTCGAAATAGGTAGATAGGTTATAATAGGTTACAAAATAGGCTAAAGCACCCTGACACTATTAAATGGACTCCTTTACAGGAAAAGAAAGGCGCCAGGCTAGAATGGAAATTTTGCTATTAAGATATAACAATTTAAGGGGATTCATGTAACAAAGCACCTCAACACGAAATGGTTGTCTAAGTTCAATATAGAATTAATTGGTAGTTCAGTAATTTGAATCACCCAGGGAAGCGTGTATAACCCGTCAGCGACCGGCGAGCACCATATTGGTATAATTAATGGTAAACATGTTTATCCATTGCATAAAACTTTCGTGAAATCGTGCCGCTGTAATTTTTTCTTTTTGCCATGTTATTTTTCGCCAGTTTAACGTCAATTAACCTCAGTTTACCGTCGGTGCCACCGGCGGTATCTGCAGGCCGGTCACGTCGTGCTCGCTCTGTTGATCTAAACGTGTGCTTGATTAGTGATTACCTACCGCCTTCTGCGGCCTTGGTAAATATACGGTAGCTAGCTTTAAACTAAGCTATAATAAATGGTAAAATTATATGAGTATTGCGGTAAACACCGACATCTCTTCTTGAGCTGATGGTGTTTATGGGCGGTGATGTTTACTTCCCATCAGGTAACCTACATGCTCGTTCGCCTCCCACTGATAAAAAAAAAAAAAACTGATTACAATAAATGATAAAAACAAAAAAGTCATTTACCCCTTAAATGCCTGGACTTCTTTCTGTTGTATTTTGTCACTAACGTTATGTTAGAACTGCTGCACTAATATATGAAAGGCGTTTAAGAGACAAGGTACTAAAGTGTCCAGCTACTTATAAGGCCGATCGTAGGTCACGGAATACAATTGATGAACCACTATAGAACCTAGTCGCATAGAACCAACAATTAATTCCTATGTAATTTCTATCACGTCACATGTCGCTGTCATTATGACAAGGTTCTTTCTTTAATTGTAAATATTACTTGCAATATCTTTTGTTTCTTATGTTTTACTATCGACCCACCCTCGCTTCGCTTCGGTTTATGCGAGTTTTCTGTAACACCCGTATAAACCAAAATGTATAACACATAAAAACCTTTATCTTGAGTCACTCTATCTATTGATGAAAACCGCAGTAAAATCCGTTGCGTTGTTTAAAGATACAACCGTACATACAGAGGGGCTGACTGCAGAAAGAGATTTTTTCTAACGTTTAGAAAAAGTTAGTTTAGAATCTAAACTATGCAGAGATTACCAAATTCGACACTTGCCAAAACAAGGAATTAAATAATTCTACTAATATGTTACAACTACATGCATGAATGGACTATGGAATGGACTCAGTCCAGGGTAGTGATTCTCTCAACAACGACGGTCGGACGGACGGACGAGTGAATGTTCAAACGGCGAGTTTAAGTAGTACCGTCATCGTCAGTGCGAACAAAACATATTTTAGCGCGTGCATTTTCAATTTAGCTGCATGATTTCGGCCGATGAATCGAACGTATAAGGCTGCTTAATTGAAAATGCACGCGCTAAAATGTGTTTTGTTCGCTCTGACGGGACTACCTAAACTCGCTGCTGCCATTTCGCTCGTTCGTCCGCCCGTCCGTTGTTTTTGAGAGAATAACACCCCAGTTAGGGTTGCCAACTATTTTTGGGGGATTTATAGTATTTTACAAAAAAAAGTGTAAAAAATATAGTACACAGTAAAAAAATATAGTACTTAGAACAACTCTTTATTTTGGGGTAAACTATACTTACTAGCATTCTGTGAAGCTATTTAATAAAATTCACTTGGAACGTGTGTTACGTCAGTTAAGTGTGTAAATTGAAGTACTTTGTAAAATCCCCAAAATATAGTATTTTTGCGTACTATATATTTCTTCAACAGTATATAGTACAGAGAGTCAAAATATAGTACAATACTATATAATATAGTACGGTTGGCAACCCTAACCCCAGTTCGTATAAGGTCCTTGGTGGAGTGCGGTCCCCTCCCGCGTTCCGCAGACCATAGGAGAGCCGAGCTTGAGTTATATCGTGGCCTCGATTGAGACCTCGTTTTGAATTTTACCAAGTAGTATGGTGGTCGCGCTGCGGACGTAATTGGTTTTATGTAAATGTAGCCACGCCAAGGAGAGCTGGGGCTAGGAAGACAGCGGGTTTGCTACTAAACCGAAATACGTAGTGTTTTTAATCGACGAAATTACTCCCCAGTGCTTAATTATCTGTTAGATAAAGATAAAGAGACATTTATTCGCAACAGTACAAACAACATTAAGTACATAATTATGTAGATACAAAAAATAAGACACAGAAACAGTTGCGAAACGGTCCCAACTCAGCATTCGCTAGCCGTAAAGCCAGCACTGGTCTTCCGTTGGAACCGCTTAGTGACACACTTAACACAAAATAACATAAATTGTAAAACATCAAGGATCAAAATTTAAATCATTTGTTCGAGATTATCTCGAACGACCATAAAAATTGCACCCTGTTAAGGTTGGCAACACTAAAGAAAAAGAAAACTAAAGACTAGACTTACTGACTCTGTGTTTCAATTATGGTGGAGCGCTAATAGAACTCATTATCGTTGTAAATAAACAATTGAAAAGCATAGATAAATCTTAGTTATCAGTCTTAGTAAGATTGTAGTTCTATAATTGCATATATCTATGGGTCTCAAATCCCACTTATCATCTGGGGCACGTTTTATAAAGCTACAAGTAAAAATTTCACAGGTCTAACCTGGCAACACTGCTCAAATGGCTGGTCGTCATTGGTCGAGGTTGTGTCAAATATGCCTTCTCCATGTCATAAAAGGAACCTTAAGAAGGGGCGATTGCCCATCATACGCACGGTAGTATGCCATTAACTCGAACGTGGATTTCCAAAGAATCCAATGTACTTAAAACCGTAAATGATACTTTAATTTACTAAATAATAGATTATTTTATTAAACCACTTTCAAGAAGGAGCAGTAACACACTTCTAAGATAAAAACCCTACCCTGTGTAAAACCATATTGATTTTGTCATTTTATCGTATAGCACTTAATATTGCAACTGAACTCATTTATTCGACAGTAATGGTGACCGAATTAATAACAATACTGCATTTCTAAGTTTAATGGCGATATCGCGCGAAAAACTCCAGTAGAAATTGCAACCTAGTTATAAACTAAACAGAGTTGAATCTGATTTGACAATTGAATTTAGATATTACATTTATTTTATTTTATTTTTCTTTATTAAGGAAAACAAACAGCATACAATAGTACATAAAGCTATGACAAAAATGGGTAGCTCACTAGCCAACGAAGTTTTCACTAATGTACACATACACATTTGGAATCAGATTCACAAAGTCAGTCACACCTGCGCTTCGTGTCCAACGCAAGGTTCAAAACGAAGTAATTAAAAATTGAAAAACATGAAAATATGTACTTAATCCTATCACACGGTTTTTCTTATAGCGTTAACATAGTTGATATAAGTATCATGGAATATGTCGGTATGGTTGTACTTACAATTATGGGTCGAGCACGCCCTGCTAACAAATCGATTTTTTGAACAATTACTCGTATTCTTACAGAATTTTGTAGCAAATAGGTTTTTGGAGCGAGTTCTCCAACATGAGCATTTTAGAGATATATGGCCAAGGAGGTATGGAGAATCAACAATATTATTAATGATTTTATATAAAAATATTTTATTAAACATTTTGGCTGAGTAGGACAGAATAGAGACCCAGTTAAATACTCCCCCGCTACAAAACCACCCTTCCTAGCCCGCCTCTTCCTTCAATTCCACAAGTAATATTTGAATTAAACCGTCGGGTGGCCTCCAAACAGGACGTCCCAGCCCAACACGGCCTGTTAATTGATTTATGTTCCATTCTAGGCCCCTTTTAATAGATTTGTAGCTCCAATAATAATCCGGATTGATTTACGCGGTGGTTGGTCCACTGAGCGGGATTAAGACTAATAAGTTTGAAGGTCACGGGATGAATAATAGGCTTAGGTACACACAGCAACACATCTAGCTATACACTTCAGAAATCTGAAATATTGCGTGAAAGAGAGTCGCACTAAAATCGAATGTTGTTGACATAATACACATATACAGTATGTAAACTTACTAAAACCATCTCTTTCAACCAGTTACTAGGCTAGTTGAGTTAAGTGTTTTACCACATTTTTTGCTAGTCTGTGTCGAATATTTTTAATTTTATCATTGCATAAAAATTATAACATCTCGCCTTTTTCAAAGTCGGTTAACCCTGAAAGTATAATCCCATGTGTAATGTTTACATCGTTGTTCAGTGCTCATTATAAGACCCGTATGTAATATTTTCATCGTAACAGATTATTCAACTTGCGTTCAGTGCATTCTTTATTTAAATTTGAAAAAGTGTTAAGATTTCAATAATTTATATACCCCAACCTTATCTATCGCCTAGACATGCTCGGGTTCAAATAAATGGTTTTAGTAAGTTTACATACTGTATACATCTCTTTCTTTTTCTCTCTGCTCCGTCTTTAATGGTTAGTTAGGTGTGTTGTTGTGTGTACAATAAGGCAGCGGTTAAATAGTATATTAATGCATCGATCTGGAATGAGGCCGTTGCGGGACGAGTATGAGTTAGTACGAGGATTTTATTTACATTCGAAACAAGTACGACTTAGTATGAATCTGAATTAATTATTACGTTTTGAAGTCAATTCGGCAATTCATTTTGCTTAATGACGGCCGCAATGTATGGCAAATTTTCGTCACAAAACTGACTGAAGTTAAAGTTGCTTAATTTTTCTCAATTGGGGAACACGTTTTAGAGAAAACGCCCTTCAACGCTTTAGGATCTTTTGTACAACTACCCTCTTGCAAGCTCAGCTGTTCGATATGTCAAAATCCACAAACCGTGTAGGCTGCTAGAGCTAAAGAAATAGACACACATATAACCACACATGCATACACTCAACACATCTCTTATAAACACACAACACATCCTTCAGACGCAGTTGGGTAATGACGGAGTCAGGTAAAAATACAAGGCCTTTATTCTAGACGGTAAAAACAATATTGTCTTTGACATCGCATTATTTTAAACTCGGCTGCCATTACTGACAGTTAAATAAGAGCTAACTGAACGTTAACAATACAATAACAGGTCAAAGATGATTATGGTTTTTACCGCCTAGAAGCCCGTGTGTGAGTCGACGCCCCAAAACTAGAACTTAAATAAATTAGCTACAGAAAACAGGAACAAAACACAACACGTTTCGTTTTTCCATTTACACCCCGAAACAGCTCTATCTTCCTTTCCTAACAATAGGTACAAGTTTACCAAAGGCACCCTCGGAAAAAAAATGATCACGTACCGTTTCTAACGAAGATTTAGTTAATTACATCTGTAAATTACGTAATGAAAGAGCAAAGAGCCCGTGATACGACTGTGAAATAACTTTAATCTTAGATGAATTTAAAGTTTAGACGCGGGCTGAATTAAAGAGGCTTACAGCTGCTACTGTTGAATTTATTGGGATGTAGTGGTGCGAATGAAACGTTTTTAAACTTATGTTTTCATAATGTGACCTGTCCAAGCCGCTTGAGGATAATTTATAGGACGATAATGTTTATAAAGCGAACCAAAAATATGTATTTCTAACCAGAAATAAAAAAGAGGCGTATAATGTGTATAACGAATTTACGTCTGTGATTGTCAATGATTCAAGCAGGTAATTTGAAAACTGTTTGGGGTAACTACCTTTAAAAACAATGTTAGGTATATAGGGTCTATCACGAAAACTTAAATCTGGAAATAATTCGAGTTACGGCTCGTAGGGAGTACTTAATTATGAATACAATCTCTTACCGCAGTACTCGGTGACGTAATAGAGACGTTTAACTCGTTCCTTTTTCAAACTTGAGTATGGAATGCGTAACTAACGAACGATTTAATCGACATTACTGACTCTGAGTGAGGATGGTAATTTCCTATTATAATAATTGAAGGCCATGTATCTATTACTTCGAAGGTACGGACGCATCTGGGTCATTATTTGAGCGTTTCAACCGTCTCACGCCGTGGGTATATTTTTGAAGAATTGGGCGTATATTTTGATGCCGTTTCTGAATATTTGTTAGATGTCCGGTAAACTTAGATAACTAAACAGAAACGAAATCGAAATCTGCAGCCACTTCTACAAACATGTGACCACGAAAGTGATTCGGAATAAATGCTCAAATAATGACCCATCTATAAGATTATAATTCTAGTTGATCTAAGCTTTTAATGTAAGTAGACGTCCGTCACAGTCTTAGATTTACCCTAGAATGACAGGTTGAGTAAAACTCATAAATAAATTAACCTGGACGGTTTACTTTAGGTACGTTAGTTTTTGGCAGAAGATATTTTTGCGTAAATTTTTAAATATTTAAAAAAAATAAGTTTCTTTTGGTAAAAATTAGTTTATGTCATTATTTTGTTGGATTTTCCACTTCCAACAAAAACGAGCTTACTTAGGGTAGGTACAAAAAAAGTATGAATAATTTCTGCTTGAACGCATCGGAAATTATTTTAGACTTTTGTTTCCTTTTCTGAATTCGTACGAATGCTTTGCTAAGTCATGTTCACTGTTGAGTTGGAACTACGTATTCAAAAGTTGACCACGACTGAGTATAAATTAATTTCAACAGAATTGTCACTGTACCTACTAATTAATGATAATTCATTTATAAGTACAGTTAACAGGATAAATAAATGATCATTTCTGTACTTGGTCGCTTTCAATCGTTTCACAATTTTGTATAACATTTCAAACGACGTTAAAGTGATCACTTATTTATGCTGTTGACACATAATAATTTTAATAGGACTGTCACTCGATAAAAAATAGTAAAAGGCAAGTCAATTTACCCGGATATTCGATGGTTTTAATAACGTTTTATAATCCCTGGGTAAGTTGAGCACATTGTCCCGGTAATTAGGAGCCGGTGATCCGGATCAATCCGGATTAATTATTGGGAGTGGGGATGTCAGGATGACAAATAGAATTTCTTTGGATATTTTATTCGAAAATGTATATTGGAGTCCCGTTGTTTACTTCTTTTGTACCCACTTTAAGGATATAAAAGTGTCTTATTTTGTAACATCTGACAAAAAACGACAGTTTTTTGATGTTAAAATATCATTGTAAATTATTCAATACATTTATTTATTTTTGCGCAATAAGCTTCGTTTATGTATAAAGAATACCCAGCAGCTCAACAACCTTCGTCAACAATATAGAAAAAAAAACAGGAACATGCTTCACTATAAAAGCATGCAAATTCTCATGTTTTAGTTAATTTATATATTTAAAGTTTGTATTATTTTATGTTGTTTTTCATGAATTAAATTTTATTTATAGATGATATTTTATTAAATTTTATTAATATAGAATTCGAGAATGTGAAATTATAATGAAAATGCGATCGCAAATATGAACGCGAAATAATGTAGTCAATTGCTCACTGGAATTAACAATTGCTACGCCCAAACAGGCCCCATATGAATCGAAATATACAGTAACTAACTTTAAGATCTGTACAACTATGGTTTGCAATAAATGCTATGACTATGACAATGTAAAAATCAATATGGTACTTCTACAAAAAGTTTTTACACTAAGGGTGCGGCTCCACTGAGGCGGAGATGAGCGGAGCGGAGCGGAGCTGTGCCAATATTAACCAATAGAAGGCGCATGCGGTCACGTCGAGCGCGCCTTGCGCACGTTAGTTTAGATTCTATTGGTTAATATTGGCACAGTTCCGCTCCGCTCCGCTCCGCTCATCTCCGCCTCAGTGGAGCCGCAGCCTAAATGAGCTTCATTTTGCTCGCTGCTATCTACACTAATATTATAAAGAGGAAATATTTGTATTTTTATATTTATGGGTGTATGTTTTGATTTCAAAAATTCTTTCACCATTAGAAAGCTACATTCACCCTGAGTGACATAATGTCATGTTTTATTTTTCTGCGTTGACTGAGCCGCGCGCAACAGCTAGTGTATAATAAATTAAAATGGTTATGAGTGTTATAACCAGTAATCGTACTTTTCTAGCGTTTTTGGTGCGATGACGTCAAATGACACATGACAGCGACCTAAGGTTGTCGACGTGTATAATATGATTGACGTTTAAAATTATGTAAATTGTGTTGTCGTTGAAAATCTAACACTTTTTTTTTACTTAATCCGTTATTATAATTGTGTATAACATTTATTACCTACTGTAGCCAAAAGCTCCTCAAGTTTTTCGGAAGGTATTGTTTTCATAATTTTGATTGCCCTGTCGAACAACAGCAACATTTATTGCAACTGTGTTACATTTTCTCATATAGTAAATTGACCCTTCATTTAATGATGCATATTGAGTTAGGTTTTGCACGTTCTGAGAATATTTTGTGTATTTCAGATTTGTTTAAAACAATATATTTTTTTGGTTCATACCATTTAGTATTGGGCACTATTTGACAACCCTAGCACTGCACCGAAAATGCTAGAAAAAGTACGATCACTCAAAAGTACGGTCATTGCCCTAATAAAATTCATCCTCTAATTGTACAAAATCAACTCATCTACTAGGTCAATAAACACACTGAACTATGACAAAATGCTCACAAATCAAATGTATGAAAGTTACCTTCGGTTAGTTAATTCCCCGTTATCCTAATGCCCGCGCTAATGCAGCAAGTTTCCCGGCGCGGTTTATCAGCGGCCAGTCAACTGGGAGGTTCATTTGGATTGTGCCAATTTATACTAACTAGACCGGCCCCCTATTTCACCATCGTGACAATTATAGGTGACAGGTGACAATTCGCTATTCATTGCAAATTTAACAAGCTTTCACATCTGTGGCATTCATAACAACTGCGGCATGTACACTAAAATGCCACTTGTCGCCTGTCATTGTCCAGAGGTATTAGGGGAGCGTAGAAAGACGGTAAGGGGGGCGCGTATTGCTTAGAATTTTCGAAAAGCAATGATTTAACGCGTAAATACCTATCACTATCACTACATATTATAAAACAAAGTCGCTTCCCGCTGTCTGTCCCTATGTATGCTTAGATCTTTAAAACTACGCAACGGATTTTGATGCCGTTTTTTTTAATAGATAGAGCGATTCAAGAGGAAGGTTTTTATGTATAATAAATTCAGCTTTATGTACGGGTGTTACAGAAAACTCACATTAACCGAAGCGAAGCGAGGGCGGGTCGCTAGTATAACAATATAAATAACCCCAGATATTATGGTGACCCCTATTTTCAGAGATATCTCATAAACGGCCGAATCGATTTTCATGAAACCTAGATAAGGAACACCGCTAAAAACCTGCTTTCAAATAATAATAAAAAACCTAAGTTACGGTGCCTCATACTGACACATAAACAAACACACACACGTAGGGGTTAAATTTATAATACACCTTTTTGCGTCGGGAGTTATTGATAGAATAATAAGTAAGTAAGTAAGTAAGAAAGTAATTTATTTCGTGAAACACAGGTATATATAACAGTTCTTATCTTAGATTAGTTTAAACGACCTCTCTGTGCTCTGCCTTGTGGCGTACAAAAAGAGAACACAATTAAATTGATTAAATTACTAAATGGATCCATTATACATAGCACATATTAAGTTCCTATATTAAATAAACACCAAACTGATTTAAAAATGTCAACCATAGTAAAAATATTTTACAGGGAATAAGAATTAAGAACGTAACAATTAAATACTTACAATCAGACTTTGTCATTAAAAAAATCATCAAGCGAGTAATAAGCTCTTTCGACAACTCTGCTTTTCAGGTTCTTCTTAAATATGTGAAGATCTTGGCATTTAAGAGCATCTGGTAAAAAGTTAAAGATTTTGGTGGCCATTCCCAATATACTTTTTCTTATAAATACGGTTTTTCTTAATAAAACATTGTAGTGATTCAATCGGTCTCTATTCTATTGGATAAAACCGTATTACTTTCTACTCGCCCACCATTACTGTCTAGTAAATAAGAGATATCGTAATGTTAACAATACGATAACACATCAAAGGCAATGTGGCTTTACCACAGATATAAATACACACAGATAACGTAAACACCTCAATCTGTATGAAAACCAACCGTGTCACTTTTTCTACCAACTGGGACGAACCAAGAGAAGTATTTTCCGTTACGCAAATCGATTCAAAGTCGTCCGTTTTTTGGGCTATTGCAGTTTATTATCACGCAACGAGGCATTTTCTTCATGTTCATCAACAGGCTGCAACAACAGGCGCGCGGAGCGTCAGTATACAGTATGTAAACTTACTTTTTGCGGGTGGTAGGACCTTGTGCAGGGTCCGTCCGGATCGCTACCACCGTCTTATCCATTAACCTACCGCCAAACAGCAGTGTTCGCATTGTTGTGTTCCGGTTTGGGGATAAGTCAGCCGGTGAAATGACTAGCATAGAGGCATTCCATCTTAGCCTCAGGGTTGGCAACGCATTTGCATTGCAGTCTTGTGATTGCGAATGTCTATGGGTCACAGTTTCCACTTACCATCAGGTGGCCTGTGTGCTCGTTTGTCTACTCGATGCCATAAATAATAAACTTAAACCATTTATTTGAACCCGAGCATGTCTAGGCGATAGATAAGGTTGGGGTATATAAATTATTGAAATCTTAACACTTTTTCAAATTTAAATAAAGAATGCACTGAAAGCAAGTTCAATAATCTGTTACGATGAAAACATTACATACGGGTCTTATAATGGGCACTGAACAACGATGTAAACATTACACAGGGGAGATGATACTTTTAGGGTTAACCGACTTTGAAAAAGGTGAGATGTTATAATTTTTATGAAATGATAAAATTAAAAATATTCGACACACTAGCAAAAAATGTGGTAAAGCCTAGCGACTAGTTGAAAGAGATGGTTTTAGTAAGTTTACATACTGTATAGCAACGGCCAACCCCGACGCTGCGTCGGGGTTTAAATTCAGAACAGGAAAACATAGTTTGTCATAATACCTACAAGATATTCAAATACCTTGGCCCGAAACTGAGGAAAATCGTAATCGTATTTTACATGGAAATTCTTAGCTTCACAATTCCCCTAATATTTTTGTGCAGTAGCGTTTTGAAAGGCTGCTCTTCGTTAGAATTGTTACGTTTAATCAGCTGCGCCTGCTCATCCGGCGCAGCGCGATGCGTCACGACACCTAATACATCTGGCGTCTAATCACTAGCTGGAGTCACAGCGCAGAACAGCCAGTCCACTGTGGTCAACACTCTGCAGCAGGGTTCCCAAACTTTCAGGCCGCGGACACTTAGGCCGCTTCCTCACTTGGTATACTTGCAGTAAAACACGGAATCGGTACGGGTTGCTAAGCAACTAGTGGCGTCTACCAATCAACGAGCAGCGTTTAGGCCGACAGTAAGTTTTACTGCACGCATACCGCCAAGTGAGGAAGCGGCCTAAGTCAGCTGACTGGGGGGCGGGGTGCGAGGTGCCTTTGCTTGACAGGAGCGCATCACCGTATTGCCCGCGTGGCCGGTTTCATATAAATCTATCTATGCATTGGAACGGCCCGCGCCGTCGCTGCAGCTGTCGCCCCGCAGTTCGCTGAGGTCGTGTCCAACGCATATAAGCGATCTCCTAACTTCCACCCAGTGCCCTCAAACGCATATGTTCGTAAGTACAATAGGCAAGCTCCGTATAAAACAAAAAATGTGGCATCTGGCGAAAGTTCGAATATTATTACTGGCAGTGAATGCGTTAACGTAGCGGAACTACTGTGTGGTGTCCGCGATACATCACGAGACCGGTCGGTAGCGCGTGCATTCTGAATTAGGCAGCCTTATTCGTTCGATCTCATCGACCGAAGCCATGCTACCAAATTGAAAATGCACGCGCTAAAAAGTGTTTTGTTCGCTCTGACGGGACTACTTAAACTCGCCGCTGTGACATTCACTCGTTCGTTCGTCTGACCGCGTTTTTGAGAGAATCACACCACCTGGCCACGGACTTAATGGAGAGACGAGTGATATAAATGGTCGAGCACTTGGATAACACAAACCACCGAGCGCAGGATATGGAGACAGATGGGGGAGGCCTTTGCCCAACAATGAGATGATCTGTACCTTAAAAAAACAAAACATATAACTTATTTATAATGCATGTTTAGAAACTAGAGTACAATGTTAAAAATAAATAAGCTTTGATTAAATAGGTATAGGATAAGAAATACAAGTTAAGTGTAACCCTTAGGTAACGGAACCCGATTCAGAAATCGCTGCTCTAGAAACCCGATTTACGCCAGGTTAGGTGCAATAAAACACAAATATTTTAATTTAACAACACACTTACAACATCGTTGTTTACTGACCGTAGTGAGCCTTTTTTATTAATGAGTAATCTGTACCACAGTATTCTGTGTTATACATACAGCGGCGAGATGAGCTCCAGTTTAAATTATGATTAGTTGCAAGCAGGTAAAGTTTCACGATCAGCAAAACATGTACAAGACGTGATTACTTCTTGATTTTTTTATTAATATTATGTTGGAAGATGTAGTGACTAAGATTGATAAGGGCATGCTCCGATGGTTCGGTCATTTGGAAAGGACGGAGCGAGAGTGAGTGGTAGGGTCGGAAGGGGCCGCCATAGGCGTACTTTTTCGAATGAAATCGGAGAAATACTGGAAAAGGGCCCAATATTAAGTATCCGAAACCGAAGTGCGTGCATGACTCGATGTATGAATGAGGAAGAAGCGAAAGAGATTTGTCAAGATCGTAGCAAATGGAAAGAAGTGGTCTCTGCCTACCCCTCTGGGAAACAGGCGTGATTTAATGTATGTATGTATAAATCAAGTACTTAAGGTATTTGCAATAATTTATACACTAGACCATTATTTTCATATTAAGTTTATAAAATGAAATAGCTATTCATTATACGTTATTTTTAATAAAAACGCTCGGTGAGTATTTGAGGTTACGAGTATGTGTCAAATAGTACTTATTTGTTTACATCGTTCACAAGTTCCATTGACGGCGACCTTATTTATATATTAACTAGCGACCCGCCCTCGCTTCGCTTCGGTTTATTTGAGTTTTATATAACACACGTACATAAAACAAAATTTATTATACATAAAAACCTTCCTCTTGAATCACTCTATCTACTAAAAAAAACCGCATCAAAATCCGTTGCGTAGTTTTAAAGATCTAAGCATACATAGGGACAGACAGCGGGAAGCGACTTTGTTTTATACCTACTATGTAGTGATATCTTTGATCGAATATTTTCAAATAAACACTAGGTACCTACTCAGCCAAAACAAATGAAAACAGCCAATTACCAATCTTCTATTTATAACAGCTCAACGTTAATTAACAAGTTACCGTTATCGATACAAAGGGAGAGATCAACAATGAAGACGGTTACAATGCATGACATGTTAAAGGTGATATTTTCTTGGTAATATATCGTGAACGAGGCCGCCGACTAGTCTAACATGACCCGTTGAATCATATGGACTTTTAAATTCGTGCGTGTCTTGAACTTTTGTCATGGTACTCTGTGCAGGGTTTGTCGAGATCGCTATTACCGTTTTACCCATGCTGCTTAGCTAAAAATAAGGATAAGGATCTAAAAATACTCGTAGTCCATAGTACTTTCGATTGAAATAAAGATCTAGTGCAAAGGAAGTAAATTGGAATTTCTTTTGTTTTTTACTCGTGATCAAATTAGAAAATTGACTTTATTTCAATCACAATTGATTCATATTCCATTGACAAATTTTATTGTATGGTCTACCAGCAGCGCACAAGCGCTGTTCTTTAGCAGTGATCTCCTCTAAGTAAAAGCAAGAATATGTCCCAATGCACCTTATTCCAGTGTAATAAGAACGTCGTAACATATTCTTATCTTATCATATTCTTTATCTTTGGATTCTTTCGATAACTAGGTATGTTTTCACTTGACTGTACAGATCGATTCACAAGAGCTAGGGCACGAATGGATTGAATGAATGAACGAAAGTATACAAGTGTGTAGAATTTGAACTTCGAACATCGGTTCAAAGGACGGCACTCACACGTGACTTACTTACTTTTACACATTACTTTTGTTCATTTCATTCGTGCCAGCTTTAATGAGTGTACCTGTACAAGACTAGAGTTTAGTTTGAAACTATGTCAATTTGTGTAAGATTGTCCCCATTTTTTTAAACAATGTAGTTTAGATGTGTTTGCACTGTATTTCGGTGTGGGGGTACGAGTAAGGTAACCTATACCTACCGTAACCGTACAGATGAAAATTTTGTAATCTTGACATTTCATTTGTTTATGAATTATGAGAAACTGAGCTCACTTGCCATCATCTTGCCGTCATGAATTATGAGGAACTATAAGTGCGGTAAAACGTTTTTGTGTTCAGTTATTGATGGTATGTACTTCTTTTGAAATGTAGCGTCGTGGTGTGGTCCCAAATTAGGCTTGGCAAACGTGTACCTCTTGTTTTATCGAAACACCTTTCATCGAACGCATCATCACGCAGATTTTTTATTTAATCGAAAGGCATTTCTCACCGACAAGTCTAATCTAACCTAACTTACGTGATTAATGTTCAAGATATCCTGACTTTATGGTGTCAGAAGAAAATAGCTTTCGATGAAATGAGATTCGATTAAATGATGGGATACCTTTGCAAACTGGTTTAGAGTTGCGGCAACGTGTTGGTAGCACTGGCGCATACATTTGAAGGTTAAAAGGTTACCAAGTTTAAAAGTCATTTGCTCATGCAGATGCTCTATCACAAAATCTTGCTTTTTAAAATGTCCGTATTATCATAAGAGATGTACCAACGAGCTGACGACCTGTTGAAATGGCCGATCGAGTTCCTTTTGGAAGGTGCGATGGAGTGAATATTACCCTTGCTTACTCCAAAGTTCCCTTAATTATCTAAAGTTACAGACAATACGAGGGAATATAAACCGATAATCAATGATTCTCTAAACAATGAATATAATATATAGAGCCTTCAAAAACCCCTCCGTTGTTTAATATCATAATTATAGGGAAAATATGATGTAAAACGTCAATATGTAAAACGTCATATTCGCAAAACAAGACATTCGCAAATCATCATACTTAATAGCAATTCAAGCACAAAAACTCAACATAGTATCAGTACAGTGTCGACGGAGATCCGCTTCCGCGGAGCTCTTATCTCTGGACGTAAAACAAAGTAGACCCCCCCACATCGGAACATACGAGGGTCATGCCAAAAGAAATTAGATATTCAAAAACTACAAAGTTTATTCTTTATTATTGCTATCTATTTTCTCGAAGTATTCACCGAGAGCACGTATACACTTTTTCATTCGGCTAAACCACTTGGAAAATGTCAATGACCATTCTTCTTTGGGTACCTCAGAAACTTCATAATTATAGGCAGCCAGGGCATCTTCTTTGGTTTCAAATCGCCTTCCTTTTAATTTTTCTTTAATTTTCGGAAACAGGTAAAAGTCACAGGGTGCCAGGTCAGGAGAATATGGTGGGTGAGGGAGTATAGTGATATTTTTCGAACTAAAATAGTCGAGTGTTCGGGCAGAAGTGTGCGGGGCGGCGTTGTCGTGGTGCCAGAGCAGGTGCTGGGTTCCTGACTTTGGCCGCTTGTCACACCAAGCTGACAACACTTGTGGAGCACAAACTGTCACATACCATTCTGAGTTGACAGTTCTTTGATCCTCTAGCACCACAGTCGCAATATGCCCTGTCTTGCAGAAAAATGAGGCAACCATTTGTTTCTGTGTGCTTCGTGCTCGGCGACATTTTGTTGGAGTCGGTTCATCTTCGAAGCACCATACCGTTGACTGCCGCTTTGTTTCAGGATCGTAGTTATACAGCCATGTTTCGTCACCTGTCAGTATATCATACACAGTTTTCTTCTCGCCAGCGTCGAATTTATTTATCATAAATTTACACCAATCCACGCGGCGTTCTTTCTGCAAATCGTTGAGTTTATGCGGCACCCATCTCGAACAACGCTTATGGAGGGACAGTTGTCCATGAATTATGGTTTGCAGTGCTGCTGATCCAATGCCTAGATCTCGTTCAAGCTCTACGTATGTAATTTGTCGGTTCTCACGGATATTTTTTTCCACGGCTTGCACATTTTCTTGAATAACTGCGGTTGGCGATCGCCCCGACTTCGCCTCATCTTCAAAGCTCTCCCGCCCTCTTTTGAATTCAGCAAACCAGTTAAAAACAGTTGCACGAGAACAAGCAGACTCACCAAAAGTCGTGGTTAAAAGTTCAAAACATTCTTGGGGCTTTAAACCTTTTTTAAAGTCATAGTAAATCATAACACGAAAATCTCGTCGACTAAGTTCCATTGTAACCGCAAATTCCCGTCAGATTCAATCAGAAAAAAAATATTTAAAAAATAATTACGCAGATTTCCGGAGTATTCCATTTTTAAATTTATAGCTATATAATCAGCCTTCACTATGGTGTATAACTGGCCAGTATCAAACAAATGAGCATGGAGTATCTAATTTCTTTTGGCATGACCCTCGTAACACAGACACTGTTGCGCACACTAGTAAAATATAAGCTTGGGAAAAGAGCGGGAAACTATTTTCAAAGCGGTCGTGATTTTTTGGTCTTATATTATAAAATTAAGTATTATTGAAAGGATTGGTGTTATATAGTATAATAATTTGTATTTATAGTATATTTAGTTGTATATTTTAATATTATTGCTGTAGATATTGGGTAAGTTACATAATTTATTTTTACTATGGGTGATCCGCCCGACCCCGGTGGGGGACCTGGTCCCCCAGCCACTACTACTACGGGTAATGATCCGAAACAAGTAACACCGATAGATGTATTAATCAATGTCCTCGAGTCATCGATGGACACTGATACTGACAATAACACTGAATGGACTATGAAACGCAAACGCGCGGCTCCCCGCTCGGTTTGTGGTTCTTGTAATAAAAGAAAGCGAAAGGACGGGAAAGGTATCAAAGACAAGGATTGCCAATGTAACATGTCAATTAGAGAATCGCATGAATCTGTTTCGGTCCCCTCGTCTCGCAAGACGCAGGTGCCACTTGTGCCACTTAGTCAAGGCTCTAACAACGACGAAATTACCCGCGTGCCTGTAGGCCGAGCTCAATATCAGCAGTCAGATGCATCGCCGTATGTTGTGCACATACAAAAACAAACTCTAAGCACTAATGACGGTACAACTCTTCATCCAGTAACTTTTGGAAGATTCATGAAACGGAACGATATTAGGGGAATTGTGAATGGTAGCCTTAAACGTATTGGCCGCAATCGCCTTAGTTTAACGTTTATAAATTTTCAAGATGCCAATGCGTTTCTATCAAATCTTAATTTGCAAAAAGAGAATTACAAAGCATTTATTCCAACTTGCAATGTAACTCGTATGGGGGTTATTAAGGGGGTACCTACAGATTGGTCTGACGAAGAAGTCTTGGCCAGTATCAACGTCCCAATCGGATGCGGGCCAATAATTAAAATGAGGCGGTTAAAAAGAAAAATATTTATTAACAATGCTGTTCAATTTGAAAATATAGGCACAATTGTAGTTACTTTTGATGGACAGGTATTACCTACACGCGTGTACATGTGTTATACTGCATTGACGGTTGAACTGTATATATTTCCTACTGTGCAATGTTATAACTGCTGCAGGTACGGACATGTGAAAAACCAATGTCGATCAACACCAAGGTGCTTCAAATGCGGTCAAGGCCATTCAGGTGATGGCTGTAATGTCGAGGAGGAGGATTACTGGTGCATATTATGCAAAGGTTGTCATCAGGCTAACAGTAAAAGATGTTTGGAGTTTGGTAGACAAAAGGCAGTAAAAGAAACTATGAGCAAAAGCTGCATTTCATATATGGAGGCAGTTAAATTACATCCACCTGTGTCAAGCGTGTCATACGCCGATGCCTTACTCCAAACACCACTACCCTCACAGTCGCACATTACAGCTACTCATCCCTCACAAAATACATATCCCACATCATCATTAAGTACCCCACCTCATTCATACAAGAAAACAGTGTTTCTTAAGCCCAAATCACCACCTAAGTTCTCTAAAGGGTATGATCGCATTGCCCATGCTGAAATAGTAAGGGACCCTTCTCTTCCTTCAACAAAGCTCAATATCCAAAGAAATCATAATACTAATGAAAATGAAATTAAAATTGAAGATATTATCAAAGCTCTTATACAGTTATTATCACAGTCCAATACCATTTCACCGTCCAACGTTGCAGCAGTGATAGATGCACTTTATCAACTTTCAAGCAATACTAACAATGGCCAACAAAGCCAAAGCAATTCAATGGAATTGTCTCAGCATCAGCAGTAAAAAATACGAATTAATACATATTATAAATAAAAATGATCCTTTTCTCATCTGTCTCCAGGAGACATGGTTGAAAAAGGAATCCATTTTTAAAATTCCTGGCTATTCCTGTTTCAGGGAAGACAGGAATGATGGGTACGGCGGGGTGGCCATACTCATTAAAAATTCCTTAACATCAACTCCCTTATCTCTCCCTTCTCACAGTAATGAATTATCTGTCATTGCTGTGGTTGTAAATAAAATATGTTATGTCTCTATATATTTTGCTCGTCCAAGTAAGGATATTTTTAGTGAAATTGACCAACTTTTCAATTTTCTTCCAAAACCATTTATTTGTTTAGGAGATTTTAACTCTCACCATCAGCTTTGGGGTTGTTCTACTACTACTTACTATGGTGAGCAATTACTAGACTTATTTAACAATCATAATCTATTTATTCTGAACACTGGTACGCCAACACGCCTTGCACGAACACCTAGTGCTCCAGACTTGTCTGTTTGTACTCCAGATCTTGCATCTTCTCTCTCTTGGAGTCCTATGGACTCTACGTATGGTAGTGACCATTTCCCTCTTCTTATTACTTTCCCTTTTAAAAAGCCTTTAAAACAGTTGAGGTATCCGCGTCTGAAATATAAATTAGCAAATGCCAATTGGGTTACATATAAGAGTAAGGTACAACTGAAAGTGCATGATTTGCCTGAAGTAAGAGATGACAATGTATCAGAGTGTTGTAAATTATTAGCTCATATTATGATAGAAGTAGCAAATGAAATTTTTCCATTAAAAAACTGTGGCCTTGGGGTGTTACCAACTGCCCCATGGTGGGATGAAGAATGCACTGTTGCCATAAAACAACGAAAACAGGCAGAGAAACAGTACTGTTCAAACATGTCAGATGATAACTTTGAAAATTACCTTAAAGTAGCTAAGTCCACAAAAGAGCTCCTCCGGAAAAAGAAATTTGAAGGATGGCGCAGTTTTTGTTCATCTCTTTGTCCTAATGTTAATGCTTCCACCGTATGGGAAAATATAAGAAAATTTAGATCTGCTTTTAACCATACTGAACAAAGTAAAATCCCTGGTGATCTGGCAGAACAAATTATGGATCGTTTAGCCCCTCCATCCGCCCCAGAAGAGTTTGTAGTCAAATCCTTAGTTCTGGCAATTGAAATCAACGATAATCACAATGAGATGGACCTAAACTCACCGTTTACAATGTATGAGCTAAAAGGTGTACTTTTATCTATTAAAGACTCTGCGCCAGGTGAGGATGGTATCCCATATTCGTTTCTGTCAAAGCTTGATATTGATGGTCTTAAATATTACCTTTCTTTAATTAATAAAGTTATGTTCACGGGACATGTTCCCAGATCCTGGAGAACACAAACTTTGATCTTGTTATTGAAACCAAATAGACTTAGTTCTGAGCCATGCTCCTATAGACCAATAGCTTTAGCGTCTGTAATGTCTAAAATAGCTGAACATCTAGTTAAAAACCGTTTAGAATGGTTCCTAGAACATAATAATCTATTATCAGGCACCCAGTTTGGTTTCCGTAAAGGCAAGTGCACTTTTGACAGCCTTGGTATTTTTACCACAGATATTCGACTGGCTTTTTCTAAAAATGAGTCTTTGGTAGCTGCCTTTTTAGACATTAACGCGGCATATGATAATGTAAATATTTTTATTCTCAACAAGAAATTGCAACAGCTTAAGGTCCCCAGTTTGTTGGTTAATTTTATTGTAAATATTCTGCGCGAACGATATATCAAGTATACTCTAGAGCCTAGTGGTAACTCTTTTATTTGTAGAACTGTCTGGAAGGGCTTGCCACAAGGCTCAGTCTTAAGTCCTCTTTTGTACAATGTATATACTTATGATTTAGAATCCTTTGTAAATATATATGCCTCTGTCCTTCAATATGCTGATGATTTACTCCTTTATGTACCAGGGCGTTGCATAGACGACATTGCCGAGTCATTATCTACAGCAATGACAGCTCTTAAGACTTGGCTAGACATAAATGGGCTTGATTTGTCTCCACCAAAAACCTCTGTTGTTTTGTTTTCCAGAAAACGGAGTACACCAACAGTTAATGTTGTTTATAGTGATTCGGTTTTGCCAGTCAAAAATCAGGTCAAATTTTTAGGGGTGATATTGGATTCTAAACTTACTGGTCAACCTCATTTTGAGTATGTTCTCCTAAGGTGTGAACGTAATTTAAATATTTTAAGATGTATTTCTGGCGTCTGGTGGGGTGCTCATCCCTTTACAATGAGGCTTCTTTATAATGCTTTGATAAGGAGTGTCATAGATTACGGGATGTTCTTGTTATATCCGGGTAATGTAACTGCATCCAAAAAGATTGATGGCGTTCAGTCCAAAGCGCTCAGGCTCATTACTGGCGCGATGAAATCTAGTCCAATCAATTGTCTACAAGTAGAGTGTTGTGAACCACCTTTTCTCTTAAGGCAACAGTATTTAAGTGACAGATATTTTTTCCGGAATATACAGTTAAAAGGTAATCCACTGCTTCTGAAAATAAGAAGGCTTGCTGATGAAGTAGATTCCTCTAAATATTGGGCTCATAAAGATGCGCCATGCCTAGTTAAAAGTTTAAAAAAATATTTGATCTTAGACACACCTACACATCAAAGTTCTTTGTTACCTCTTTATCAATATAGTTATAATACTTTAGTCCTGGAACCGAACATAAAGCTTAATGTAGGAATATGTAAAACTGATTGTCATCAAAATGCAACATTTAATAACATCGTTGACAGTGAATGGTCTGATTGGCATCACATTTTTACGGATGCTTCTAAAAAATCTGACTCTAGTTGTGTAGGCGTTGGGGTTTACCATTCACAATTTCCAATTATTCAAAAAATCAAGTTCCCTCCAGAGTCTTCTGTTTACACAGGTGAATGCTATGGACTTTTTAAAGCTACTCAATATGTTCTCCTCATGAAAATCCCAAAAGCAGTAATTTTTTGCGACTCTCTCAGTTCCCTTCAATCACTAGCAAAGTTTCCCTTCAGGAATCATAAACAAGCTCAAATAATTTTTGATATCAGAGAATGTTTACACCAGTGTGCGTTGAGGGGTTGTAGCGTTGTTTTTGCGTGGATCCCGAGTCATGTGGGTATTTCTGGTAACGAGAAAGCTGACCAACTAGCGAACGAAGCTGTGCACGACGGTGATATATTTCCCTATTTAAATTATAGTAATGATTTAGCTAATATGCCCAAGGTATATCTTTTTGAAGCGTGGAATCGACTTTGGGTCAATAGCACCAAAGGTAAATATTACCGACTGGTGCAAGAGTCCATTCCACGTAAACCATGGTTTAATAAAGTCCACTTTTCTAAAAAATCTACGTCAATTTTATGCAGATTACGTTTGGGTCATGTTTGCACCCCAGCGCATTTATATAAGTTTCGTATTGTCGCTGAGCCTTTGTGTTCTTGCGGGAATTATGGGGACGTGAACCACGTTTTCTTTTCCTGTATATTGTATGATCATACTGAGTTTTTTGTCCAACTCCAATCCATTTCCATCCCTTTCCCTACTTCCATCCACTGTTTATTGTATTATAATTGTTACGATGTATATAAAATATTAGCGAATTTTATAGAGACTTATAATATTAAAATATGATATTTGTAATTATGTATATAGAATTGTATGTACAACCTAATCCTTTCTTTCCTATTCCAAATTCCGCATTGTTAATGTCCTAAATTCTTAATTCTGTTTCCCTAACTTTGTATTTGGCTAAAAGATAACAAAGCCATTAAAAAAAAAAAAAAAAAAAAAAAAAAAAAAAAAAAAAAAAATATAAGCTGAAATCTGTCAAATTCTGATCATCGACTGATTAATCCCCTCTCGAGTTACGTTCAAGGGAGAAGTAATCAGGAATTTAGGGCTTATAGGATTACCCGGTTGAAAGAAAGAGACGCGATTACTATCCGGGTTTAGCAATAATGGAAGTAGCCGAGTGGCCGTATAAAATGGAATCACCTCCGTAAATGCACTTGGCGTTGCTAGCACGGTGCATCGTAGCTGAAACAATTGACAAAATATAAATGTATATATTGGGTCCTTTCCTGTGAAGGCGTTTTTTTTACGTACGGAATTTATTCATTTCAATTTTTGCTTCCAAATTCTTTTTTAATTCTGTAAAACTACCCAACTATAGTCCTGGCCTACAACATTGGTCCAATTTTACGTTTCACATTATTCTAAAAATATGACAGATTTAGCTATAGCTAGAGTTTAGAGCTGTCAATTTGAGGCCAAACAGTACATATACCCAGCAATAATAGCAGTAAGGTATATTTTAGAATAATGTAATGTGGAATATTGGACTATTGTTGCAGGCTAGGACTATAGTTGGGTAGTTTTACGGTTCTATACACTATGTTAAAAAAAAGGTTTTAGATACAAATAATATGGTTAAATTTCTTACTTAATGTTTAAAATTAAAGTGTGAACTCAACTCTTTTCATGTGCTGCGAGTTCAAGTGTTTCAATTAGGCAGTTTTACGACGGTAACTATTTTAAAGTAATTAAGACATGTATAATATAGCTTAGAAGTTTTCAATATTCCTGACCAGTGACCGAATTTTGTTAGGTTTGACGTTGCTAAATAATCCGCAAAATTAAATGTATAAAACCACCGTTTTCATAAAATTCTCCACATAAAACGCCAATTTCATAGGTAAGGACCTAATGTATGTATGTGTGTATATAAATGTATTATTATTTTTTACCTAATATTTCAATCTAGGTCTGGAATTTTGAAATTGTGGGATTTTGGGAGTGAGCGCTCTTGTATCGTATTTCACTTTTTTTTTTATTGCCGTCGACGGGCAACCAGGCAGACAGCCCACCTGATGGGAAGTGGTCACCGCCGCCTATGGACATCTGCAACACCAGAGGCGTCACCAATGCGTTGCCAGTCTCGAAGAAATTTAATGATACCCCTTTTGAAAAGCCCCATATTGTAGCGCGTTGGGAAAGTCTCAGCAGGAAGCTCGTTCCAAATTCGTATAGTACGTGCCAGGAACGTTCTAGAAAACCGGCGCAATTAATAAACGATTGATTAAAGTTAGCTTGTTAGTTATCAATTATCACAACAGTATAAAGTTTTGGCTGACATTCGCTATGGTCTAAACAATATTGGTTCCAATAACTAACAGCAATATAAATATAGAACCATAGACACGCAAGTTTCTCGAAAGTTACGGAATTTGAGACCAATTATGACGACGCGCTGGCCTAGTGGGTAGTGACCCTGCCTACGAAGCCAGTGGTCCTGGGTTCGAATCCCGGTAAGGGCAGATATTTGTGTGATGAGCTCGAATATTTTTTCCTGAGTCATGGATGTTTTCTATGTATTTAAGTATATATTTCTCTATATAAGTATTTATATCGTTGACCCATAGTACAAGCCTAGAGCTTAGTTTGGGACTAGGTCAATTGGTGTGAGATTGTCCCCTTATATTATTATTATTTAAATTATACCGCATGTTGAAAGACAAGTATAGTTTTGGCCTGAATAGAATTAACACTGAAGAAACACCGTGAGGAAACCACAAAAGATCCTAAACGGTCGAAGTGTATCCCAAAGGGTACATCTATAAGATAAGATGGGATTAAAAGGTATTATACAAAATTAGGCTTTACAGGTGGTCATCGTAATCTAGGCCATATTCACTATCTGTACCATCTTGCAGTACATAAACAATATCATATTCACTAAGACGATATGTCGGTTTCAGTCTACACTATCATACAGAAGGTTAGAGTAACTGACATTGTAAAATTTGAATTTAGAATCGAGAGCGTGGTATATCAAATTTTTCTCCTCATTTTGTTGTTTATTACTGGCAGCCTGTAATATAAGAATCTGATAAAGTTAGCATGCTAGCACTTTAAAGCCACAGTCGAAGTTTAACAGTAACAATCTTTTTAAAACAACCGGGCATGAGCATGTCAGGCCATTTCAGTGTAGGTTGCCGACGCGCCGTGACAAAAAGCATAAAAAACTATCTCGGAAAATTAAGTATGCACGAATTTCCTAATTCAAGTTATTTGGTGGTGTCTTTGATGATTTTTAGTAGGCATAAACATTTTAGTCACCTGTATCTCAGAAACCAATCAAGTCTATTTAGTCGTGATAAGATAATTTACCTTTTTTTGTTATTATATGTTTTGGTTCATGATATTTTTCAGATTTTTATTACTTGTAGTTTTAGCTGTCTTTCCTAAACGGTTCATCAAATCTAAAAAAATATAATAACATGTACGTTATGATTTTTTGAAAGCTATTCACTTAAACATTACTAGATAGATGTTAGTGTACAAATGTATAGGAGACACCCGAAAATAAAATTGCAACACTGTTTGCGTGTGGCTAACAAAGCTGACATAAACAAGTAGGTACGAAACGTAGCGCTAACGTGCATACTGTTCGTAGTTTCCTGCGCTTGCTTCTTTAGTACTTCACAAAAGTTTAACGATTACCCGGAAACTGCTGCATTAAAAACTCCCGACACCCCTTACTGTCTAATCGGATAAATACGAAAACAGAATAAAAATATTTAACATCGAATCCTTAAACTTTGAGTACTGCCGTGGAGGTATTTTCACTTTATTATGGCAAACGAGCACAAAGGCCACCTGCGGGCCTAGCATGGTTGCATTTATCGCGTGACAAAATGTCGATAAAGCATCCGTCACGCTCGTACTTATGTAGGTATCTAAGTGTTAAAAAGTGATGGATGTTTTATCCACATTTTGTCACGCGAATGGTAATTGGGATCTGCGACACTTAGACTTAAGACTACAATCTTAAAACTGCAACCTTGACCTTGAAGATTAAGATAGAATGCCTCTACTAGTTATCATTGCCACTCAATTTCTTAATTAAGTGATGTTAGGACGAAATGAAATAGCCTCGTAAGATCTAATCTGCCCTATTAAATAAAAAGGACGCACGCGCAATTTGATAGTCAAAGAAAGTTGAATCTCCAGTGTTAAGAACAAAGGTCACTAATACATTTAAGATTCCATGAGACATACGCCTTTTTTTCTAATGAGGACAGTAATATCTATTTTACTAACATTGTAATCGTTTGTCTTAGGCTTAGAACAATAACACATAGAAACAAAAACATTTTTTTTTAAATTGCTTAATCTATAAACTGTTTGCCTATAGAATCGTATGCTCCAGAATTTCCGCTTTGCTTTCTATGAAATTGTAATCTGCTTTGTAATATAATGTATTATAATGTTGTATTTCTGCTGTTTTGTCGCCGTCGTGGTAGCGAACCTACCTTTGTCAAGTTAGTTTAAGTTTTAGTTCTAATTCCTGGTTGGAGACTGAAAACCAGTAGTGTTGAGTCTCATATCCATTTTACCGCACTTACTAGGTACATAACATTATTATTATTCTTGTAAAACTATTTTTTGATTGACGAAAGAGATAGGTATACACATCGAAAGTGAGTGGACGGGTCGGAAGGGGCCGCTCTAGGCGTACTTTTTCGAGTCAAATCGGAGAAATACTGGAAAAGGGCCGAATCTCGGGTCGAAAGGGTCGATTTCGGGTACTTATACCCGAAATCGACGTGCGTGCATGACTCGATATATGAATGTGGAAGAAGCGAAAGAAATTTGTCAAGATCGTAGCAAGTGGAAAGAAGTGGTCTCTGCCTACCCCTCTGGGAAACAGGCGTGATTTAAATGTATGTATGTATGTATGAAACTATTTTTTTATCTTGTTTAATCTAATATCCTACTGTTTTGTCATGGTAAATAAAAAAAACATTTATTTATTTATTTATTTATTATGCCGTTCAAACTAGTTCAGATTTGGTCTACTCAGTACGACATTGTGTGCGTGTACGAGGAGATTTTACGCCTATACAGGGTGGCACATTTAGGTCGGTCAGTGTGGGCAATTCTGTAACTATGAGATATATCAAGATCTATATCGCTCATTGAATATAAAACGGACACATTCCAAAATAATTTGCTTTTCCATTAAAAATCGTATTCCAACAGCTTCTAATTATAAAATACAACACTGACTTATTTTGGATTGTGTCCGTTTTGTATTCAATGAACGATAATTATATCCTCAAGCAAAAACCAGTATGATCTATCTAATGAAGGGACAAAAGCACCACTTCACCCTGACCAGGCACGTCAGGATTTCTCTCATAATATTTTTTTTTTGCTTCAACTACTATTAAACTACATATTAAATTGCATTAAAGTTATCGACGAACAGACACAAAATGCCATGACAGTTGACTCTTAAAACCTCAAGTCATTTGTTCTATTATCCAGTTTAAAAAAGCTAAAGGTAAAAAATATCAAATAGTCGGCCAAGAAAATCCCTTTCCACTTTTTTAACTTTGTGTAAGCTATTAAAGTTGGAAAGTGGTAAAGAAGTTCAAGTCTAGGTTGACTGTACTTTGGAGTCGCGAGAATTTCATAAGCACTGTGTTGAGCTACTCTAGGAATTGTCGATAGCGTAATATTCAAAGGTATTTCGAGTCTATTTTGTGTTTATATTATACTAGCTTCTGGCCGCGACTTCGTCCGCGTAGGTTTCGATTATCGTTATTCCCACGCGAACTTCATTTACCGCTAAATAATAACTCTATCCACAACACAGATAGCTATCTGTTTTGTGCTCTATCTCAATATATCGAAAATTCGGACCAACGATGCATTAGAACGGGTACGTATCATAATGTATAAAGATCAAAATACATAATGAGTCATAATATATAATGCTGTTTTTTCTGAAACCGTAAGCTTTTCGGGGTTGTTATAAAATAAACCTAACCTAACCTAATGGGTTCTATACAATGATCTTTTAAATAATCCTGAAATGTTTGCAATTTCAGAAATAAAACTATTATATATTATGAACCATTAAGTATTATGACCCATTTTGTATTTTGAACTTTATAAATTATGATACGTTCCCATTAGGACAAATGAAGATTAGGGATTCCATAGGGAAAACGGTTTATCACTATTCTCTCTTATCTCCGTCACCAGGCTACAAATATTATTTGCCAAATTTTACATTAATCGGAATCGTGAAGAAGCATTTATAAAAGAACTTTAACCCGCACCGAGAACTGTTCAATTTTCTAAAATAAATCCCGTTTACCTTACGTCCGTAGCCGGGCTATAAACTATAAATTTGACGTGGATCAATTAAAGCGTTAGATCATGAAGGCGGAAGAAAAAAACAAACGCACTTTCGCTTATCTATATCTAGATATATAAAAATTAACCCCTATTTCTCCTGGTCACGCTATATAGGTACTTGAGAACGGCTGAACCGATTTGGCTGATTTCTTTTTTGTTGTGTTCATCACTGTCAAGACAAAGTTTGTATGAAAGAAAAATCCACAGGGAAAGTCAGAAATTTGCAGCCGGGCGAATGTGCTAGTGGGGCGCTAGTAAGTATAGGTATATAAAAATGAAATCCTTTTTCCTCTGGTCACGCCATAACTCGAAAAGGGCTTGACCGACTTGAATAAAAAAAATATGTTTTGTTTTCCTAATTATCAGGAAAAAGTTTTTATACAATAAATATATAACCGGGCGGTGCCGGGCACGAACAGCTAGTATATTGTGAGAGTAAAGAGCAACAACAAGATAGTAACAAGGATATGGACATCGAAAGTTTAGCGATCAAGCCACACAGGTGTTACAAAAAGACAGACAGACCACCTCATTTCCGCATAACAATTATTACGGTTCCTCTATGGAATTCATAATCGTCATTTGTTCTAATGCGTCGTTTGTCCGAATTTTCATTTATCCTAAAGCCATTTCCGGCTGATGTATTTTGGAGAACTTCTTTTTTTTAACCCTCGGCTGAAAACTAATTTAGGACAAATGATATCAATCAATCAATCAATCAATCAATCATTTATTGCATATCACATTACAATTCAAGGTGGAACAAACAGGAATAGGTATACACGTGACACCCTGCAAGGGCGCAGCAACACGCACACACACATTTATATAATAACATTAATAACTAATTTATGTCTACGTTACAATTACTTACAATAATTTTCTCTTTAAATATGTTATTGCATTTCTTATAACGTATCTAAGTAGTTTTTAGAGCAGTAGAGTAGGATTTAGAAACTTTCATTAAAATAATCGTTTAATGTGTAGTATTTAGCATTTATCAATAAGGAATAGTTTTATTCGTTTAATAAATGCAGAAGGTTGTTCTATATTTTTTATAAAATTAGGTAAGTAGGTGGTTATAAAATTAGGTAGGTGATTAAAATTAAATGGGTGGTTAAAATTAGGTAGGTGGATAATTCGGACAATGATGTGTTAGGACAAACGTTATTAGGGATTCCGAGGGACACCCAATTATTACGGCTGGATACACAGTATTTAACAACAGTATTAACCCTCTTTATTCATTCGAAAGTATTAACTTGAGAAATAACGAAGCGATTCTATCACCCTTAATTTCCTTGTTTAATGGCATTAAGCGCTTCATAGCGCTTGCGCAAGTCCAACTCAAACTTTATTATAGACTTAGGAAGTATCTCGTTACGTGGACGCGATTCCGATCTTTCTTCTACACTTAGTTTCTTCTTAAGATCTGCTTTGTTCCGGCGTCCACACAAAACAAACTAAAACAAAGGTTTACAAACTCAAGATACTTAACTACAAGATGTCAACATATAAAGAAACATGGCGAGATAGACATGACACACGAGGCACGATGTTAGTTACACTGGAGTCATTATAAATTCAAATTCAAAAAATAAAAAAGACATGGCCAAATATATGATATACCTACAGGTTGTTTGGCATTCGGGTGTAGATAGTTGGGGTCAGTCTGATCATTTTGACACCATTTACTATTATGCAAAGTTGTACGGTTTTTGTGATATTGTATTTTATGAAATTCTTAAAAAAAACGCTATGTTCACTTGTAAAACAATTATTAAACTCCCTGTACAGCCTGTATTGAATAATTTTCTGGTGTTTTACCTTCGCAATACCTTAGTTTTTCAAAATAAATTGAAATTGACGCCTGCTAATGCTTGACTCATAGTAAAAAATCTTACAATCATAGCATTCCTTTAAAAAATGAAAAAAAATATCACAATATCTGTAAAAACCGTGCAACCGTACGTGTAAATGTTAAAAGCGTTCAGAATTACCCTATCATCACTTAAAACCCCTACACCCGACTGCCAAACACCCTGTATAATATCGTGATACGAATAGTCACGTGATATAGCAGTGACGCGATTGGCTTAAAAACGAAACGAATAGAAACGCTAGTTAACGTAATGCATCGTGGCAAGGGCTTGTTTTATAGGCAGGGGCCCTAATATGGCTGCGTTTATCGCGTGTTAAAGTTTGGATAAGGCATCCGTCACCTTCTGACACGTAAATAAGTACGAGAGTGACGGATGCTTTATCCACATTTGACACGCGATATAGACGCAGCCATACTAGGCCCGCAGGATACTATCAACTAGGTACGCAATATAATAATGCAATTTAACCGGTTATTATCCGTTTTTGTATGAAAATAACCGGTTAAAACCGGTTATAACTGGTTATTTGCATTCCCTAACGCTAACCACATATTCACTACAAACCATAATTTTATAAACAAATCCCTGGTTATTTAATTTCTCGTTCCTATGGCATTCGGGCGATGCCGAAAAGTAATCTTTTTACCAACGCCCCGTAGAAACGTTATTTAATCAAAATATTCGCTAAAGTTAGTTAATTAGCTGCGATATTGGCTGCGAGCGGATTGGGCACGGCGGGGCGTGACGTACGCTCTTAATTAACTATTTTAACTAACAATTTTAATTTTGAACTATAAGGGTATGTTACAAGTGCGGCTGCGACGAGGATTATAATTACTTGAGGGGAAATACTAGTATTTAATAAACTGTTTTAATTACGCGCCCAATATAACGCGCTAGTCTATTTGGTACCCTGCCTTCGAAGCTAGCGGTCCTGAGTTCAAATCCCGGTAAGGGCAGATATTAGTGTGATGAGCGCGAATATTTGATCCTGATGGATGTTTTCTATAATATTTAAGTATATATTATATCGTGGTCTAGTACCCATAATACAAGCCTTGAGCTTAGTTTGGGACTAGGTCAATTGGTGTGACATTGTCCCCTGATATATAACAATGTCTTTAGGATGTTGTTGGGACTGCCTCGTTTCTGTAGTGCATCAGGCATGTTTGCCGAGGCTCGTGTCGATGGCTTTCAGGCCATAATGCGCTAAAGAGTTGCCTCTCTGATGGGCTGATGCGTCGAATAAGTGGCAGTTCCAGCAGCCTCCTAAACAAGATCCTAGATAGGTTGCACTGTCCCCTAGTTCGCCTCTGGAACTCAGTCCATGTGGAGCCCAGAGGGGACATTTTATCGTAAATTTTATCATTTTATGTGTTTGTTTGCTAACATAGTTTTAAGAGCATTGTTTGTTACTAATCATCTATGAACTGTATATTCATTCCGGCTCGAAATAAATGCTTATTATTACTATTAATTAACTTATTTTAAGGTTTCTATGGATGATTAAGTAATACTATATTATTGTAGATGCATAAGCAACTACCCTTCCCGAACAATAAACCCAATCGTCGTAAGCGCATCATGTAAGCAGATTTCCTGTGCTGAAGGGTGCACCGGGGGGCTATTATGACATAACTATGCAGTTGGGTTTACGCTGAGAGAAAAGGACAGAGGTATATACCTGCTATAGCTCTGTCCTTTATACTCGCCGTAAAATGAACTGCATAAATAGTTATGTCATAATAACCCCCCAGAGGCACTTGCCCAGATGTACTACGCTAACTAGCGTTTCTTCGGAAGGGATTTTCACCTCTGCCCTTTATCTTTAAGTATTTCAAGTTAAAAGCAAACAAAAGCATGAAGCTTCAGGCGATTACCAAAAAAACAAACTAGCGTTCGTTTTTAAGCCGTTTCACGTTTCGCGTTGACAATACGATACCATGTCAACTTAAGTTTAGGTAACCCATAATTTCATCGAATTTTACTTCATCGAACGCTATTTTCTGCTAAAACAATGATGTTTTCAGGATATCTTAAACATTAATTACATAGGTTAGGTTACACTTGAGACTACCAAAAAAAGGCTTCCTTCGTTGAGAGATGTTTCGGTAAAAAAGACAGTTCAAGGAAATTGATTCCTAGACCACTTTGGACCATGTCAAAGTGACTCTGTAAATAAAATCATAAGATGTCTCTTACGTTTTGATTGCTCAATCAAAAGAATCAATTTTCTTGACTGTACCCTTAAGTTTAACCCGACTCTGCTTTGCTCTACTGAAGCCAGGCAATCAATTTGATGACTATACTTATATAATTTCTAACAAATTAAAACTGTCTACAAAGAATTCAACTGAAGCGAAGGCTTTAATGCAAATGCCAAGAGCGAATTGTTCGTGAACTAGAATCGCTGGGTCCTTGCAACTTGCATAATTTCATAAGTGCTCGTAACTCTCTGACGTTTCTGATTATTATAGTACCGTACCTTAAGGGTGTTAAACTGGAACCTAAGAGCCGTAATAAATAGCCGGTTTTTATTTACAGAACCATGTGTTCATCATCATCATCATATCAGCCGAAAGATATCCACTACCTGACTTAGGCCTTCCCCAAGGATCTCTTCGACAGCTTTTATGTGTTACTCGCTTCCCTCGGCTTCCTGCGACCTCACCAGCGTCGCTATTGCCTAACGCACTAGCGCCCTATCGAGTGTTCACCTTGTCGAAGGCATGCCGACACTTCACTTTCCGGTCTGCGGCCGCCACTCTTGGCTCATGTGTAAATAATGTGTTATATCAAATAATAAAACAAATACAAATCAAAAGCGTCATTATACAAGAAACGAATTCGTATTTTTGTCACCCCACGGGAACCGTTCATTTTTCCAGGATCTAAAGTAGCCTATGCTAGTCAGGGATAATGTTAATTAATTTTTGAAATCGTACCACTACTTTTTGAGTTTATTCGTTACAAACATACACAAATACAAATCTTTTCTTTATAATATAAAGATGACACGTATGAGTACAGTCGTACCTTTACACTACGCACGCAGTAACTATCAGGGGCCCATTTTTCAAAGCATGTTAGTCTAATAATATTAGTGTTTTGTCTCGTAATTACCTGTAGTACTACAAAATTAGATAAAACACTAATATTGTTAGATAAATAATTTTTCAGGAACGGGCACCAGTGTCATCCAAAGCAGACACGCACACGCAAATTTTATTCCCATCCGTCTGTCCAACGTTTTTTTTCTTGTAAAATCACTCGAGTGTAAAATTTACCTAGGTGTTCTACAATTATAAACCTTACACTTAATTTCAAAAGTTGCAGCCATTTCATAGTAACAAACAAGCGAATGCTAATCTTATTCCTTCTACCTAGAGACACCTTTCTATTGAGTTTATGAGTTGCATAGTGCTGGCCCGTGGAAATTTACTAGTTACCATTAAAATACCATTTGGTATTCATTATTATTTGGTTTTTACATGTACCTAGTAGTTTTTAAGCTCACCATGCCACGAGGTCACCACACATTTTTTTTCATCACAGAGTGTTAAAGTTTGATTAAATTTCTTGTCTAGTACAAGATTTGCCCGTAAATATAACTTATGAGAAACCTGCTAAGGTTTGATAAAACATGTGAAACACATCTTATAGCGGAACTATTAACTATAGTGTATCAAGTTATGAAAAAGGGAATAAAAATAATCGTGTTTTGAAACACTAGCAACGCTCAGGATTCTATTTTTGAACCACTCGCTTCGCTCATGGTCTATCATAGAATCCTTTCGATAGCTCGTGTTTAAAATGAACACTGGCAGGTACAATTCAAATTTCCCCCTCGTATAACAAATAACTATTTCAACCCGAGCGACCATCGATTTTCCAGGTATAGTAGAAATTTTATAAGCTGTCCGTTTCCTTATCTTATACACAATGGCATTGTTCTCTTTTGTTGAAGGCTACCGGTAATAACAAATCATAGCAAGTAACAAACAATGCAAACAAATAGCTACCGTCTTGTACAAGTTACAAGGTTGAAATTGCAAAATAATAGCACGTTTGATAATTACACTCGGACGTTAAAAGCCGTACTCAGGTAGATCTTCGCTGTGTAGTGCGTCCACGACCACTTAATATTGTCAGCGTGAGTTAAGCTTTTGCAATTTCAACCTTGTGACTTATACAAGGCGGTAGCTATTTGTTTGCATTTTTTGTTACTTGCTATGATTTGTTATTACCGGTAGCCTTTAACAAAAGAGAACAATGCCATTGTGTATAAGACAAGGAAACGGACAGCTTATAAAATTTCTACTATACTAGGTATTATGATACGCGGTATCGTTGGATAACATTTCAAGTAGCATTGGTAATTTATTTTCACAGAAAATCTTCATTGTTATTTTAAATTCTATTATATGCTAGTATAATAGAATTCGGAAAACTACCGTACATTACCGTTTATCGGAAATGTTACCGGTTGATGGTATAACAATTTCATACGTGATAAAATATGGTAACCAATTTTCATGAAACCTGGCTACCCAAATGTAATAGGTTTTTTTTACAGCTTCAATAAAAGCTCATTCATCTAGCAAACTGATGATTAAAACTATTTTTTGGTCAGATGTAAAAATAAACAAGATATAGACCAACAAAGATATGTTTCTATCTCTTACCTCTTATCTCGTAGCAATGACGTCACAGTTTAAAAAACTTGTCCAAAATGGCCCAGCAAAATATTGAAGTTGGAAATTCTACAATGGCCTTTGGCCAAAAGATGGCCAAATCTAACCGTTGTCCAACCAACGATGTTTATGTGCCAAATGTCAACAATGAATAGGGAATATGAATGGATGTTTTAAATCGCATTCCTCAACACAATATGGAAATACCGTAAAAGAGATCACCAAAAGTTAAATTAAAATTACAATCGGCCAATAAATACAGATGATATAAGCATTTTAAACTGCTAATTAGTCTAGAGGGGTTCGATATACTCCATTTTAAATTCTTTTTCGCTAGAAAGAGATACGAAGAAATCTTCGTTGGTTCATATCTTAGTTATTTTTATAGATATTCTTAAAAGGATTTTTCTCAGCTGTTTGTTACACGAATCTGGTTTTATTAAAGCTTGAGGCCATCGGAAAATGCTAATAGGGTAGGAATTAAACTGCTTTTAAAAAAACCGCATCCGAATTAGTTCACCCGTTTGGAGCAACGATCTTACAAACAGACACACATATACACAATAACAAAAATACACGGATAAATAGATACACAGTACACTCGTTATAGTAGTTTATGCAATAGTTGTATAAGAGAGGTCAAAATATATGAGTGGCGTGAGTTATGATGTGAGCCGAAGGCGAACATCGTAAAGGAAAGCGCCACGAGTGTTTTTTGACTTAGTTATACACCGTTGCATACAATACTTTTTCTACGACTAGGTTTCAAATGAAATGCAAAATTAAGCGAAAAAACTTACAAACGAACAAACGAAGTAAAGAACAACAAACGAGCGGGAAACAAGAAAATGACAAAATATGTGTCTATGGTTTACTTTGTTTTTAAATTGACGGAATGGAAATATGATTAACAGGCTACACTTAGTAATCTGTGGCGTATCGTTAGGGCGACTTTACGACACCGAGAGCTGTTATGGGGAATAGAGTTATAGACTTTTCTGAAGTCATATTATCTATGTTCTTATAATAGTGTTCGTGACTATGTAAAAGACTAATAAAAGTACAGGAGTAGAAAAAACTTTTAACAACACCCTCTTTTTGCGTAGGGGGTTAAAACCCGCTGTGATTAAGTTCCTGGTAACAGCACATCACTAAGACTACTAGGAGTGCATAATTAAAGCCTAGTGTTTGTCTTTCATCTACTCAAGACAGTTTGAAACTTCAGGTTTGTATTAAAATTCTCGTTTGGATTGCGACGGAATTTTGGAATTTACTTTTTAAATGAAATAGGAAAATGTTTGAATTGAATGAACCTACCGCCAAGCAGCAGAGTTTGTATTGTTGGGTTCTGGTGTGGGGATATGTCAATCGGTAAAATTAAGACTGCGCCGTGCGTACGCCGGATGTACAGTGGCGCCCTCATTACTGTTATTGTGTTTTCTAATAAAGTAAAGTATTTTCTTGAAATTGGACGAAATGTTTTTGTACTACACATGAAAACACAACTTAAAGGGGAAAACATTATAATTTAATAACAATTCACCTTTGAGTTATTAACTTAACGGAAAAAAGTGGCCACCTTTTCCCGTTAAGCTGACTACTCAAAGGGTAATTGTTATTAAAGTTTGTTACGTATCGCATAAATTGTGTTTTTACTTGCACTACAAAAACATTTCGTCTGATTCCAAGGGAATTCTTTAATTAATTAGAAAACACAATAATACTAATGAGGGCGCCACTGGACGCTCGGCGCTTACTCGGCGCTAGCATAGAGGAGACCCATTTCTTATGGCCTTATTAATAAGGTAATCTTGGCAGAGATTAGACTCAAGATACGTCAACGACAACATCACGTTAAAGAAACTGTCATTTTGACGTGACGTTCGAAGAAGATCGGTTTATTAATACGACCCTTGAGATTGTAGCCTTAAGTTTTGCAAAATTGGAATTTGTTGTTTTGTTTTTAGTCTCGGATCAAAAAGCCTGTAAATCTTACTGGAATCTAGTCGCTTATTGAATGGTTAATTTTTATGACCAAAATTTGTCAAGACAGTTAATTTACAGTATTAGTAAAGATTAAGTTGCTTTTGGTGCAACCGGCCGCAAGAACACAAGACTTATTAGATTTTAGACAATAAAAAGACTAAGTAACCTAAGCAAACGTCAGTTAGTTTCCGATTCGTTCTCAAGAATGCATGGTTCTAATCTTCTTATTTCTCCAAGTCGACTTAGAAAAATTCCATTAAACCAGTGTTACTCCGTCTTGGAACCTGCACGAGCTTTGCGTTCAGGTGCTCTACTTCGAAATCCATAATTCGAACTTCATCTATTGCTATCCCTTTTGCTCTCGACGTGGAAATTATTCGCAAGAAAGTGACGCGGCGATACTCTTTCGAACAACCCACCTCTCAATGTGTTAATGAATTGTTGTCGCACAATATTTTCGCAGAGCTTTGAAAGTCACTTTGAAGTTCAAATTAACTTATTTGATACTAGCGACCCGCCCTCGCTTCGCTTCGGTTTATTTGAGTTTTCTATAACGCACGTACATGAAACAAAATTTATTGTACATAAAAACCTTCCTCTTGAATCATTCTATCTACTAAAAAAAACCGCATCAAAATCCGTTGCGTAGTTTTAAAGATCTAAGCATACATAGGGACAGACAGCGGGAAGCGACTTTGTTTTATACTATGTAGTGATATGGCTACTGCCCAGTGGGACAATTCTGCCAGTGTCAAGAATGGAAGTTACACGTGATCGGTGAAATGTTTTTCCAGAAACAGATGCTGATTCATCAGTTGGGGCATAAAAAAATAAAAAAAATCATGTACCTACATTAACTACAACTACAAATACTAAATCTAAGATAGCAACTTACAACATAATATTAAAATAATTAATATACTTAGTGAAAATATATACAAATGAAGTATTTACAAAAGTGAGGACGTAACTAAGCTGGCTAGCTGGGCGAAAGATGAAATCAGGAAGAAAATTGTATAGAGAAACTGGAGTATTGGAACAATAAAAAAAAACTGGGGTTCCTCGAGACCACACTCGCACATAGAATGATCCCGAACACGAAACTTCCCGAGAAAAGAGGACAAGCAAATGTGAGAAAGTCGCAATCGAATTATTAAAAGTCTCTGTATGTATGTGTATGTGTGACCTTTAAAACTGGACGCTGTTATGCAATAGTGTGTCAATCCACAACAATTTACCAATAAAGTGTCAACCCTCAATACTTTCGACTTGGGTTGACATTATATTGCTAAATAATTGTGGGATGACATATTTTTGCGTAACAGCGTCCCTATGCAACGGACATTAATGCGATTTTCATCAATAGATAAAATGATTTAAGATGAAGGTTTATGTAATTTAATTACCTTTCATCGTAAGTTATGAAAAATATTTCATTCCAATCCATGTCTAGAGAGTTGCTGTTTTAAACATTGCCTTAAGTGCATGTTTTTATATAAGTTGCTAGCTTTGTGTAGTTAATTCCTAAAAGTGTAACATACACTAGTGATAACTTTGTTGGATTATGAATAACTCACCTCTGTTGTAATATTAATGTATAATGTAAGCTGTTTGTTTTCCTTAATAAATAAAGATAAAATAAATAAAATAAAATAAAAGCACCGGGAGCAAAGCGAGGGCGGGTTACTAGTATAAATATAAATTGAGGTGTAAGAGAAACATACTCACGGATACTTTTTCCTCGTATACTTGATCCTCGTATACTTGTACGAGGAATACGGATCCCTCTAGGCCTGCTAAGTTTAAATAACCCCAGGGAAGATAAATCAGCCACATTTTTCTTCGCATTCCGGCCCGGCCGTGTCTTGGGGAGGCACCCGGCTAATCGACCGGATTCCAGAATCCGGAATGCCGATACCCACGTAATTAAAACTACCTGCTGATTTTACAGAGAAATGTTTAGTTAGTATATAAAAATAGCATTTAATCTTATCTATCTGTGCTTCTTTTACTAATATACTAATAATTATAATGACGAATTATAATGTCATTTAGAAAGAATGGATGAAAGGAGATTGACGAAAGAGATATACAGATCGAAAGTGAGTGGTCGGGTCGGAAGGAGCCGCCCTATGCGTACTTTTTCGATTCAAATCGGTGAAATACTGGAAAAGGGCCGAATCTTAAGTAGGTACCCGAAACCGACGTGCGTGCATAACTCGATGTATGAATGTGGAAGAAGCGAAAGAAAGTCAAGATCATAGCAAGTGGAAAGAAGTGGTCTCTGCCTACCCGTCTGGGAAACGCGTGATTTAATGTATGTATGTATGTATAATGACAAATGCCGTGTGGTTGCCGGCTAAGAATAGTGCCACTCTATGTCTTCCCGTGGAAGTCGTAAGAGGCGACTAAGGGCGGATCAGACCAAATGAGAATAAGGTCTTATACCTAGATTAAACGTTGAATTTTTATAGACTAATCTGGGATTAAGTGTTATTCCAGTATGGTAAAATCGACATGAAGGCTTGTAGTTTTGTTTGGCGATGGGTTTGCAACCTGTCACTAACACATACACTGGTAAACATCTTAGCCTGATTATGCAAAATGTGGTTACAGAATTAGCTACAAATTTTTAGACTTGTTGGTAATTCTGTCCAGTTAACCTTTGAGCAATTTAGAAATAACTTAAACTTAAATAAATTAAATGAGTAAGAACTTTGTAAATGCACATGATGGTTTTTTTTTCTAGCCTATATTATTGTCCCTCTGTTGGGCAAAGGTCTCTCCGATAGATCTCCATGAGATCTCCTATTTGGTGCCTGTTCCGGCCAGTTGCTGAGGAATGCGTCCAAATCGTAGATAATAAATTTAAATTTAAATCTAGATTTAGATACTTACAAACGTTTAAGGGCGTACCCCGTCTCAATGACCTCGAGCATTTCAACTTCTTCCCTCCCCACTTCCTTTCCTCACCTCTGCAAGTTTACGTACATGCGCCATCGCTTTTTCGTAACGCCATCTAGTATAAAGTAAATGTACTATAATGGCCAACTTTTTAGGCCGCTAACGACATCTTACGGATTGTTGGCGTACTACTATAACTTGCAGTTGGTATTGAGACTTTTTAGGCCAGGAGCTGGCAACCCAATCGAACATAAAATTTTATTCATTAAATACTTACCAAAAAATCGTGAAAACATTTGTTTTGCACTTTAAATCCCATTAAATTCGTCAATCTTGTTGGCATTGCTTATGACACAGTAAAGCGACAAGGTACTAAAGTGATCAGTTACTTTTGACGATGACTTTACGGATATACAGGGTGTTTGGCAGTCGGGTGTAGGGGTTTTAAGGGATGATAGTAAGGGTCATTCTGAACATTTTTGACCACATTTACTATTATGCTAAGTTTCACGGTTTCCGAGATATTGATCATTTTAATAGGATTTTTTGTAATTTTTCCTTATGTCCGTGATACAAAAAACCCCTTAATTCAAGTATTAATTTAAAAAAAAAAACAGTGTTTTCTTGCATGACTTGAATCACTATGAAATAAGGAAGTTTTAAAGCTACATGCCATTTTTTTTTCCTTACAACTTTTTGAGTAAACGCGCAAGAGTTACTTTCTCCATACTAAGAGAACCCCGCGTTTGTTTTTCACCAAGTATGGAAAAACCAATTTTGTGAGGAAAATGGCATGTAGCTTCCTTATTTCATAGTGATTCAAGTCATGCAAGAAAACACTGTTTTTTATTTAAATTAATACTTGAATTAAGGGGTTTTTCGTATCACGGACATAAGGAAAAATTACAAAAAAAACCTATTTAAATGATCAATATCTCGGAAACCGTGAAACTTAGCATAATAGTAAATGTGGTCAAAAATGTTCGGAATGACCCTTATACTATCACCCTTAAAAAACCTACACCCGACTGCCAAACACCCTGTATATTTACCAGAAATTATAACAAACTCGTCAGTGGAGTACAACAGTGCGTCGTGTACCTTGCTCGTAAAGTACTCGTAGTTGGACGCAGTGAGTCGGGTTGTTGAGTGAGAGCTGTAGTGTTGCACACTGTAGACACCAGGCATAATGACAGAATGCTAGTGGTGCACAGTGCGGGTAAGTCGGCTTGCTGTGAGACTGCGTCATTTGCTTGGAAGGTCGTCAGGTTGCATAATTGTCCATTGTCGAGGGTCACCAATGTAGTTAGAGAGGGCAATAGAGAGATCTCTCTCCAGGCGGGTGTTATGCCTGGGGACAGAAGTCCATTGGGATGAAGTTGGAAGTGCTACATATATCAACTGACTGTTGAAATTTCGCTTGCGCGTTGTAGAACAGTTTAGTTCCGCTGTCTGACGTTGTGACGCTGTTGGCGCTGGCGAGTTGGTGGTACATGGTTTGCCGTTAGATGTCGCCATGTCGCCATGTCGCGCGTGGCTCCGAGCGGCACGGGTTCCCCGTTCGACGGCCAAGCGGCGTATGCCGCCCGTCGCCCCCGCATAGACCCGCGAGTGGGGATTAGCGCGCTAACATGAATATTTTATTTTCCTCAAAAACTACAGAATCAATTAAAAAAACATCCGGCCAAATTAAAGTTCACATTATTGTCCAATTATAAGTTAAGTCTCATGTGTAAATATCGCATAATTAGGCAGTTATAATGGATTATAGATCGAGAAAAGGGTTCACGGGAAATTATTATACTCTTAAGATATAAACATTTGCGAAATATTTTTCCGTGAAAAATAAAGAACAAATGCCAAGCTAAAATATATGTTTTTTACAGATTTTTGTACTACATTTTGGCTTATTTGAATCGACTTGAAAATCGCTAAAATACGCCGGGTAGCCCCTTAATTTGCGAAATCTCGTGCCGTCCTTTGTCTGGGGGTAATCCGGTCGGAATCTCGGCGGAATAGTTCGCGCCAACTTGCACGGTTTAAAACTAAGGTTCCGTGCCAACGACGTTTGTTGGACCTGCTTAATTAATATTCTTTTGTGATCTGATCGAGGGCTATGTTTTGTGAACGGGTTATTTGACGTTATTTTGGAGAGTTCAGAGATAAAATAGAACCAGGGGGGTTATTATGACATGGCTATGCAGTACATTTTAAAGCGAGTGTAAAGTACAGAGCTATAGCAGTTATATACCTCAGAGGGGTTATTATGACATAACTATGCAGGTCATTTTACGGTGAGGGTAAGGGACAGAGCTATGGCAGTTATATAGCTCTGGGGGGTTATTATGACACAACTATGCTGTTCATTTTACGGTGAGCGTAAAGGACGGAGCTATAGCAGTTACATAACTCTGTCCTTTTCTCTCAGCGTAAAATGAATTGCACAGATACGTCGTAATAACCCCACTGTCCTTTTCTCTCAGCGTAAACTGAACTGCATAATAACCCCCTGCGGCCCTAATATGGCTGCCTTTATCGCGTGGTAAAGTTTGGATAAGGCATCCGTCACCTTCTAACACTTCAATGAGTACGAGAGTGACGGATGCTCTAACCACAGTTGATACGCGATATAGAAGCAGCTATACTAGGACCGCAGGACTATTCTAGGCGATAAAAACCATATTGTTTTAACCTGTGTTCTAAATAAAAAAAAATAGAGTCGACCACTATTTATTTTCTCGTAGTTGACAAAAAAATAATACAATAGAATCAACCAATGCTAATAGTAACAAAAGCAAGTTCTCCAGTGATCCAACTAACATCTTAGTTGATGTAATCTAACGTATAATATTGTCAGGCTCAAATGGAATCGAGACGCTTATGCACAATAATAGTCACAATCTTGATAGAAGCCACTAATTTCTTTTCCTGTGTAATTCTATAATTTAATAGTGGCCTATCTATTGGCGGGACAACTTGAGGGATCGATTTGAGTAACATTTTTATTATATAATGTTAAAATTGCAAGACCATTTATTTGGCTAACATTACGTATTTGTAAAAAAGAAATGGGAGCTTTGTACTTCCTTAAAATACATTGTCTAGTATTTATTCAGTTACAGGTCGATCCACAAGAGTTGGCACGAATGGATTGAACGAATGTCACGTCATGTATCATTGTGTGAGTGCCGTCCTTTGAACCGATGTTCGAATTTCAAACCGAAAACCTGTTACTATATTACACACTAGTATACTTTCATTTACTCATTCAATCCATTCGTGGCAACTCTTGTGAATCGACCTGTAGGTACTTATAAATTCTCAATAAAACATTTTTAAATTCAATTTCTGAATCCCTAATTAGGTAAGTAATGTAAGTATTTTCAATGGCTGTTGAGAAATAAATTCAAATCTGCAAATTATAAATTCTCCGAATAATGTGCTATCACTGTATTTTCAGTGCACTTCAACCATTTTTCAAGTTAAAAACGTACATTATGAGAAATATTAAATTTTCACGTGAATACTTGTTCCTCAGCTGAAAATAAACATATTTTACTTCTCTCAGTGTGTTTATTTCTAACTGGAGTTAAAATAAAGTCTGTTTTTGGCGTTATCACTGTACAAATTTAATACACTTTCGACGTTCCTTCCTCCAAAGTTCCGAACCTCATCCCCACAGATTCGCTCGTGATATAAACATGCATATGTTTCCAAGATGGCGATAACCTTCATTCAAGCCATTTTATGGTTACAGAAAGATGCTACCGCGGGAGCTGGTGGCAAAAAAACAACATTTTTTTTGTACAATTTGTACAATACAAAACATTGCGAGGTTCATACTATATGAGCAGTTAAAAAAATACAACAAAAAAGGATAACTGTATACAATCAACAATGGTAACAATGTAATCACCGTATTAAAATTCCCCATGCTATTTACAGTACCTAGCTGGCAGTTGCAGTTTGGGTTATTATGCGGCTAGCTAGAATATAATAATAGGTATAATGCAAGACTTGTATTCTGCCCTACTAAGCCAATAAGCTGTACTTTAAATTAAATCACCAAAGCAGATTCAATTCTATGTTGTTAATGATAAGGTTGATACTACTACAGAAGGTTTATCTTAGTTACTGCGTTTGGACTTATTCATAGGTACAGTTGAGTCGTTGTAGTCGTTACTAAGAAAACATTTACAAACATGGAAAACGGATCTTGCGTTCCCGGAGCAATATAACAGAACCATTAATCGACCGCATTTTTTGCATAAAGATAGTCGAAGGGCCGGAGAATGACATAAACAATGGTATATCTAAAAATGTTATATAGTTTCCGTGAGAATCGCAATTTACGAAATTTACGCGAATGAGCTAATACCTAAATAATAAAAGGAATCGCATGCACTTCAATACAAATACCACAAGCATTGACCTGCCAAAAAAACACATCACAAGCATGCATGAATGTAACATTCACCACAGCAGTTCCCAGTCTCTTTAAAAAGAAAAACAACCACTCGAAGTTTCCTTTCAACGCAGCAAATTTGCCCCCTTTTTCCCGCTACAGCTCCCGGCCTGCACGTTACCGCCTATAACTGTCGTTTCTAATAACAGTACAGTGGGGTTGTATTATTTTATTACGAATCGCGATTGAAAAAGAGGGAAACGCGCGAAACGCGCCGCATCGAATTTGCCCAATTGACAGCTGACAGCCTCGATGCCCCTTTTGTTTAACAGCTGCGTATAAAGGGTTATTTCATTATGGGTTACAAATGGAAAGTCTGCGGGATTTTTTATAGGCTTTGTATTGGCTTGATCGGGGTGTGCGTGACGATATAAGGAGGTGTAACTAATGTGTAGACCCCCTTATCTTGTCGTATTGATGTCGCTGTGTTGAAGGGATTGAATGTTTATTTTATCGACCGTTTCTATATCGATGTTTGTTGTTTATATGTATAATGCAACAATGCAATTGATTTCTTGCCTTTTAAATCTCTGGTCAATCTTCAAATTCAAATTCAAATTCAAATATTTTATTGCATGTCACATTAACATATATTATATAGGTGGAAGATAATGGGAGGTTTGCATGTGACGCCCTGCAAGGGCACAGCAACATAGGATCTTGACATAGCGTAGTTTTATTTTTGGCATAGAGAAGACAATCGAGCACACAGGCCACCTGATGGTAAGTGGAAACTGTGACCCATAGACATTCGCATTCACAAGACTGCAATGCAATCCTAAGACTGCAAATACGATGCCAACCCTAAGGACTAAGAGTCCTCTATACTAGTCATTTCATCGACTGTCTTATACCCAAACCGGAACACAACATTGCAAACACTGATTAGTCTATAGTAAAGTATAATTATGGAGGAAAAACTATGATAAACAGTTTTAACTAACCAACACCTGCGCCTTTTATTTGTTTTTTCTTTGACTCTTTGTCAATGACATGACATATAAGTGATATAACTCTTAAGTATAATACCATCGACATTTAGATAGTCGATAAAATTAACATTCAATCCCTACAAAAAAACGAAGTCAGTGCGCCAAGATAACGGGGTCTACTAAAAGTATTTTGTCTATATGTAGCTACATTATCCCTCACTAGCCTAACCTTTATTTTATTTCGTTCCAACCGAAGCGAAGCCTGAACGGCTGGTTAGTTTGCTATAAATACTTACGTACCGCAACCACTTTGTACTAAGTACCACTTAGACTGACGACAGACATAAACCTAGGGCCTTGACATTGACTAAGTCCAAACGATAAGAGATGTCGTTGTCGTCTATGCATTGTTCAATTGATATAACGTTATAGATCGGTCTTCAGTCACTCTGCTCAATAAATAAACATGGAGGAGTATCTCATAAAAGTTGACCTAGTGCTAAACTAAGTTCTAGGCTAGTGGGGAATAAAAGTACTAGGCACCGATCAACTTAATTGAAGTAATACGTACTTGAATAGGGACCTATTAAAAACGCTTTTTTTTTTCGCATAACACCTTTTTTGGCTGTCGTCAAAAAACTTCTATTGTGTAGAAATGAAATGAATATTTATTTCCTAGAATATGATACATAGGTGTCTCAGGTTAATAGGTAGAACAGGCATTCAGTCGATAAAACGTCATGCAAAATGTAGGTTAGGTACATAAAGTCAACTCAAAATTATAATTATTATACATACAATATCAGCCTACAATTATTAATTTAATATTAAACATAACAAATAATGAAATAAATATTGCAGGTTATAAAATAGTTAATTACGATTTCTGTATTCATTCACTTAGTTTAGGTTACGTTATGTTAGTTTTTTATAGTAATTAAAATAAAACCCTTTCTATTGTAAAAACTGTTTATGACAAACGGTTTTATGCGTTATGTTATGATACAATATGCGAAATAAACATTATGGATTCCGATATAGACCCACTTGAATACTATACTAAACAACCGAAAAGACTTCACTAATAGATAGATAAAAATCTCCGATATAATGGTTGTAGGTAAGAACCACCGCTAGAAAACCTGCTTTTAAATAAAAACCCACATCAAAATTAGTGCACCCGCTTAACAGCTACAGTGCCACATACACACACACACATAGCGGGGTTACGTATCAGAACATCTAAAATTAATAAGCCTAATATATCCTAATCCGTAAAAGTTCATAATACCTAATTGTCTTGTTTATTGAAACCGTACATTTTCAGGATTGTTGTAAAACTTAACTAACTTAAACAAACGAGTCCTATGCGATGGCATTTAAAAAAAATCCTGATTAAAATCGGTTTTTGTAAATAAAACCTTTAGGTATTATGATACATTAGGCTTATTGATTTTAGGCGTTCTGATACGTAACCCCTAGCGGTGAAACTAATTACACCCCTCATTTGCATCAGTGGTTACAAAGCAGTTGGAATTTCCTCCGAAAATGTCTACGTATACGTAATGCGAGTATAGTTTCCATTGCTCTCAAGAATAAAAACAACTGTTTTTCATTATAAGTTAGTCCTCAGAATACCTTATAAATATTACACTTTACATTCATGGTGCCGAAGAGTAAATACTGTACAATTAATTTAGAGTTCTTGAAAGCGTAAATACAAATATTTAGTTACGTCAATTAATTAAACTGAGTTGTTTGGTTTGAGTGCACTTTGCAGGAGCGTCCTTTGCACAGTAATAGAGCGGTACTTATGCAAAGCGGTATTTCTGTTGCTCAGAACTTTTTATAGATTTTTTGAATCTTCGTAACTGTTATAGTTAATTTATTTTAGGATGAGAAACCACAATAACATTATATTGCGTTTGGTCAACTATTTGTTACCTAGCAAATATTACAGTACACTCAACCAATTTGATTTCTAGGCCACTTTGGACTATATTAAAGTGACGTTGTCAACCAAAACGTAAGAGACTCCCTATGATTTGGTTAACAACGTCACGTTGACAGAGTCCATAGTGGCCTAGGAATCAAATTGGTTGACTGTAAAATAGTCTGGGAGCCGCAAAATAAAATTGTTTTAATGTCACTTTTGTTTGCGTGTCGTCAATTGTTACTCTAGTACAAATTGTAAAGAGATTACAGTTCACGAGCCGCAATATAATGTTGTTGTGGTTTCTCATTCTAAATTAAATGAAGTATAGATAGATAAAATCGGTTCACCCGCATAAGAGCTACGGTGCCACAGACAGACTCACAGAAAAATACAAGGTGACTCATTTCCTGATTTTTTTGCATATTTCTCTTAGGCTCGTATTAATTTTCCCTTCACTTTTCACACCACATGCTCGAAATTACCCAATTATATATCATGCAAACCTCACCTAAAGTAAGTCATTGTAGCCATCCGCTAACCAGCGGGTTATAATGAGATTCAGTATGATATTATGGTTATAATACGGTACTGGAAATTATTATAACCCGCTGGTTAATAATTCGATTTGAATTACTATAAGAAAGTAAAATTTGTACATATTGTTTAAATAATGTATTTTAAGCCTTGTTTTTTATTGTCTTGCAAAAGGTGCGAAAAGTAGAGTAAATATTCTCCTTTGGTATAAAGCTGTTTTGATATCTTGGGCGAGTTTGAATGCCTCGCAGGTTTCCGTTTTAATTCCATAGCTTCGCCCAGAAATAAACTCGTAGCCTAGCTACGCTCGGTAGTTAACTCTCAAGTCCCTCATTTGCTCGCGATTCAATATCGCACTCGTGAGATAAAACAGTGTTTTATCCCCTTAATGTATAATTTACTATTATGACCCGATTTAAAATGTTACTAGGCCAACATAAAAAGGCAATAAGTCTGCGTCATACCTACGCTTTTAAAGTCGGGTATAGATAGATAAATACGGTCCCGGCGGTGTCGTCGACTGATAAATTGTCGACGAAGGTTCCAGATTATTTCCGAGGTGCGATCCATCAATCGGGCCCATTGATAAAAGTTGGGGAAAAACATATATTGGGAAAGTTATCCATCTTGATTGTCGTTAGAATGTGGTGCGGACTGTTAAAGGGTCTTTAGTTAATGAGGTAACGGGATTAGGAGGTCGTTTTTCATGCGTTTGAGGTTATTGATTTGTATTCGAAATATAAATTATATTTATGTACTCTCATATCGTAAAGTTCGAATTTTAAACTTCAAAACGAATTTTACTGGCATACTTTATAAACACAATACCGAAAAAAAAACCATCGCGTTTCTGTTCGTTTCGTTTTTTAACCAATCGCGTCACTGGTAAATACACGTAACTTTCCATATCACATCATCTACCAGTGACGCGATTGGTTTAAAAACTAAACGGATAGAAACGCTAGTTAGCGTAATGCATATTGGCAAGGGTTTCTGATGGTAAACGGGATCTGTGACATTTTTAATTCTCAGGACTAATCTTTAGACTGTAATCCTGAGTCCATGCTTTTTTTATTACCACAAATTATACCAAGCACCAGTCAAGTGCAACTTACGCACGACTTTATACTATAAACAATTAAAGTAATTTTGTCTGTCTGTTTGATAAGCTTTCACGTTTAAACAGCTGAACCGATTTCGATGAAATTTGATGGAATTTGCTTTAAAAGGCCGTTTTTATTTCGGAAAATGAGACAATCCATGTAAACGATATTTACCCGGACGGAATCGCGGGCAACAGTTAGTTCTATGAATCTTTTTTTTTAAATATTTAGGTTCAAAAATTTCATTTTTGTACTTTTGTTCCATGATGACAATTAAAAAAAGGGGAGGGAAGGGATACCAGCACGATAATAATTTGTAAAAAAATTTTTTTTTTTTTTTACTGACCGACGCTTCGATGGCAACGGCTCGGTTTCGGTGCCGAATTGAAAACCGCTCATTTTCATTCGTTCATATAAAGCGCTGAGACTAAAACCTGGTCCCGGTAAGTATATATTTAATTTGCCGCATGCCAGGCGCCGCGAAAGCTACAAAACGCCAGGCGTTATTTAAAAATCTCAAATAAATACGCGGGGCGCGCCGCTTTATCAAAAATAACGCGCCAACATTCAATAAAAGCTTCATAAAACACGGCATAATGAAAAATATTAAATTCCGGAGACAAAAATATAAATATATATTCCGTCCGGCGCGCAAACACATAAATAATTTAATTTGAGTGAGTTCGAAGTCTCCCGGCAGGTCTTGCCTAGTGATGGGCGGCTTGTAATTTTCAAAAGTGAAACTTTCACAAAAAATTCTGGAAGATTCTGAAAGTTTCAAAAGTGAAACTTTCACTTAAATTTCTGGAATATTCTTAAAGATTCGCAAGTGAAACTTTTATCAAAAATTTCATGCAATATTCTGAAAGTTACCAAAGTGAAATGATTAAATAGTTTTGATATGTATGATTGTATGAATAATTTCCATCTAAGGCACTTGTCCCACTGCCAGTGACAAAGCGATTAGCTATCGACTATTTTCTCACTCAAGAAAAGAACCAAAGATATAGAAAAAAGAGAAATATAAGACACATTTATTAATAGTTGTTCGCTGGCTATTCACACTGCCGCGCCGGCGAGAACTCTTTCGACTACTTTGACGAAACAAAAAATATAGATCCCGTGTAAATAAAAGATACACAAATATTACTAGTTGATCGCTAGCTGTACTCGCTCCCCTCTCATCGTCGGCGGTGGGACAAGTGGTGTTATTCTCTCAAAAACAACGGATGGGCGGACGAACGAGCGAAACCGCAGCGCGAGTTTAGGTAGTCCCGTCAGAGCGAACAAAACACATTTTAGCGCGTGCATTTTCAATTAAGCAGCCCTATACGTTCGATCCATCGGCAGAAACCATGCTGCTAAATTGAAAATGCACGCGCTAAAATATGTTATGTTTTCACTGACGGGACTACTTATACTCGCCGCTTGGGCATTCACTCGTCCGTCCGTCCGAGAATCACTACCCAGTACCCTTACCATGAGTTACAATTACCGTACTCGCTAGCGAGTCGAATGCTCTGTCCCTCGCACTCTATAAGAATACTGCGAGAGACGGAGCATTCGACTATCTAGCGAGAACGTTTATTGTAACTCATGGTAATGGTACAGTGCCTAATTATGTAACTTTTGGAAGCTGTAACTTTCGCAGTTAGGGAAAATTTCACAATGTTTCTGGAATCGCCCATCACCGGTTTCGCCGTGATGTGTGTACTTATTACATTTTTTACTCGCTCTGTCTTGCATTATTAAAGGTGGGATATTCCGGACGAACGCACTAAGTAAATATACAAGGTTATTACCGCGGTTTTCTTCGTCAAGTCTCGCGGAATAAGTTCACGACTTTACTTTGATTTGGAAGGTTGTGTAGAATATTTTTTTTAAGTGTACTTACTTACTTACTTAGTGTGTGCGTGTTTTTTTTGTGTACTTTATATTTTTAGGGTTCCGTACTCGAAGGGTAAAAATGGGACCCTATTACTAACACTCCTCTGTCCGTCCGTCCGTCTGTACGTCTGTATGTCACTAGGCTGTATCTCACGAACCGTGATAGCTAGACAGTTGAAACATCCACTGATTATATATTTTTGTTGCCGCTATTTCAACAAATACTAAATATCTATAGAATAAAAAAAGGTTTCATATCGAGCAAAACACGGCAAAAAATCACGTTTGTTGTATGGGAGCGCCACTTAAATCTTAATTTTATTCTGTTAATAGTACTTGTTGTTATAGCGGCAACAGAAATACATCATCTGTGAAAATTTCAACTGTTCAGCTACCACGTTACGTTTCATGAGTTACAGCGTGATGACAGACAGACAGATAGTCTTTAGATCTTAGTAATAGGGTTCCGCTTTTACCCTTTGGGTACAGAACCCTAAAAACCGCAACCGAAACAATCTATCGGTTTAGGGTCTAGAATGCCACACAGACACAGATACACACATACAACTTTTAGGTTGTAATTATGGGTAAAAATCAAAATAAATGTCCAGTTAAAGAGAGTTTTGTCACCGTCACGAAACTGTTGGTTAACGTCAAACATACGTCAAATGTAATGAAATTGTAAGTTAGACATCATATAAGTGACATTTAAATAGCGTCCTTATGTACATTTATTTTGATTTTTACCCTTATAAATAACCCCCCTCTTTTTTAGACAGACGTTAAAAAATTACAGATACTTATCGTTTGCACTTCTATGAAAATATTTTATGGTAGTCCAGAACCAAAACGTATCATAACACATCAACATGCTGTATACATGTGGCTTTATTCTTTTGCCACGTAAAACGCGGAACGGTGAGATACAGCTTAAAATTAAATTATTTATGTTGCGCTGAAAATGTTTAGTGAAACAAGATTGTTGAAATAATACCAAAGAAGAAGCTAAGTGCAATGTAGTAGTCGAAGCATTCTAGACTCTATCGGTAACAACATTAAATTTAAAATGCGTATACTATCACTATGCAGTTAGTTCTCTTTGGTATTATGTCAGAGTTATGTTTTCATGGGTACTTCGAATATAGGGTCTATGTGGCTTTTTAGGGTTCCGTCCGTACCTACTCAAATAAGGAACCTTTATAGTTTCGCCATAGCGTGTCTGTCTGTCAGTCTGTAAGAAAGCTAAAAAAAATCACATGTAGATAATTGGATGAGCTGGAAGAGATTCCTTAAACGCGAATCGCGTTTGTACCTACATTTCTATTTTGTAAATATAGGGTTTTGTGTTTTTTAACTAAGGCATATAATTTTAGTTATTAATAATAATTAAAATTATATGAATAAATATGCAAATTCTTATAATTACTTATAGAAGATACAATTTTATTTTATTTTTAATTTTGAATTCGTGGAAAGCAAAGATGAGTGCAAAATAAAGGTAATTTATTTCAAGCTGGAAAAAAATGAAGATTAATTAAATCTGTGTGGCCAAATCTCCTAGGAAATTTAATAAAAGAACTAATTATATTAATTAAGAGTTCGCCGAAAGAGAATTTGCTTCTCACAGTTAAGGGCGTACCCCGTCTCAATGACCTCGAGCATTTCAACTTCTTCCCTCCCCACTTCCTTTCCTCACCTCTGCAAGTTTACGTACATGCGCCATCGCTTTTTCGTAACGCCATCTAGTATAAAGTAAATGTACTATAATGGCCAACTTTTTAGGCCGCTAACGACATCTTACGGATTGTTGGCGTACTACTATAACTTGCAGTTGGTATTGAGACTTTTTAGGCCAGGAGCTGGCAACCCAATCGAACATAAAATTTTATTCATTAAATACTTACCAAAAAATCGTGAAAACATTTGTTTTGCACTTTAAATCCCATTAAATTCGTCAATCTTGTTGGCATTGCTTATGACACAGTAAAGCGACAAGGTACTAAAGTGATCAGTTACTTTTGACGATGACTTTACGGATATACAGGGTGTTTGGCAGTCGGGTGTAGGGGTTTTAAGGGATGATAGTAAGGGTCATTCTGAACATTTTTGACCACATTTACTATTATGCTAAGTTTCACGGTTTCCGAGATATTGATCATTTTAATAGGATTTTTTGTAATTTTTCCTTATGTCCGTGATACAAAAAACCCCTTAATTCAAGTATTAATTTAAAAAAAAAAACAGTGTTTTCTTGCATGACTTGAATCACTATGAAATAAGGAAGTTTTAAAGCTACATGCCATTTTTTTTTCCTTACAACTTTTTGAGTAAACGCGCAAGAGTTACTTTCTCCATACTAAGAGAACCCCGCGTTTGTTTTTCACCAAGTATGGAAAAACCAATTTTGTGAGGTTACTCAAAAAGTTGTAAGGAAAAAAAAATGGCATGTAGCTTCCTTATTTCATAGTGATTCAAGTCATGCAAGAAAACACTGTTTTTTATTTAAATTAATACTTGAATTAAGGGGTTTTTCGTATCACGGACATAAGGAAAAATTACAAAAAAAACCTATTTAAATGATCAATATCTCGGAAACCGTGAAACTTAGCATAATAGTAAATGTGGTCAAAAATGTTCGGAATGACCCTTATACTATCACCCTTAAAAAACCTACACCCGACTGCCAAACACCCTGTATATTTACCAGAAATTATAACAAACTCGTCAGTGGAGTACAACAGTGCGTCGTGTACCTTGCTCGTAAAGTACTCGTAGTTGGACGCAGTGAGTCGGGTTGTTGAGTGAGAGCTGTAGTGTTGCACACTGTAGACACCAGGCATAATGACAGAATGCTAGTGGTGCACAGTGCGGGTAAGTCGGCTTGCTGTGAGACTGCGTCATTTGCTTGGAAGGTCGTCAGGTTGCATAATTGTCCATTGTCGAGGGTCACCAATGTAGTTAGAGAGGGCAATAGAGAGATCTCTCTCCAGGCGGGTGTTATGCCTGGGGACAGAAGTCCATTGGGATGAAGTTGGAAGTGCTACATATATCAACTGACTGTTGAAATTTCGCTTGCGCGTTGTAGAACAGTTTAGTTCCGCTGTCTGACGTTGTGACGCTGTTGGCGCTGGCGAGTTGGTGGTACATGGTTTGCCGTTAGATGTCGCCATGTCGCCATGTCGCGCGTGGCTCCGAGCGGCACGGGTTCCCCGTTCGACGGCCAAGCGGCGTATGCCGCCCGTCGCCCCCGCATAGACCCGCGAGTGGGGATTAGCGCGCTAACATGAATATTTTATTTTCCTCAAAAACTACAGAATCAATTAAAAAAACATCCGGCCAAATTAAAGTTCACATTATTGTCCAATTATAAGTTAAGTCTCATGTGTAAATATCGCATAATTAGGCAGTTATAATGGATTATAGATCGAGAAAAGGGTTCACGGGAAATTATTATACTCTTAAGATATAAACATTTGCGAAATATTTTTCCGTGAAAAATAAAGAACAAATGCCAAGCTAAAATATATGTTTTTTACAGATTTTTGTACTACATTTTGGCTTATTTGAATCGACTTGAAAATCGCTAAAATACGCCGGGTAGCCCCTTAATTTTACTACTTTATAATTTTAAACATCCTTAGCTTTTACCATGTTTTGATACATTTTTTTACAACTAATAAATCAAGACAGTTTTTTTAGGAGTATAGGTACAGTCAAGGACTTTAATTGTTAAGCCACTATAGAACCCTGTCATAATGACAGCGTCAAGCCATATGAAACAAATTACGCTAAAATTATTGATCAACGTTATGCGACAGGGTTCCATAGTGGCTTAACAATTAAAGTCCTTGACGGTACTTAAATTTTTTTTTTTGTAAGGTAATGTTTTTGACTCTGCCGCCATTACTGTCAAGTAAATAAGAGCTATCAAAACGTTGACGACACGATAACCATTCAAAAGCGATAAGGTTTTACCGTGAAGTCTAAGTCAATTTAGTGGCAACAAGCGAAAAAAAACCGGTCCCGCGCACCGATAGTTCTATACCGATTAAATAAAAAGGAAGCATGCGCAATTTGAAAATCAAAGTAAGTTTAACCTTCCATTTTAAGAAATAAGGGGTGTTATTCTCTCGCAGCGGCGAGTTTAAGTAGTCCCGTCAGTGCGAACAAAACACATTTTAGCGCGTGCATTTTCAATTAAGCAGCTAAAATATGTTTTGTTCGCATTGACGGGACTACTTAAACTCGCCGCTAGGACATTCACTCGTTCGTCCTTCCGACCGTCGTTGGGAGAATCTCTACCAAGGTCACTAATACAATATGAGGTTCTATGAGACATACGCCCTTTTTTATAAGGAGGGCTTGTGCCCTCCTTAAAAAAAAGGGCGTTACTCCAATTTGAATTCGTTTTCGAATCGATCAGCGGGAGCCCTCCTCTTGTATCTAATTTTTTTTTTACTGATCAAGTAAATAAATTTCTGCTAATGTCTAAAGAGCTTTGCCACATGGTCTATTCTACGTCATAGCTAGTGCTACATAACGCAGTTACTAGTCCCAAACGCGAGTAGTAAACACGGATAACATAATTTTTTTTTTCAATAAGACTTAAATAACTAAATGAAAAGTAAGTTTCAAAAACCGAACTTTATTTTGACATTGTTATTAATGCTATTAATGCTACTATATTCGTATATATTTGAGATGGTCACATTAAAACCTATCACATTAAACCTAAATTGTAACAATTGAAAGACTTTTTTATAATAATTGTAATTTATAAATAATTGTTATTTTGCTTTTGTTGTTATTTCAATTTCAACAGTTTAGGCATCCTTTGTCACCCATGGATAAAGGATTCTAACGATACCACACACATTTAAATCGGCACAGGCTTTTAGAAGTTATGGTGGAATAAAGAATCGTACATACGTACCTGCATAGACAAACTTTTATAAACATGATATTTATAAGAACATCTTTAAAAAAGTTCCTATTGTCAATAATAATTGGTTGACTTTACCTAGATAGAAAGAAAGAAAGAAGATAAATATATTTATTCACTACAGAAACAAGACACACAGAAAAAAAAAACAGAAAACAGCAATAAAACACTAGTTAGTGTGTCTTCGCAGCACTGCCGTCCGATCACTAAAAGGCCGTTAAGTAGCATTTTGTCAATTTTGAGTTTTATATATAGCGCGAAAGAGATTTTTTTTCTTTATCGACTACTGTAGGCCAATATTTTTTATCATTTATAGATTCAGAGATATGGGAACACCGTACCCGGCTAAGTAAAGGTTTTTTTGGATCTTTCAATACTTAAAAACAGTTAAGTTACGTCACGACACTAAAGCACGTTTAAAGGCAAATAACTGTGTTGATAACAGCTACAAATGATTCTCAGTGCAATCTTAAAACACGGTTACTGCAACGAACTTTACTTTAAAACAGTTATCCTACTTTAGCTGTGATTTACCAATTTATTTTATGCAAGCTTCGTCAGGGGGTACAATTTTAAAAAACCGTTATCTAAATGCTAATTCTCTAAAACATCGTTAAAGGTTCTTAACTGTTGCGTCGTAGTAGAACACATAGGTGTAAAAAACATTTACAACGCTTAAAGACAGTCACCGTTTTCAAGTTTAGACAATCCATTAAAAACAATCAATGGATGCAACACTATAAAACGGTTAAGTGGCATTACAATGCTAAAAAACGGCAAACTTCAGCGACACAAAGGGTCAACCGCGCGCCGACTTCGAAGGCAAGGTAAGAGTTTTAGCCATCAATTTGTATTAAAATAATAAGTTTTATTACATTTGTTGTTAGTTTGCTTATAAAGTTTATTTGTTAGATTATTTAACTTCACATTACTATATAATTATGATTTATGAAGTTAGGTATGTATGTTTACTTAGCTTAAATCTTGTAAACAAGTTTTGAACCAGTGCCCAGTGTTCGATTGAGCTGGAATTTGGTATAGGTACTCATGAGATTTTGATGATAATACAGTAATAGGGTATCCTGGAACAGAGGGGCAATCGCAATTGTTTTCATTTTAAAAACCGAAGGCTTTTCTGCATAAAATATGAAAACAATTGTTCCGCTTTGAAGCCAATTGAGATAACGAGTGCGTTAGGCAATAGCGACGCTGGTCTAGAGCCGGACGACGACGGCAACATGAGCTCCGTTGTACTTAACGTAGACCCATCGAATTTGGACTCATTATAAAAAAATACAGCCAGAAAATACGTGTCTTAACATAACTTTTTTCACTAAGACGTATTTAATGTAAATTTGAAGTAGAAAATAAATATATTTTTTAAACGCTATTACTATTGTTGTACTACTATGGTCATTCTAAGTCGTTCTTTGTTTGGTTTTAAGTACCCCCGTGATTGACGTGGCTACATTTAGAATCTGACTACCTGATTCTGTCCGGGAAAAGCCCTGTGTTTTGATTATAACTGTTTATGTTTATTGCTTGGGTGTTATTCTTTCAAAAACAACGGACGGTTGGATGGACGAGCGAAATCGCAGCGCGCAGCGGCAAGTTTAAGTAGTCCCGTCAGAGCGAACAAAACACATTTTAGCGCTTGCATTTTCAATTAAGCAGCCTTATACGTTTGATCCATCGGCAAAAGTCATGCTGCTAAATTGAAAGTGCACGCGCTAAAATATGTTTTGTACGCACTGACGGGACTACTTAAACTCACCGCTTGGACATTCACTCGTTCGTCCGTCCGACCGTCGTTGTTGAGAGAATCACTACCCTGATCTGTAACCAAGATACATCACATATTAGACCCCGTTATGTCTGGCATAGCGAGCGATAACTGTAGGATGGAGCCTGCGCTGAGTTTTATTAGCACCAGCTCTGCGTCGGAGCTGCCAGTTGATTTAAACTGACAGCTTCGACAACGGCCGCGGCTGCCGTCGTCCGCGGCGACCACCGCGCCGACCCCGTGCCTGCCCGTAAGTCGACGAGCATTACAAATAAATTTGGTTGTAATGTAATAAATATTATTCATCACAATATACAGAGATTTTCTAGTAAGGAACTTGAAATTAAATAAATAATAAATAAATATAAGGGGACAATCTCACACCAATTGACCTAGTCCCAAACTAAGCTCTAGGCTTGTACTATGGGTACTAGACAACGATATAAATACTTATATAAAGAAATATATACTTAAATACATTAGAAAACATCCATGACTCAGGAATAAATATTCGCGCTCATCACACAAATATCTGCCCTTACCGGGATTCGAACCCAGGACCGCTAGCTTCGTAGGCAGGGTCACTACCCACTAGGCCAGCGCGTCGTCTTATTGACAGTACTAATATACACGTTTTATGTGTTACTGAGCATTGGCTCAAAGGTTATGAGTGCATGTTTAATTTTAATAATCACAATACAGTTAGCATGTTTGCTAGGCAATCTTGCAGGCGGGGGGATTCTTAATAATTGTCAAAAATGACATTAAATGCAAGGAGCGTAAGGATATTGTTATGAAGTCCATTGAACGTCACATTGAAATTGCCTGTATTGAAATGGAGCATTTTATTATTGTTTGCGTATAAAGACCCCCTTCAGCGGATAACAAACTACTCGTATTTGAGAGCGTTTTAGGAAATGTTCTTAGTTGTGTTTTAAAAGCAAGAAGTGTATATTTGTGTGTGGAGAGATGTTAATTTACTCGAAAAATCGCCCATGTCTATTAGCTTGCCGGTCGTTTTTAGATCCTTTAATTTAGTAAATCTGATTTATGAACTAGTGCAACGTGTATTGATAGTATATTTAGTCATTTTGACCCTATTCAGAAATCTATAGTTAATATGTTAAGTTCGGACCACTGCGGTCGACAAGCTTATTTTAAGGGAAACACTGACAATTCTCTTCGAGATTTTATACTGAAGCCAGTTTCTAAAAATCGATTGCACTTGTTTAATGCTAAGGCCACCAAACAATTATGTTAATGCCTTGTACCCGGGATGATCTAGATAGCTTGTATTCTTCATTATTTAATTTTATTGTCAAGGAATTTGATGCCTGTTTTAGTTTGAGAAAGGTTTTCAATTTACAATTTATCAGCATGATTTCTGCCGATGGATCGAACGTATAAGGCGGCTTAATTGAAAATGCACGCGCTAAAATGTGTTTTGTTCACTCTGACGGGACACTACTTTAACTCGCCGCTGCGATTTCGCTAGTCCGTCCAACCGTCCGTTGTTTTTGAAAAAATAACACCCCTGCATAGGAAAAACTCTATCATCAAAGCACTGGATGATGTGACTCCACCTCATAAAATGCAATTCTGGTATGAAATGCCTGTATATACAACAGAGATGCATGCGTCTGTGAGGTCAACTTAGTAAAGCTACCTATTTTATCGAATATTAGCCTAATTTTATAGATTTGTTTGTAACAATTATAGAAATAAAAGATTTATCAACGAAGAAGTGTATTTTTACTAATAAATACTAAATATCCTACTTTAATAATAAATTTCACTTACTTCTATAGCAATAATAAACATGTTTGACCACAATTCTTGTTATTATTACAAGTAAGAAGTGAGACCTAACCGTCTATTTACCTCAATGCGTTCAGTTTACGATGGAGTATTGCTACACTAAAACACGGTTAGCATTGATTGGATTTTATAAAACCGTTTTTTTTTGTAGTTGTGTTTGTATTTTGCTTTCTAAGGACACCATGATAAAGACAGTTTAAGGTCATTAACGCTTTTGTTCAAAGTTTTGATGATAGTTACTTTTCCTAGTTACAATTCAAGAAAACGGTTAAGTGACTTAACCGTTATTTAGTAGTGGTATTATTTATAACTGTGGGCTGTAATGCCACAGTCCTCCAGTTACAATATAATTACAACGCATAAAAGCGGCTACAGTTCAGCCAGCCGTCTTTAAGAGTTGTAAATATATTATTTTTTAATAGAAGAATGCTAGGCTAAACCGTAAAAACCTTTATAAAAAAAATACCATAGAACCTATTAATATATTTCCAACACTGATGGATAGAGCAAAAAAAGACAAATAATTATCAATTTCAAAAAACGTAATAAGTTTTTAAAATATTTAGAAAATTAAGTTATCACCTTTTTTGCTCATATCTCAAAAAGTGTTTTTTTCACTTAACGGCCTTTTAGTGATCGGACGGCAGCAGTGAATCGGACACTGCCTCAAATTGGACACTGGCTGGTGTTAAACACCTGCAGCGCTAATTTTCAGCCAGCTCCGAGTGTGACAGATGGACGGTACGCTAAGCAAATAAATAGATAAGATCGGATCACTTTGTTTTTTTTCGTGCCATAATTGTGTCACTTGCCATAATGTTAATTTGCCATAAAGGCATTTTTTCTGAAACTGTAAACCTTTCAGGGTAATGATTCTGTAAACAACGCCGGTCGTGCGGACTGTCGAGTGAAACCAAGCGGCGAGATTAAGGTAGTCCCGTCAGTGCGAACAAAACACATTGTAGCGCGTGCATTTTCAATTAAGCAGCCTTATACGTTCGACCTATCGTGCTGCTAAATTGAAAATGCACGCGCTACAATGTGTTTTGTTCGCACTGACGGGACTAATTAATCTCGCCGCTTGGTATCACTCGACAGTCCGCACGACCGGCGTTGTTTACAGAATCACTACCCAGCTCCGAGTGTGAAAGGGACGGTACGATAAACAAATAAATAGATAAGATACCTATTGCTCTTTCCCCAAAGTCAAGCCACACTTGATACCTACCACAAAAGGATATAATTTGTCTCCCTCCATTCGGCACCGCGGCAAGATTAGGCGTACGTATGGACCGTTATTGTATATTTTGTCGGGTCTTATTGTATATTTTTTGCCGCGACAGCTGGTCGGCGGTCGGCGCATTTTAAACAATTACACAGGATGTTGCTGGATGATGCTTTGTGATTTTTGTTTCTAAAATATATATACGTTAGGGTAAATCGTCTATTACTGGCCACCCTCCGGTAACTGGCCACTTTGCGATAAAATGTGTAAAGCAAGAGATTTGCTCACATTTTTGCGATTAAACTAGAATACCTAGATCCCGAGTTATTACCCGGAGTAGTGTCCAAGTATCTTTACTAACAGCGGCAGTAAGAAATTTGATAGCTAGTAACTAAATTACACTTTCTAAATTGGCCAGTTATTGACGATTTACCCTATTTAAGGTGATAGTTTTTTTAACTTATTTCTTAGGTGAAAATGGGTATAAGGGTCCCCGGTCACAACATAATTATATTTAAGTTTAAATAAATATCAGTGGAAAATATCACACTATACACCTAGTCCCAAACTAAGCTCTAACTATGGCTACTAGACCACTATAAACCGGGATTTTATGTATGTATGTAAACTTTTATTAAGAATTGTGATATACATAATTTTAATACAAGAAATAAAAATAAAATAGCTACTAAAAAATTTCGTGTTCGTAAGGTTTTTAAATCATTTGTAGGTCAAAGCATCCATTTCTATAATAAATTACCTGACGAAGTTTTAAAGTTACCATTTCCAGTACTTAAAACTTACTTGAAAAAGTCGCTGATGTCTAAAGCTTACTATAGGGTCGAGGACTATCTATCAGATAAAAGTGCTTGGCCTAAACTAAACACCCAAATTACTTAATAATAACTTCATCGTAAGAAATATGTAAACATTGTATATTGTCTAGGGGACACGGTTTCTGTAGGAGAATGTATCGAAACTTTTTATGTAGTTGTATTACACCATCATAATTAAGTATAATTTTTCATAATTATTTTCTATTACTTACTACCAATTAGTTCTGGAGAAAACTCAGAGTTTTGACACATTTTCCTGCTCAACTACGCGTGAATACATTTATTTCTTATCGTATGTTAGATTCATTGTTTTATATAATGCTAGGTTAAGTTTTAAAATTGTACCTATATTTAAAAAACGACTAACTGTTGAGTTTCTTGCGGCGCTTCTTCTCAGCAGTGGTCTCTTGCGAAGCGCTGGTAGATTTTTGATGTGTAAAAGCGCCCGTGCGGCCTACTTACTGAATAAACATCTTTTATCTTTTATCTTTTTTTATCTCTTTATTGCACATAGACAATTACAAGACATGTTTGCATCAATATTAATAATGTACATAGGCGAACTTATCCCATATGGGATCTCTTCTAGTTAACCTTGGAGTAGAATAAGCAAGGACAATGCCGAAGGATAGACAAATTAACAAAATTTCAGGAAATTACAAATAGTACATATTATTATCTACAACAGAGATACAGGAGGAAAACTCAACTCAGGACCGCTAGCTTCGTAGGCAAGGTCACCAACTAGGCCACCGCGTCGTCGATTTACCTGAATTTGGATCTCCAGTTAACGTCGAAGATGATGAGATGAGTATTATTTATCTAAGGACTAGCTGTTGCCCGCGACTCAGTCCACAATGAAGTCGTTTATCGTTACGCGCGGTAAATATCAGCGGAAGCGTAACAATCAGAGAAAGGTACTTATACATTTATAATATTAGTATGGATTAGATAAATGAGGCCTAAACTGATACATACCTTTTGTTTTAAATGCTGATATCGATTTTTAACTGGCCGTTCCATTTCAAGTTGATACAGACGAGAAACATTGTTTGAATTTTGCATTTGACATAACATGTAACAGCGCTATCATTGCAGAAATCAACAAACGGTACCTCTTCAATATTATATTCGCCCCCAATTTTTTCTAAAATGTCCGAAGGCGTCACTTCCAGCGTCACTAGCGGACGGGCGTGTTTTTTCTGAATCCCCCCTTATTTCGCATTCGGTCGGAAATTGCCTACGAAATGTACAAATTGTTCGGGCCTTTATCGACACTCATAATTGTTTGTATATTACCGGCGGACTCAATAAATTTCTGAGCGAATTGGAGCCAATATAATTCGAGGAAAACACGATTTGTATCTTTTTGGGACGTTCGCTTGTGACAGCGTAGTTCGTAAATACATTTAGTAAATCCGGAAACAAAAGAATCGTCAAGAGTCGAGTGAATATATATTTATAAGGTGTTTTAATTTGGGACAAGATTAATTAATGTTGCAGATAATATAGTGACGTTTGTACACGTTTTGTTTTTCTGTCGTTTCTAACTAAAGAATTTCCTTGCAATCAGACGATACGTTTTTGTAGCGCAAATTACAACACAATTTATGGGATACGTAATAAACTTTAATAACAATTACCCTTTGAGTAGTCAGCTTAACGGGAAATGGTGGCCACTTTTTTCCGTTAAGTTGATAACTCGAAGGTGAATTACCCTATAAGTTCTGTTTTCATTTGTAGTACCTACCGACTAATTTCAAGAAAAAACTTTAGTTTATTAGAAAACACAATAATTGTAATGAGGGTGCCACTGTACATCCGGCGTACGCTCGGCGCAGTCTTAAGTAAAGCAACTAAAAGGCCTTCGTGGATTGATCTATAGTTTTTAACTTCGGAATGATTGATTCCAAATCTCTCTCTCTCTCTCTGAGCCTGCTAATCAAACGGCGTTTGCTTGTTAGCATTATTTATTCCAAAATTACGTATTATCTGGCCGAGGGGTGTCTTATTGCATAAATCAATATGTTTGTTTGTTTGTTCATATTTTATGTGCTGCTATATTGTTTATCTGATTGCGATGAAATCTGCTATGGAGATCGCATGAATCCCGGGGAAGAACATTTCAGCTAATATTCTATAATCATTACAGACATTGTTTCCTGACTTGAAAAGGATCTTCCAAAAACAAATTGTAACAGTCCTCAGTCCTACGACATCCACTAACCGAATCCCAAATGCGCAAAAGAAATATGATACAAGAACTTATCTGTCAAATGTGGTATTAGATTGATGTTCGCCGAAACACTCTCCAGGGACAAGGGTACGCCGAGTTTCGTACCCACCGGGGACCGAAAAAGTTCAATAATAAATGTATAAGAAAATGTTTACTTTTTGTTCGTAACGCATCGGTGAACTGAGAGGTTGGATTATTTGGAATGTTACTGATATTTTTAGAGCGAGAGATTTTTGAGAAGTGGAGTTAAACAATGATACAAAATTATCTTGCTGTTTAGATTATAATTTCAGGAAGCTAGCGGTGATTGCAGGTTCGATTAAGCAAGGGCAAGTATTTGTGTGATAAGAGCGAGTTTTTTTATGACATGGAACTTTTTTTCACGACTTTTTGTCACAGCTGATTTGAAAACAAACAGTTAGAAAAATCATTTCTTGAATAGCTATTAAAATAAGTAAGATATAAGCCAACTAAAATTTGTTCCTAATTCAAGCAAAACAGAATTTTACATTGAATTTACATGACCTCACAGTGCAACAAACTGTTATGCAGTTTGGTAGTATACTATCATATTATGTAACATAAATGTGTCTTTCATGAATAAATGATTAATAATAATACTAATATCGGTTATCTCTGTCTAATCGCTGTCTGTTTCAAATGCTTTCATCATCCGTATTTCTTGGCTGATTTAAATTTAACTTGCGATTTAAAAAAACCATGCATTTACTAAATTAAACATCACGAGAATTCGCGAGACTAAAGAAAAATATCTCCGTCTTACCAGGATGGTAATAAGTCTGCCAACCCTCAGGAGACGAAGGTGTGGTCTAATTTATTTACCTAGACTGCCTGGGTAAACTTGGAAATTCTTAGAACTTTTCACGTGGTACAGGAATTTACTTTGAAACCATGGGGGAATAGTGATGTTTTTTTTTAATCAAGAAAAGTATTTTTTTATTTCTTAATACTTATTCTATTTGATTCTAATAACTTTGTGCCTTACTAGAATAAAAATTGAGGCACTGCGGAAACCATAGGAGTAATAAAAAAAAGTAATAAAAATCTAGCGGAGGGGGCTGTAAATTAATTATACCCCCTTATTTCCCCTAATTCCTTTCAAAAGAATTAATTTAATGTAACTTGACTTGGCAGAAGCACGTGGAGCCACATGTTTCTGTTTACTCCACAAGAATAGACAAGACAAAACGGACACAATCCGAAATGATTCAGTATTGCATTTTAAAATTAGAAGCGGTTGGAATACGATTTTTAATGGAAGAGCAAATTATTTTGGAATGTGTCCGTTTTGTATTCAATGAGCGATATCATACTCACATATACCGAAGCGAAGCTAGGGCGGGTCGCTAGTAGATTTATAAAGCTCGTGAGTGGTTAGAGGGTGGCAGAATTCCTGATAGAATCCAAATAGGAGTGTAGTCCAGACATACACAGTTCAGTGTTCATTTCAGTAGAAACGAAATTAGAATCCTTTAAGTATTTTTGACAGCGTTTCGTGCGCCGTGAGTAATCTGCTCAGAGTGGTTTATGTGAATTGTAGTTTTGCGTAATGGCCCCATTAGTAAGGCTTTTTTAACGATTTTCGAACCACCATTCCTTCCTGGTGAGATATTGTGAGATTTGACGCGACCCGCTCCCCCCCCCCCCCCCAATCTCACGTGAGATCGAAACGCGTGTTTCTAGTGCCACCGCAACGTTCGTCGAGTCCGTGTGGTGCGTAAACAAACGACGGGCTACTGTGCAACTTTTACTAAAATTTTTTTTACTGTGCAATATTTGGCCAAATATTAAGAAAAGAAACATATGTAACTTTTTTTTATTTAAACTTTTTTTTTTTAAAGACTCGATATCCGCCGGGCCCTCCCCCCTGAACGCCTCACACAATTAATGGACGCTAAGGGGCTGAAATAAATATTTTAATTGCATTTTAAAAATAGAATCAGCAATGTGGCCACCGAAATTACAGTAGTTAAATAGCCCTGAAGCTACGTCATCTAGTTAGCAACACAGTAACGTAGACGTTACGTGTTTATACGTCGCAATTGAATGCCGGAACGACGTGCTCCAAACTGACAATACTACCAACTCTGTTGCAAAGTTTCTAGTTTGCATTTTTAGTCCTCGCTTAATGTGGAAAAACTTTGAGGACCGTTGACATGGAAACTGTTCAGTGGAAAAATACGGCCACGTTTTATAATAAAAACGAAAGGAGAGTTAGCGTATTTCGCTGTAGATCGTGACCAAAGTATGATACGGGTTTTTATAGTTAAGCTAGCGACAAGCAATTGTAAAAAGCTTTCTTTGTTACAGATTGTTTGTTCTCAACGCTGTTTTATTGGTGCTGTAATGTGGGAGACTAAAGTTTTGCTTTTTGGCCTGCATTGGTATGCATTATCAAATTAAACACACCCAAAGATTTTCCAAAAACTATGCTCCACATATTGTACAACTCGCGTGTGAAACTAATTTAAAAAAAAAACAGTTGTGGCGTCGACGGTTTTTTTTCCACGACACTCATATTATTATCATAGAACGTACACTTCGCAGAAGGTTCGTTTCATAGAAAGCTATTTTCTGCTGCACCCGTGTCGATTTCTGTGAAATAAGTGTCAGGGTAAACCGTTTTTATAACTTCTTTTTTTTCTAGTATTTTTGTAACACGTTGTAAGTATTTAACTACAAAATTACGGATTTGATATTTAAGAGCAGGTCACTTACAATACAATAAAACGGGGTGAGTAGGGATTAAGAGGTGAGTAGAGACGCAACCTAAAATAAGTCCTTACTTGTTATAAATAAGAACATGCATTAAACGGACAACCACGGTACGTCTATCGAAAATTATTTCTGTCTTATAATAAGTTACATATGATTCATTTAAGGTTGTGTTCCTACTCACCCCTTAATCCCTAATCACCCCTTAATCCCTAATCACCCCTTAATCCCTACTCACCCCTTAATCCGTACTCACCCCTTAACCCCTAATCACCCCTTAATCCCTAATCACCCCTTAATCCCTAATCACCCCTTAATCCCTACTCACCCCTTAATCCGTACTCACCCCTTAATCCGTACTCACCCCTTAATCCCTACTCACCCCTTAATCCGTACTCACCCCTTAACCCCTAATCACCCCTTAATCCCTAATCACCCCTTAATCCCTAATCACCCCTTAATCCCTACTCACCCCTTAATCCGTACTCACCCCTTAATCCCTACTCACCCCTTAATCCGTACTCACCCCTTAACCCCTAATCACCCCTTAATCCGTACTCACCCCTTAATCCCTACTCACCCCTTAATCCGTACTCACCCCTTAACCCCTAATCACCCCTTAATCCCTACTCACCCCTTAATGCTTACTCACCCCTTAATTCCTACTCACCCCTTAACCCCTAATCACCCCTTAATCTCTACTCACCCGTTAATCCCTACTCACCCCTTATTACGGTATTGAAGATGTCGCCCGTAAACTAGCATTAAAAAACATCCCAGTAAATAACGGCGGCAAGAAATACGCCAATATTACAAATATTGAGGTAAGACTAAAATAATCGCGCAGTAGATCGAAACTAGAGCACCCGCGCCAAGTGTAAATATCGCAGTTATTTAATCGGAGGAGCATGTGAACGAGTCAATTAGTGTCCGGGCCCGAGTCGTGTTTGAGGGCGGCATTAACTGTGTTACAGACTCGAGACGCGGCCCGCGAAGCCGGCGGTAGAACCGGTCGTTATTGTTTTGATGGTAATTCCATAGATGGCGTTGAAATAAACGATGAACGTTGTCTTTGAAATTAAATTGAAATGGAAAGATATGTTCAGTATATGTTTAGGAGAATAAAGTCCTTATCCCTAGTTACGAATCCTTGAAAATGACATATTCATGATCATAATATTTTTATTACTTTTTTTAGTCAAATCATTTCATCAGCTTAAATTGGTCCATATACGACGTCAAATATCGATTTTACAGCCAATTTAATCAAAAAACCTTTAATCGTTATTTACTAAAAATTATAATTCTCAAGTTGCGGCTGTTTGGCTTCAGACATTAGAGTCAACTAGCATTAAAAAAACATCCCAGTAAATAATGGCGGCAAGAAATACGCCAATATTACAAATATTGAGGTAAGACTAAAATAATCGCACAATAGATCGAAACTAGAGCACCCGCGCCAAGTGTAAATATCGCAGCTATTTAATCGGAGGAGCATGTGAACGAGTCAATTAGTGTCCGGGCCCGAGTCGTGGTTGAGGGCGGCATTAACTGTGTTACAGACTCGAGACGCGGCCCGCGAAGCCGGCGGCAGAACCGGTCGTTATTGTTTTGATGGTAATTCCATAGATGGCGTTGAAATAAATTGTGACAAGGATGAACGTTGTCTTTGAAATTAAATTGAAATGGAAAGATATGTTCAGGATATGTTTAGGAGAATAAAGTCCTTATCCCTAGTTACGAATCCTTGAATTTGACTTATATTTTGAATGCGTATTTTTGTTTGTTTGTTCTGTTTTTGGGGCTCTAGGTATTCCTTAATCGATCGATGAACTTTGTTAATAGCTTTAAGAATACTTTTTAACCAACAATCGATTTATTCTGCGTGGATGGAGTCAAGGACAAAAGCTTGTATGTGAGTTTTAAGTGGAATGTTGTCTTTGTTTTGATTAATGACCACCTTGAAAAAACTACTTTTTCCTTGACATAGGTACTTATTTTGCTCATTTTGTATGCACTGAAGAAAATTCTATGCCGCTACGGAATTTTATATTTTCCTTAAAATAATTACTCATATGAGATAAGGTCTAAAATAGGTAGATATATTTAACACAGTGTCACTCAAAAATACACCGTATGCAATTGAAAATTTCAGATCGGATCAGTACCTACTACGAGTATTCTTTAATTTGCAAATCCATGCATAAACTTCAAGTTCTCATGTATTTCAAACTGTTGAGTTTTTATACATATAAATAAAAGGTGCAAAAGCAAGGGTTTAGTTTTCTTGCTGTAGTCCATCGGCGATGTATTTCTGGCTGATGGTTGTTTCTTTCACCCTCATACTCATTTTTTTTCTGCATAATAATCACATGTCGCTTATAGACTATTTACATACAAGTCGGAGCAGCCATACGAGGTTCTTTTAAATCCTCATGCGTATTTTAAAGCATTCCGCGTGTCTCGTGGCCCGGCCCCGACTCTGTACGTGTCGACCTTGATTTATTTAGCGCCATCTATCCGCTAGCATTCTCGACTATGCGAAAGGGACTAGCCTGGGTGGTTACTATAAAGCTATTCATTGAAACCCTCAGATTCTTTGTCGCTATCATTCTTGTCATGACTAATTCGAGAAAAGGGATGAAGTTAAAGTAACTTCGCACTTCGATTTTTAAATTGACACTAACTTGTACTTGCGAACTTTAATTTATGTGCTTGTACAGTCGACGCCATAAATATGTTTACACTTTAGTACCTATCTTGTCTATTTAGTGTGATGTTTAAACTGCCATTTGAAATTGTCATAGCGGGTAACGTGACGAGGTACTAAAGTGTAAACACATTTATGGCGTCGACTGTACTAGGATTTTAGTTTTGGGTATTGAAAGACGGTGGTCTTTGAGTCTTGAGAGGAAGTGTGATGTGTGACTTGAGGAAGAGATTGTAGTTTAGAATTTAGTCTCAAGTTTGGGGAAGCAGTTAGCCTGGCTGCTACTTCCTAGGAAGATAGCGTTCTACCAGATACATGCAAGTTGTTTACTTTATCGGTAAATAAAGACTATCGTTACAGCTACATACAGATGCGAGTGTGTGTGTGTGAGTGATGAGGCTCCTATAAGTATATTATATTAGATCTTTGTATGTATCTTATTAAAGAAGATATTTTATTTTCTTTTAGTTTCTCTGTTGTACTCGTATGTACTATTTGTTATTTACTGTTTTTTTTTAATTTGTCTATCCTTCGGCATTGTCCTTGCTTATTCTACTCCAAAGTTAACTGGAAGAGATCCCATATGGGATAAGTTCGCCTATGTGCATTATTTATATTGATTCAAACTTGTCTTGTAATTGTTTATGTGCAATAAAGAGTTATTACGACATGGTAATGCAGTTCATTTTACGGTGAGTGTACTCGTAAAGGTCGGAGCTATTGCAATTACATAACTCTGTCCTTTTGATTCAGCTTAAAATGAATGGCACGAATGGGCCATAATAACACCACTGTTACCGTATTGTCAACGTTTTGATAGCTCTTATTTGCTTAACAGTAACTGATTTTATTAAAAACAATACCATAACAGGTCAAATACGATTTGGATCTTACCGCCTAGAATAGAGGCGCTGTGCTCAGTAAATAACTATTTAGATTCGATGAATATGAGAATAGTGTGTGGTGAATCTGACCACTACTGCCGGCGTTACATTTGTTGGTCGGAGTGATCAAAGCCAGCAAACAAAGCAGGTATATTCCCCGCGGCCCGCGATATGAGGGATCGTGTATAAACGCCCGTGGAGGTACTAAGAAACCTGTGTACATCTCAGATAACTAATGTGATAATATTATGAAGCACCATAGTGGAAAGTCTTATGTATAACGACACGCTGGCCTAGTGGGTAGTAACCCTGCCTACGAAGCTAGCGGTCCTGGGTTCGAATCCCGGTAAGGGCAGATATTTGTGTGATGAGCGCGAATATTTGTTCCTGAGTCATGGATGTTTTCTAATGTATTTAAGTATATATTTCTCTGTATAAGTATTTATATCGTTGTCTAGTACCCATAGTACAAGCCTAGAGCTTAGTTTGGGACTAGGTCAATTGGTGTGAGATTGTCCCCTTATATTTATTATTTATTTATTTATGTAAGTGGGTACAAAACTACTGGGGTTAGCTTTTTGTCCACTGTACTTTTTATCGATTGCGACGAAGCCCAAAAGGGTTGTCTTAGATCTGCATGAAGCTTGTAACTACGCAACGACAACGATACGTTATTTTAGACTCTTCTTGATGGCGCGAGTGTTACTGGAATACGTAATATACTTAATACATATGGTGGTTTTGATACTGACTACGAGTTAGGAGAAAAAGCGAACAAGAACTAATTAAACATGTTGGTCATTAACCGTTTACCGTAACTTTAAAACCTGAAGTCAAACAATTATTTACGAAATTTGTTTAATTCCCGAGCATGATTTTTTTCTTCTTCTTCTCTTATTTATTTATGGCCTCTGTGACTGATTGCCAGCACAATTCTGTCAATGTCAAGATCCGAGCTTTGCACGCGTTAGAAATTTAAATTAAAATAAGAAAATACAATATACAATAGAACGCTAAACCTGAAGAAAAGGACAAACACAAAGCAATCATCGCCAATATATATTGATTAATAAGAAAAAAGAACAATATTATTTTTGTCAATAAATTTACAAATTATAGCGACAATTTTTTTACAGTCCATGTGAAGGGGGATTGAAGCATGATTTTTTTAACTACAGGTATTTTTAGAAGGTCTTCTATAGGATTGACGTCAGCTGTCTACGGTGGCGTCTCGAGCGCTTACCGTTTAAGCATCGTCTAGCCTCACTGAACACGTTTCCTAATAGTAAAGGCGATTCAAACACGTGACGTATGATTAAAATGTTCGTGCTCAAGCTACAGGCTTCTTATTCTTGGTACTTAAATAATAAAACAAAAACAAACTAAACTTGCATCCGTATTCCTTCGTAGCTCTCAGAGATAGTTGGTGGGTTTGATCCATCGCATCTCCCGTAGGCTCAATCTGTCGGACGAGGGTACGGACGGGGATCCCAGCCTTAACGTTACAAATTGGACAACTTATACCACCAGAAAAACTGGCCCATATGGAAATTTGTTTGAAGCCCCGGTAGTGTGCTTATAGTTGCCTACTTAATTATACGTATAACATTCACGAGTTAAAACGAATGGGGCAAATAAGTGGGTATAGTTTGTATGTGTTGAATAAAATTGACAAGTAGGTCGAACTAAAAAATAATCGTTCATATTAGTTTAGCATTGTACTTTACTAAATTACTTTGGATTTGTCGTGTATAGTTTATAAATTTAGTGTTTTGTTGTTTGTTGTTTCTTTGTTGATCATAATATTAATTCTTTTAAAGGCGCGTTCCCACTGTGTCGTACGATTAATTTATCGTTGGACGACTGTCGTCTCTAGCATTACAATTAATATGAAGACGAAAATTAATCGTACCGTCCTGTATGTGAATACCTTTTATATGTACAAGCCGCGAAGCGCTGTATGTCGTCACGACATAGTACTCGTAGGAACAAGCCACAACAATTGACAAATGTGCAATATAACTGTATCTTTTAATCTAAATCTAGCACCTTGTTACAGCTATTAATATAGGTTCTAGAATGCGATATTTCAAAATTCCACTAAATTCAATACAATCCTTTTCTATTCTAGCGCTCTCCTCTCTCTTCAACCCGGTGGCCCTGAAAACCAGCGTCAAGGCTAGTAAGCCTGACACCATGCTGAGTGGCAACCTTTTCGGTGTTAATTTTAGATTAAGTACCTACTCTAAGTTTGTATTATTCTTTTATTTTTATAATGTTTTTGCCGTTTTTTGTTCATTTTATTTTATTTTAACACCGAATAAACGATTTCTATTCTATTCTATAATCTCTTCCTTAAGTTTACCTAATTTTAATACTGAACGCACATTGAACCCGCCAAACTTTCTAATAATTTGACAACTAGTAACACTTGAGACGTTTAGAATACACAGATACAACACGAACGAGTAAGTTGGGCCGATAAGTTGCGAAGTGACAAGCCAACTTACTGGGCAGTTGCCGACGTGCATGCAAACTGTCGGCAAAACTGTTGGTTGGAAAATTGAATTTATAGATATGTATATTATCGGCCTTTCGGTACTTCTCATCTATTAGTATAATTATTTATTGACCTATCGTACAAACACTTGGACCGGGTAGCATTTTAATTTGTCCCGATATTTCCCCCTTTCTGTGTCAACAGGTTTCAAAAAATAACATCGACCGATATTTTGTACTCGACACGCTGTATGATCGCCTAGAAAATTCAAAATAAAGCCTGTGTTAAAAACCACAACACCAACGGTGTTTTTTTGACAGCCCTATGTGTTGCCTAAAAAAGCAACCAACGCATCGCCCCGCATTTTTTCCTGCACTGTTGTATTTTCAACGATATAAAAAAGTTACGAGATGTTAAAAGACCGAGCGACCCAAATTGGGGTTACATTTTAATCGCTCAACAACTTGAGAGATCGATTTGCACAAGATTTATTGTTCGGATCGCCCATTGTCAAACTTGTTGTCGACGCCCCGGACCCTTTTATGAAATTCACAAACCATTGTTTTGAGCCGGATTTAAAAAAAAAGTTCAAAAAAGTTCCCCTACGCTGACCACACTTAACAAGCCCGCTACCATAACCGCTTCAAATACCACTTTATCCCATTTAAAATACAGTTGCAAATTTGCATTTTCAAGTTTTTAAGACGCAAAAGCAAAATTGGCGCTTCTAAATAACGAGGTCACGAGTTTTTTTGCCTTTTGTCGGTCATTTAAAACTTTAATTAGTGAATTCGCGCGCTAAAATTCTCACTTTATTTTTCTTTAGGTTGTTTAATTAAATCGCTTGTGATTGCGCGGCACTGACTGACGCGGCAGGGCGGTGAACTACCGGTTTTAGTGTTTGTGTGCTGCACATGTTCAGAATCCAGGAAAATAAACCCTTTACAAGCGCTCTACGCGACTTTACGGCAAGAGAAAATGGCAAAACTTATATTGCTGGATTAGACAGGAATGGTAAACTTAACGCAGAAATAAAGGCAGACATCGTGAACGTAAAGAATTATAATTAACAATTATAGTTGAATGTATTTTATTTTAATCTATATTTAAAACTTGTGTTACGATTATTTTTATTTAACGAATGTTCTTAAAGAAATATGATGGTCATAGTTCTTCTTAAAGATAGAAAAGCACGCATTGCTATGGTTATCACAGCATTGTCAATGAAAACTAATGAATGGCTTCTATCCTATTGGGCAAAACTACATCGCTGTTCACGTGTCATCGTTTGACGTGACGATAAGGTTACACCTTGTAGAAAATGGTCCGTAGGTACTTAACTTAGATACCTACGTAAATAATATTGTTAGCGATCGTACTTTATACTGTCATGATTTTCTTTTTCGTACAGAGCAAGCATTTTGTTTATAGTTCGAATTTTAATTGTATTCAGTAACGTGAAATCTTCAGTGTCATAAATAATATAAAATAAATAGTGATGCGACTTACTGTATTTTTTTTTTTAAATATAGTTTCGTTATTTGGCGATTGCTAAGTAGTGGGATGTGATTGATTAATGATTAAGCATAAAATATTTCAGTCAACAAGATACAAGAGTAAGCTTTTACGTTATAGTAGTAGTGTATGTTAAAACTTTCCTAGTCACTTTGTGAATGGAGCGCGTTTAAGTATTTGGTTTTATGTGGTATCATTATGTAACTATTTGACAATAGTGGTTGTCAAAGACATTCTAAAACGACTCGAGAGAAGCACGTGGAGCCCCATGTGCTTCTGTTTAGTCCATTAGAAACAATTTTACCGAACAATTGACTTCGCATGTGATATCCATGGACTTATTTCTCTAATAAGTAATTGGCGAAATCCAGTATAACAGGAGTGAAAGCCATTATTTAAAATTATAATTAGAATTAGACATTCTAAGACGAACATTGACTTTTATAAACGTCTGTGGATTAATCATGTGATTTAAGACAGCACCGAGTAAACGTCGAGCGTCCAGTGGCGCCCTTATTACTTTTATTGTGTTTTTTTTACTAAACTAAAGAATTTCCTTGCAATCAGAAGATACCTTTTTGTAGAACAAGTAAAAACACAATTTATGTGATACGTGACACACTTTAATAACAATTACCCTTTGAGTAGTCAGCTTAACGGGAAAAGGTGGCCACTTTTTTTCGTTAAGTTGTATAATCGAAGGTGAATTGTTATTAAACTATGTGATATACCCTATAAGTTGTGTTTATTTGTAGTACAAAAACCTACCGACCAATTGCAAGAAAATACTTTAGTTTATTAGAAAACACAATAATAGTAACGAATGCGGCACTGTACATCCGGCGTACGCTCGGCGCAGTCTGTGAATAAACGATGTGGACCAGTAAATTAAAAGTCTCAAAGTACTGGTTTTTACAAACTTATTCACGTCTCACCACCTTGATCTGAGACATTTTAGGGACAATTAAAATCATAACTATGGAACGACTACATCGTCATTATCTGGTGTAATGCGGCCGTTAGACAAATTTTAAAGAACGACAAAATCAATTATGTAGCCACAGACCCTATGAGTGGCAGCATGATGTGGACCCCTTAGTCCATAAACCACAGTTAAAAAACCTTACCTCTTTGCTACTTTTACAAATACCTTGACATTTTGTTCCATTTTCCCGCCAACTGCCGCCCTTGGAGCCACAGATTAAACATTCCGCGGCGACTGCTGTCCGCGGGGGGCAATTACTGCAAGCGTTTGATTTCTTGGGCGTTGAAAGGATTAAATAAATACCTACCTTGTAACTTCAACGTTCATTTTAAATCGAGTACGTATTACATTCGACTAGGTTAACTTCATGAAGTTTTTAGACACAGCTTTAATAAAGGTGCATAATTAGTAATTTATGTGACTGGTGCATAATGAGAGGCATTAATACACGACTGTGGTTTTATGAAACGAGCCAGAGGCGAATATCATAATAAGATCACACGAGTGTTTTAACGTGTAATAAAGTATTATTATAGCTCAGCGTGGTTTTTTCTGTACTTGTTTATGTTTTATCGTGAAATGCATTGATATATTTTAGTTTAATGTGTATTACATTACAGCTGAGTCTGTCACGCGCGTTACTTGTATAAATAACTAAAAAAGAAAGACTTCAGAGAGTTAGTTGTAAGATCATATTCTCGAGATTATCACGTCTCTATCCATATAACCCCTATTTTCACAGCTTACGTGTTCCACTTTCCTTACAATTTCAGCCGCTTTGCCCTTTGATTATGGAGTTAGATGTTCAATCTAGCGAATCGATCGGCGCGAGTGTTACACCTGCTTTTACCTTAATCACTGAATATTTCACCGCAACACAGCTTTGAGTGGGTAAAAGGGGTTGTGAGGAAAAACGCTCAGGGATTTGTAAAAAGAGGTATCGTTACGAGCTTACGCCCGCGCTCAGAGTCAGCTGATGTCGATTAAGTCGTTCCTTAACAAGTGACTATTTTTCATACACAAGTTTGAAAAAAGCACGCCTAAGGCTGCGGCTACACCGGAGCTTAACGGTGCGTAAATAACGGACCGTCAAAATCGTCACCATGTAAATAATTAAGTAATTACTATGACACCGTATTTGAGGTGTCGGATGTGGACACTCCTTTAGAAAACCCGACTATGACTAATTAACTTTAAATCGCTATAAATACTTAATGATCATTCAAAATGAAAAATGATGTAAAGAACCTAAAAAAAAACACCTAATTAATGATACCCCATTTTTCATAGTACGTCTACTTATTTTTTTTCCTCTTTTACAATATGGCGTTTGGTTGCCGCCACGTTGAATTTTGATTACTGTTGCATGGTCGAAATCAGCTGTAAGGATTTTCTATAACTTAAATTCTTGTTAAAGGTTGGTCGCCTTAAACTCTTGGATTTCTACTTAGTTCGTTCTCATGGCAAATGTCGTCACTGATATAAAAAAAGATATATAAAAATAAACCGTGTTGTCTAAATATATAAAAGGAGAAACTGACTGACTCACTGACATATCAACGCATAGCCTAAACGGCTAAACGTAGGCACTTGAAATGTGGAAGGGACGTAGCTTAGGTACCGTAGAGGTGCACTAAGAAAGGAATTCCCGAAATTCCCACGGGAACGGGAATTAGCGGGAAAATTATTAACTCAAAAAAAATGTTTTGTCCAACGAAGTGGACACGGGAACAGCTAGTGTATGTATATTCAGTAAGTCGGCCGGACGGGCACGTTCACACGTTAAACATGGTGAAGAAGCGCCGCATCAAACTCCACAGTGGGACACTCCACTAACGTTAGAGATATACACCTTGCGCGTTTTCGACCCCAAGTGTACTTTCTGCATTCCTCTCCTCTGCGCCAGCATCCTTAGCTCTAGAATTGGGCGATATTCACGTCTCAGCTCATAATTAATGACCCGCAGACAGCACTACACAAAGTCGGATTATAATTTATCTGAGTACCTGGTCTAGCAAAATCACGTGAGGATATAAACGCCACGATAACTCTCAATCCCTCCTTTTCTTTATAACCAGTTAGACAGAAACGCACTGAGTAACTGTGTTAGTCTATATCGCTTTTGGTAGTCTTGTAGGATTATTCACGCCCACGTCGTTTGGAAATATGCGCGGCTGTGTACATTATCATTTTAATCGTTATGAGCTTGAAGTTATGTCGTAGCGGAACTTAAGGGCTTTTTTACACTAAGTGGTGTGACAGAAACCTCAGGAAAAGCAACCACTTTGACGCTTAATTAAGTAATCTTATTCCATTCACAGCAGAAACAAGCTTTATGAAGACCTCTGTCTTATTGGCCTCGACATTATTTGCGCTGGCTTGACGCTCTAGCGGACCAGAAGACCCGGACAAGATGCACCTCGCTAGCTAGCGTTTCTCTTCGTTTAGTTTTTAAACCAATCGCGTCACTGAAAGATGACGTGATACGAAAAGTCACATGATGTGCCAGTGACGCGATTGGTTTAAATACTAAACGAAGAGAAACGAAAGATAGCGTAATGCATCTTGTCTGGGCCCTCAGGGGCCCTGTTCTTGATAAAACCAAATTGATTTTAACATGTTATCGTACGGAAACGGACTTTGCTCAAGATCCTACCACCACTACACAAAAACTGTCAAAACCGGACTAGTTTCACGCAGTTGTAGTAGTCCAGGGTAGCTGGGTAAGAGAGCTCGGGATAGAGCTAGTTGGTAACATCATTTAATCGAATTTCACTTCATTGAATTTCATTTATGTTAAAACCATGTTTGTATATATATATTAGATTTGTGTCTACCAAGATAATAGCTCATGCGGTGAGAAATGCCTTTCGGTGAAATTTAAATTCTGCGCAATTATACGTTTGTTGAAAGGCGATTTAAATAAACAATAGGTATCTTATAAAATTACGCAAAAAGCGTTTACTTCCTGTCAACAAAAAAATCGTTTAAATAAAGAGGTGATTGTGGTTTACAACATTTATTTCATTAATTTAGACAATTTTTTACAACATTAATTAAAACAACTGTGCCCAAGCCCTTGTCTTCGTTTGACGTCGTATAACCGGAGAATACTGGATCAAAGGTGTTCACTGACCAAGGAGGCAGGAATCAGTGGATCACTTGCAGATAGAGTAGGACGTATAGCCGTGGGTTCCTTTCACAGAAAAAGGTAAGAAACGGCGTGGCTCATGTTTTGTTGTTATGGGGGTTATTATGGCATAGCGATTCAGTTCTGTTTACGCTGAGAGAAAAAGACGGAGCTATATAGCTGCTATAGCTCTGTCCTTTACGCTCGTCATAAAATGAACTGTACTACATAAGTAACTGCCATAATTACGGCATAACAGGGAACTATGGTAGAAAAGCTGACTGATTACTTCAAAGGATGACGTCTATTAGCTCAGTCTTTTTCACTGACTGGAACTTGGCAGGTTTTGAGAGTTCATAATACAGTGTCTAGTTGTTAAATATGGTCCGTACTAAGTGTACAATGACGTCCAACCCAATGGGTTTTAGTCTGATAATGCCGACTTAACCAAATATTATGTTAAACAACTTTTGCATTCCCCGCAATAGCGGGGACCCTTCTCTCGCTTGCTGACCCAAATCCATGGCCAGTATCGCCTTCTACGTGAATAACCAAGTTATCCCCAACTTTTGATGTATCCCTCAAGTTTATCACGAGAATTCCCCCACTTTCACAATTTGACGTCGGTAGGGTATTCACAGATATTATTTTGCGGCCTACCAATAGTTTTTATCAACAAACTTTTAGGCGGCAACCCCTTTCGATTACTCTAGCAACGTCGGAACGTTGACCGATTTTGATCTTTCCTGCTTTTATAAAAACGTTGTTTACGCGCATTGTTTTGTTGTTTACGAAATTTAATAAAATCGTTATTACCAAGTACTAGAAGGCTGTCGTACTGTTAACGTTAAGAGAAAAACAAGTTATTTTCCGATAGATTTGGTCAAGTTTTCGAAATTGGGGCGGCAATTTGGCTCGCCTGACGTGTTGACAGGCAATAAACGTTAACGTTGGTAGAAATTAACATGGCGGCTGGGTTGTTTTTCTTTTCATTCATTTGATTTCTAATTATACCCTGTTTATTAGCTGTGGTTTTAGGCTGGCGTGAACAATCATAATGAAATGATTTTGGTCACGGTCAATTCTGTAATGATCTGGTTCTGTTTTTTTTAATATTTAGTGGTTACAAGTTGTATTTGGTGCTAAGTTCAACAACTTTAAACAGATTGAATTTTTTATTTTATTTTTATCGTCCATACCAAAACAGTTTTCGATATTGAAATGATTTTTTAGAGTAGTCGTTTCCGAACTAAATTAAAGGTTAATGTCATTAATCTGTAACAGGCAGATAGTTAAATATCAGTTAAATGGCTTTAGTAAAGGACCAACCGTCCCTTGATCAGGATGGACAAGTTCTCTAATTAACAAAATCCAATTGGACCCACATAATATACAGGGTGGCACATTTAAATCGGGCAGCATGGGTCAGTCGGTAATTATACACATACAAAGATCTGTTTTTAGGGACCATGTCATCGATTTTAGTAACAATATTAACTGCATACAAACATTTAAAAAAAAACTTGTACTCAGTTCGAGAATAGAACCAGTAAATTTATTTTTTATTTTTGAATATCCATTGTGTAAGGTCATAAGCAGTAAATGTTACTAAATATGAAATCTAAAATGAATTGTATTTCATACCCTTTTATTTCATTAAGTAGATAGTAGAGGTAGAGTTGTGAGTGTACGGAACCCTAAAAAGTACAGTCAGTAACAAAAGCTTGATCAGAAAATTTAATAATTGACAGAATCTTATTTCCTTTCACTCATCACATAAAAGCATGAATGAAGGGTATGGAAATACGAGGGCTGATTGGAAAGTTCGCGGCCTGACCATTAAAAGAAAACAAAATAAAATAAAACTATTATTCAATTTCATCCCGCGAAATTTTAACTGGAAGACAAAATTTAATATAAATTTTACGTCTGATTTAAAAATACGTGTAAACAGATTTTTGATAATGGACAATTTGGAGCAACGTGCTGTAATTAAATATCTTCATAAAAAAGGATTGACTCCGAAACAAATTTATGAAGATATGCAGTGTACATTGGGGCAATCCTGTCCATCATATACGATGGTAAAAAAGTGGGCAGCTGAATTCAAGCGGGGACGAATCAGTATCGCAGATGACCCTCGTCCCGGAAGGCCAACCACTGCGACCAATCCACATAATGTGGCAATTATATGCGACATGATAATGAAAGACCGACGGTTAAAAGTAAGAGAAATAGCTGACATCGTGGGCATCTCCTATGAAAGAACCCAAAACATTATAGTCAACGAATTAGGTTTTTCGAAGGTGTCGGCGAGATGGGTTCCAAAGCTCCTTTCAGTGGAACAAAAAATCACTCGTCTAACAATTTCACGCGACTGTCTAGACCTGTATGAAGCTGACCCTCAAGACTTTTTGGACAGATATGTTACTATGGATGAGACATGGGTCCACCACTACACGCCCGAGACTAAACAGCAATCGAAGCAGTGGCCTGATTTTATTCGCCTCCCAAAATGGCCTTTGCCTTTTTGGGAGGCGAATAAAGTCATGGCATCAGTCTTCTGGGACGCAAAGGGAGTAATAATGGTTGACTATCTCCAGAAAGGTACCACTATAAACTCGGACTATTATTGCGAACTTTTACGGCAATTACGAGAGGAACTGAAAGTAAAAAGACCCGGATTGTTGACAAAAAAGTTCTCTTTCACCAGGACAACGCACGTGTGCACACGTCACTAAAATCGATGGCAGAAATTTACAATTGTGGGTTTGAATTATTGCCCCACCCGCCTTATTCGCCGGATTTGGCACCGTCGGACTTCCATCTATTTCCAAACTTAAAAAAACACATGGGCGGTAAGAAATTTTTGACCAACGACGAGGTCCAAGCTGAAGTGGACAACTATTTTGAAGACCTGGAGGAAAGTTTCTTCAAAAGTGGTGTATTGGCTTTGGAATCCAGATGGAACAAGTGCAAAGACCTCGACGGGGACTACGTAGAGAAATAAAAATATTGAAAAAAAACCTTAGATTTCATTTCATACTTAGGCCGCGAACTTTCCAATCACCCCTCGTAATTCCATAACAATGGCAACAAAAAATAACAGATAGAGAGCTTCTCTTTGTAATACTTCCAGCTTAGTAAAACTGCAGCGACTGACGTGCATTTTTGCTTCATTGTATTTCGGGAGCCGGTCGTTGTTCGGAGTAAAGCCGATCGGAATATGGCACAATGGTGTCAAAAACCTCGTGTTAAAGGCTTTTAAGCTATTTCTGAACGATGTTTCAGCTTTAATAATAAGTCACATGCACTCAAAGGAAATTTGAGCATTCTAGTTGAAAATTACTTGATTTTTTTGCCTGTGCGATAGTGAGTGCGATAGCTCTTAGAAACTGCTTCGGGTTTGTACTTATCTTTCACTCGCTCTCATACACTCTTGTTAAGAGCAAGTAAGAGAGAAGTACAAACCCGAAGCAACTTCTAAGTGCTCACAGACTGTTCCGATGCTTCATGTTAATGAAGAAGAGAAACAAAGCCATTCGTTCTATAGCTCGTCTAAGTTAAAGTGCCCCTTCACTGCAATTTACATATAAGAATAAGTATAAAGTTTTAGGTGGAGTTTCGCGCCATTTCAACTTAGCCGAGCTCTACGAAATTAGATTGCAGTCTATGCATTATTTTCTCTGAATTATCGCTACATCGTATCTTTTTCGACTATTTGTAAGTAAGTAACCGTAAAGTAGCATTTTCAAGCAATATTATATAATAGAGTGTTCGCGTTGTTGTGTTCCGGGGATAAGACAACCGGTGAAATTACTTTTTTTATGGCATTGGGAAGGGAACAAACACACAGGATACCTGATAGTAAGTCGAACCGTGACCCATAGAGATTTGCATTCCCAAGACTACTATCTTAAGACTGCGCCGAGCGTACGCCGGGTGTACAGTGGCGCCGTCATTACTATTATTGTGTTTTCTAATAAACTAAAATATTTTCTTGAAATTGGTCAATAGTTTTTTGTACTAAAAATGAAAACACAACTTATAGGGTATATCACATAGTTTAATAATAATTCACCTTCGAGTTATCATCTTAACGGAAAAAAGTGGCCACCATTTCCCGTTAAGCTGACTACTCAAAGGGTAATTGTTATTAAAGTTTGTTACGTATCCCATAAATTGTGTTTTTACTTGCGCTACAAAAAGGTATCGTCTGATTGCAAGGAAATTATTTAATTAATTAGAAACACAATAATATTCATGAGGGCGCCACTGGACGCTCGACGTTTGCTCGGTGCAGTCTTAAGACCGCAAATGCGTTACGAACCCTGAGGACTAAGCATGCTAGTTATTTTTGCCGCCATGCCGGAACACAAAAATTCGACAACTGCTGCTTGGCGGCAGGTTAAAGGATAAGATGGTGCTAGCGATCCAGACGGACCTTTCATTAGGTCCTACAACCACCATGTAGGGTAAAGTCACCCGTGGTCAGTCAGAGGCCTGTAGGTGGCTTCTGCCTTTACTTTGTACAATATATTTCCTACTCTTCGCAGTTCGCACTCGACGGTCTCTGGTAACTTTACCCTATCCTCCTTAGGCCCAAGGTCCTACCCGTAGTACTTATTAACTTTGTCATTCAGACCCAGCTCCTTCAACAGTTGCGTAGTCATAGCGTACTACGGTACTACCAGTAGGACTAAATAGAAAAACCGCCATTTTGTTTTAAAATTTTGCGCTATACGAACTATGTACTACTGGTAGGACTACGGGTCGTAGTGACTACAAGCTTAATTTTTCGTTGGGCCTTAGGATATAATATGATAATTCTGGTTTTAAAATCTTTTCTTCCCTATACTTAATATTACTCTAGATCTATTGAGCCGATTTAGAACATTATTTTACTAATAGAACTCTTTTTTTTTATTGTTTAACGATGTGGGCACATGAACAGCTAGTTGAGTATAAAATAAAGTCGCTTTCTGTCCCTCCGTATCTACGCTTAAATCTTTCAAACTTCGCAACGGATTTTAATACAAAGAGTGTTTTCATCAATATAAAGAGTGATTCAAGAAGGATTTAATGTACAATAATCTCTAGATTATGTACGAGTGTTACAGAAAACTCACATAAACCAAAGCGAAGCGAGGGCGGGTCGCTAGTCACTTGTATAAACTAATTACGTATTAAAGATTTGTACAGCGAGTCTAGTTGCCCGTGCGCAGATTAACCGCGTTAGCCTGCGCCGACGTTTTAATTCAATGATGGCGATTCTCTTTCTTACGTTTGGGACACACGGCTGTTTTAACAATCGGACTTGCAATATTAATTCTGCCCTCATAAGCCAATAGGTCGTATTTCAAATTATATAGCCAAAGTAGATTCAATCCTCTACCATTAGTAATAAGGTTGCATTGGCTACAGGAGTTTTGATTGAGATACCGCCATTTGTTAGTAAGGCAGAATTAAATTAATAGAAGTGAGTGCCTAAAGAAACAAATATTTAATGCGTTGCGAGTTAAAATGCGGTTTAATATTTTTATTTATTTTAGCATAAAAATGTATATAACGAAACACAGTGATAATCCCCTTTCATCTAACCTTAACAAAAGTTTTTTTTGGCATGATTACGGACGTTAAATTAATCTCAAATTCACCCTTAAAATTAGTGAAAGCGTCTCACGTAAACATTTTTCGAAAACTGTCAAAATGACATCCAGCCACCATTCAGCAGCTTACATCAATCAATCACGCAACTTCAATAACGTTAACGTTAGTAGAATGCAGTTTGAGTTGACTCGACGAAAAGATGAAAAATATCGTTATCTTTACATAGTGTAAGCGACAGCGTAGCAGTAGCGACTTTTTTTTCTCTGACTGTCTGTAGGGTCAATCGGGGCTATTAAGTCTAGTGGATAAATCTCCCGTTTTAAAGTTCGTATCGAAAAGTTACATTTATTGACAAGTGTTTTTTTTTCTCTACTTTACTCACTTCACTCTTCGATATGAACTTTAGAACGGGAGTTAAAGCCACTTGACGTAATTACCCCACTGACGTAATTGCCCCACTGACGTTATTGCCCCACTTGACCTTACATGATTATTTCATAGACCTTATGTAAGATAATATTTCACGGAAGTTTTATGTACATGAGTATTACAGAAATCTCACATAAATAGAAATAAGAAATAAAGAAAAACATTTTATTGATAACATATTTACCTTCACCAACATAATAACATAACAAAATAAAGCTTAACCTAAAAATGATACGAGTATTGGTGGAATGTGACACCAATCAGGGTCCCACTCAGCATGTGTTGCAGAACTCGGTGCTACAGCTACGAGATTAAATTGGATACCCACCATAAGTCCAAAATAAATCTGACGTTCTACAACAATAAAGTCCTAAAATTAAGTTCCTAAAATTTACGAATGACTTTTTTTTTTTTTTATGTCATAGAGAAGACAAACGAGCACACAGGCCACCTGATGGTAAGTGGAAACTGTGACCCATAGACATTCGCATTCACAGGACTGCGATGCAATCCTAAGACTGCAAATGCGTTGCCAACCCTGAGGACTAAGATGGAATGCCTCTATCTATGCTAGTCATTTCACTGGCTGTCTTATCCCCAAACCGGAACACAACAATGCGAACACTGCTGTTTGGCGGTAGGTTAATGGATAAGATGGTGGTAGCGATCCGGACGGGCCCTGCACAAGGTCCTACCACCCGCCGACTTGGCATTTCTAATAACATTGACGACTTCAAGTATATTTATCTTGAAATGAGTTCCAAATTAACGCTCGTGACCGTATAATGCTGGTTTTCTGTAAATCGAAGCCAAGCAAGGGCTTTTCGCTAGCATTTAATTTATGTGAAAAGTTGTTCGAGGCTCGCCATTTGCTCCAGCCGTATGTCCCTTGGGTCATACCTTACAATGTCTCTAGTCTAATAGAACATTTATTTTATTGGGCTCTCGGTTTGTGGGTGAATTACCTACAGTTTTTTGTTTGTCTGACTTAATGGCGATTTGATAAGACGAATTACGGTAATTTCCTTTATGTCCTTTACTTGATCGCCAGAAGATTGTGAAGTGAAATACAAACGGATTTGGGATTTGGGTTAAGTACTATTAATTCAAGCTTTTGTCTTAGATTTTGATGAAAACATTTGGAGCAATCATAAGTTTCAAGATCTCTTAAATTGTAATAACTGTTATATAGATGAAAGAAAATTGCCGACAGAGATAAACAGAGAGAAAGTGAGAGGAAGGGTTGGAAGAGGCAGCCTTAGGCGTTCTTTTTCGAATCAAAAGGGGCGAATCTTAAGTTCCTACCCGAAACCATGCATGCATGCATGCATGTCTCGATGTATGAAGGTGGAAGAAGCGAAAGAGATTTGTCAGAATCGTAGCAGGTGTAAAGAAGGGGTCTGTGGGAAACAGGCTTTAGTTAATGTATGCATGTTATATGGATGATAATCCTCAAAATAATGGCGAGTCCTTATGTTAGAGTTAAAATCCCTTAAACCGCCTAACCGGTTTTTCATGAAACCTAACTAGAACCATCCTAACTAAACTAACTTTCTTTTAAAACGCGTCCTGATCAGTTCATTTGTTTGATATCTACGTTGTCTCAGACATACACAGATACACGCGTAAAACTTTAACAACTCCTCCTTTTTGTGGGGGTTAAAAATTCATATCGTTCATTGAATACAAAACGGACACATTCCAAAATGAGTCAGGTGTTGCATTTTTAAATTAGAAGCTGTTCGTATAAGATTTTTAATGCAAAAGCAAATTATTTTGGAATGTGTCCGTTTCGTATTCAATGAGCGATATATTATGCTCTATAAGGGTTTTAAAAATCGGTCGATGATGATGTACCGATATTATCACTCCAATTTTTCAAGTACTTCCTTAATGGAAGGTGCACCAAGGTATCGAAAGCACCATGTCGTAGTAAATGTGAAGTTGCTGTGCAACAAACAGACAGGTTCTTTTGTAGCTGTACAGTTTCTAAAAGCAGAGAAACGTGCCAGGGTAGTGATTCTGTAAACAACGCCGGTCGTGCGGACTGTCGAGTGATATCCAAGCGGCGAGATTAAGTAGTCCCGTCAGTGCGAACAAAACATATTGTAGCGCGTGCATTTTCAATTAAGCAGCCTTATACGTTCGACCCATCGTGCTGCTAAATTGAAAATGCACGCGCTACAATGTGTTTTGTTCGCACTGACGGGACTACTTAATCTCGCCGCTTGGATATCACTCGACAGTCTGCACGACCGGCGTTGTTTACAGAATCACCACCCAGTTTAGCTTATGGGTAACCGTTAATACCGTTCTTACTTATTACATAAGAGATGGATCAGACGAATCAGATCGGAGGTGGTTTGATGAAATTAATAATTTTAAATTGTCATATTGCTTTTGACTGGTTATCGTATTGTTTTTAAATCGGTCACCATTACTATAAAATAAATAAGAGCTGTCGTAACGTTGACAACACGTGGAAGGTCATTTGGTTTTGCCACGTAGAATAGAGGACCTATATACGGCCCTTTTCTTCTTTGTCTTTGTCTATTGTTATCGTATTGTTCTTAACCTCGGCTGCCATTACTGTTAAGTAAATTCTCGTAAGCTTATCGTAATGTTGACAATTCGATGACGATAGGTGTACATTAATTGTACAATAAGGTGTTATTCTCTCAAAAACAACGGACGGGCGGACGAACGAGCGAAATCGCCGCAGAGTTTAGGTAGTCCCGTCAGAGCGAACAAAACACATTATAGCGCAAGCATTTTCAATTAAGCAGCCTTATACGTTCGATCCATCGGCAGAAACCATGCTGCTAAATTGAAAATGCACGCGCTAAAATATGTTTTGTTCGCACTGACGGGACTACGTAAACTCGCCGCTTAGACAGTCACTCGTCCGTCCGTCCAACCGTCGTTGTTCAGAGAATCACTGCCCTGTTTGATTTCGACACCAATATAACTATCCCACGTTACTTCTAATTATATAATATGATATGAAAGTTTTTTTTTATATCAATAGAAAAATCAATATTTAATTAATCACGTCACAAACGGTATAAAAAGCACGTAGAAAACTTCTACCGTGACACGTAGGGGCCTAATCACTTTTTGTTATGCTATAAACTATAACGACTGTACGGCGAGTTGAGTTACCAACTTTCCTATCTTGTTTTCTTTGATACGGGAAACTTTTTTGATACAATAATCCAGTAGTTTCTGCTGGCCGTAATTATTTTAATATTATTGTAGCACGTTAATTAAATATTAATAATGAACCTTATTTATTGATTATTAATAAATAAATATTGAGGGACAATCGCACACGTATTGAACTAGTCCCGTAGCTAAAGCTTAGGCTTGTACTTTGGGAGCTAGACAATGTTATACACACTTACATTGGAGGCTAAATAATTAGGAACGCTTGCCCTTGCGCTTACTTGTTTTTTTTTTCCTTTTTTCACTATCAAAAAAAAATCTAACCAATTTTATAAAACTAAGGTGTATGTGGGTATGTACAATTTATCGCTGTTGAAATAATATTTTCTTGATGTTCATACAAAGTTGTAAAACTTGCTACTGCGTGTTGAAACGCACTAAGTTTTTGAATCTCCATAAAATAAAAGGTCAGTTTGTAACAGTAGTTTACTGCACATCAGTAAAGTTAGTTGATGATTTAAAGTATTGTATTTACCAATAAATTTTGTCAAGAGTTTATTGATTGAAAAGTCTTATTTGTAGGCAATTGTATAGGATAAAGTCAAGCGTCTCTAATTCTGTGACCACGCCTGTATGTATAGAAATACATAGAAACATCCAAGAGGCAGGGACAAATACTCGAACTAGGCTAAACACGCTATGCACACAAGTTATATGTAAAATCTTATTGTGATATAAAGAGCTTCAGAAAACTGTTTAAATACCAGTATTTGCGAGTTTGGTGGAATCCTTATGGTTGCTTTTCTTTTACAAGTTTTTTCAATACAATACAATAAAAGAGATGGCAAGAGATCTGACGGAATGACCTTGGTCTCGTGGAATATGGGACGGGTGCTAGTGTGGGATGCAACCTGTGTAGACACGCTAGCCCCATCACATCTCCACCGGACCTCTAATAGGGCTGGTGCGGCAGCTGAAGCGGCCGAAAGCATGAAGGTAGGAAAATATAATGGTCTCGGCCCAGAACATATGTTTATTCCATTCGGCGTCGAGACCCTAGTTCCGTGGGGTCCGAGCGCTCGTAGCCTCTTCAAAGAAGTATCGAAGAGGCTCATTGACGTCACGGGAGACCGAAGAGCTGGCAGTTTCCTCGCTCAACGTATAAGTTTAACTATCCAGCGAGGAAATGCTGCCAGCATCTTTGGTACAATGCCGCAGGGGCCATTCTTAGATTTAATGTTTTAGTTAATTTATATATTTAAAGTTAGTTTGATTTAATTTTAGTTTTATTTTTCAGTTATTGTGTTATGGTTGTTGTATTAGTTTATGTCATTTTTTATTAATTAAATATTTATACAATAAGAAACACTTTATATAAACACCAAACAAACACATTAGAGAGAAACGGTACAATTAAAATAACACAGTTCAACAATGTTCTTTTCTTTTGCGGATATCATTAAATATTACCTTTATGTTACTGAGGGACTTTGTTAAAACAAACTGACAACTTAATTCTTACTCTCTTAGTAATTTTCGTAAAAATTTAATAATTTGATACCAGACGAAGCTGTGATATTAAGTTGTAGGTCAGATAGGATAAGAGCTTCTTCAATGATAGTAGGTCCTTAAAGTTTAAATTAGCTAGTCTTTTATTTTACAATGAATTTCAAAGTGCAGATTGCAAAGGACGTGTCTAAAAAAATTGGGTAAACAACATTATTGGCGACCCCCCTCCCCAATTATTATTGTATCTTAATCCTGATCTAAATCATATCTCCTGTTTCTAAATTAAATGATTTAATACCTTTACTACGTAGTGTATATTCTTAAAAATATCAATTGCTATCAACGTGTACTTTAAAATCATGAAAAATTCACCTACGTGTTTTAGAATCAATTATTGCTAAACACAGCGACATCTACCGAACATTTTGTGCATCAGCTCCTGACTTTGGGAAATTCCACATAAACACGGCTTTCTACAAGACGCCTGGTCCCAGGGCTCGGTCAATATGTCCATAGATAGCCCTACCGAGTCTTCTGTAGAATCTTTGCAAACACTTCTGCGCTTTGATGAGGACGCTCATCCGAGATGGTTTTCTATTGATCGAAGGTTCTAGTGTCTTCAGCTTTTTAGATCTTCGGTGCAACTGGATCTCTATGCCGAGAGTAACAGCTGGAAACAAATGAACCTTTGAGAATAGATTTAGGTGATCTTCCACGAGATGATCCGACGACCTCGTGGAGGTTGCGGGAACCCGGTGGATGCAGGTAACACGTGATCGGTCGTTGTGGCGATCCTTGAGCCTATGTCCTGCAGTGGACGTCGTTTGGCTGAAATGATGATGACAATGATAGGAGTTAGGTGCCAAAGTTTCTATAGTATACATTTTCTATAGGAACCAAAACCTCTGGAATCAAACGTATCTATTGAGAGACATAAAAATTAAAAAAATACCCGACTGACGATATTATGACGTAAAAGACTATTTTGATGATGATGCCCTGGGCTGCAGCCCGAAAAGCCTTTTAGTAGTTCCACACCTGCCTATCAACATTATTATTAATTTGCTATTATTCTACTTTCAAACAGACAGTTGTAGTAAAAACGGCTAAATACTTATTTAAAAAACAATTGAATAAACGTACTTTACAAATATTCTATTCACTCTTACGGGTGTTTCCGCCTCCATCATGAATCGCGCCTTTCAATAATAATTGATTTCTACACAAATTCAATTAATTTTGCACAAACATTTACGTTCCGGAAAAGCAATCGAATCAGGCAATGCATTGTAAGACCAATCAGAATAGTATTTGATAACTTGGATATTCATAAGTTTGGTGGCAAGTAGACTTAACTACTTGCGGCGGGGACTATCTTTTCTACTAAATTAAAATCTGTTAAATTATACACTTTGCTAAAATAAATTTGATGAAATATTAGTGAACCACAATCACTGAAACGGTAAATTCGTGCGGTCACCAATCGTATTATTCTATCTTAAGTGGGTGTCCCTCGGAATCCCTAATAACGTGTGTCGTAACGCATTGATTGTCCGAATTAATGTTTGATATAAACTGGCAGAGGCAGATAACTTAAGTTTTCCGAAAATATTTGTGATCAAGTTAGGTTAGGATTTTATTTTCATAATTCAGACTGTTTTTTTATCGCTTATAAATGAAACGTAAACGTTTCAGATTTTTTTAAATAAAATAAAATAATAAATAAATAAATATAAGGGGACAATCTCACACCAATTGACCTAGTCCCAAACTAAGCTCTAGGCTTGTACTATAGGTACTAGACAACGATATAAATACATATATAGAGAAATATAATACCTATACTTAAAAACATAGAAAACATCCATGACTCAGGCACAAATATTCGAGCTCATCACACAAATATCTGCCCTTACCGGGATTCGAACCCAGGACCACTAGCTTCGTAGGCAGGGTCACTACCCACTAGGCCAGCGCGTCGTTAATAATTATTATATGTATATTGGTTGTTTTTTGATGTTTCCGGGTTATATAAAAACAACACTAAAGAAATCACAATTCCGACGGAAATGGATTTAGGATAAACGAAAATTCGGACATACGATTCATTAGAACAAATGACGATTAGGAATTCCAATACCCATCCCAAGTATTGATTCCTTACCAGCCAGCAAGTGTCCAATCCCCAACAGGCAGAAGGCTCCCTGAAGCATGTTCAGAGATACCGGAGTGAGACCCTTCGTAGACTCGACCTGTTGCGCCTGTAACGTGAATTACCGCCCCGCCGTTAAGGGGCGCTCCCGTCGCTATTGATTTAGAGTAATTTACACGTTTATTTACGTGGGCTTAGGCTTTAAGCTTGGTCTTTTAGTTGAAGTTTGTGGTAATTACAAGACGTTGGCAATATTTAGAATGTTTTGTGTATTTTAAAATTACGGGCAGTCGATTACATGCATACATACATTAAATCATGCCTGTTTCCCAGTGTCATTAGTCGTGTCATGCTCGGACATGTTTAGCACGGCTATTTTACGTCCTACGTCAAACTGCTAAACAATCAATTTCCTTGACTTTAATAGTCATTATGTAAGGTCTGGATAAGATGATTTTAAGACGTGAAGGTGGCCAAACATAGTGTACTTACTTAATTGTAATTAGTGTTATGTGCAATAATAAGTTTCCATACATCCCTAAAAATATTCCTGATGACTAGGGTTAGGACTTTTGGTGGCATATCGTGGTTCTAGAATCCATGGAGTCGCTATTTCCTAATTATTTTAATACATGACAGTTTGATTTTGACCTTCAGTATTGTCATATTTCAAAATAAACTAAATACATGTTTAGTTTGATTTATATATACCTACTAATATTTGCTTGTTTTAACGCTTTCACAGCAGGGATATCTTCCATACCACAGTTAATTTAAATTGGTTTAGCGGTTTAATTAATAAATTAATTTTGAAATATTAAAATACTGAAGGTCAAAATCAAAGTGGTATATATAAGGTGCTAACAAATTAGTTACGGATATTTTAAGAGATAATACATTACATTAAAACAATTAACTTTTAACTGTAATCAAGGAACCTTTGTATATCATTTTATTGTTTTAATTTACCGAACAAAAAATATAAATTATAACTAATCTTTATACTAATCTTTATAAATAGGAAGTAGATACTCCATGGATTCTAGAACCACGATATGCCACCAAAAGTCCTAACCCTAGTGATGACTGTACCTGTGACGTAGTCCCCGTGGATTCCTTCAGCTCGGAGCTTTCCTGGTCGCTCTCGCTCACCGGGTCCGACCTTCTAGAATGTTCCGGAAGGTTCTTGTATTCGTCCATCGTCATCTTGGCTATGATGCCCGCTTCGAATAGCGACATTATACTGGAAGCAGTTGCACAAAAAATACAACCGTATATTAAGAACCTCCTTTTAGTCAGCGTTATATCATCAGCAAGTAAGTATTATGTGTGGGTATTTTATTAGTTCATGTTCTTGTTTATTACTATAATATTAATTTATTAATATTTATGTATCATTATAATCATCTCTTTTTGTGCAAATCTTGTATGTGTCCAGCCCCATGCATTGTCCTTACTCCTCTACTTTAGGGTTAGCTGCAAGATATCCTTATTTAGAGATAAGTTCGCCATTGTACCTTAGTTTAATATTTATGTAAACTTGTAACCCTCTAATAAAATAAACTTGGTTAACTATTATGACTTACTTCCGTATTCGAAGTCATTTTAGAGACAAGGTAACTCGTTCCTATTGAATGAAAAGTGGTCATTTAAGAACGACTCGCCATTAACTCATTCTGAGTGCTACAGTTATGTATATACAAACATACATTTTAAACTCAGTGCCTTCATTCCCATAGCGGGGTAGGCAGAGCTACAGAATTACCAACAACTCCAAAAACTTGTTGATAATTCTTCAACCAAACTTTGCACAATTTAAGGTTAAGATGTCAATGTATGTCAATTCCTTAGATCGTTATTTTTTCCATTGGGAATTAGATCGTTTTCTTATATTATCGATTAAAACCTCAGAAGCAAGCGAACAAGTTACAAGAAGATAAGTAAAACTGTTTCCCAGTACCCTAACCATGAGTTACATTTGCACTAGCGAGTCGAATGTTTTATCCCTCGCAGACCACGCAGTATTCCTAGCGCGAGGGACAAAGCATTCGACTCGCAAGCGAGTACGGTAATTGTAACTCATGGTAAGGGTATTGAAGCAACTTACACGTGGTTGAACGTCTCGAGATACGGGCAGCCGATCTGCAGGGCGATCGCCGAGTAGCGTGTGTAAAGTTTCTCGCTCAGGTGGAAGTTGTGCGCCCCTGGAACAAACAATTGGCACACCTACATCAGAACAGTGGTAACCAACCTTTTCGTAAAATTTCAGTTCATCATACGCTATTTTCGGCTGAAAACATGACGTGTTCATGATATCTAAAACATTGATTGATAGAGTAAGGAATGGAAAAGTCAGAGAGAAATGTGGAATAAAAGAAGATGTAGTGACTAAGATTGAAAAAGGCATGCTTCGATGGTTCGGTCATTTGGAAAGGATGGATGAAAGAAGATTGACGAAAGATATACCCATATCGAAAGTGAGTGGACGGATCGGAAGGGGCCGCCCTAGGCGTACTTTTTTGAGTCAAATCGGAGAAATACTGGAAAAAGGCCGAATCTTAAGTACCCGAAACCGACGTGCGTGCATGACTCGATGTATGAATGTGGAAGAAGCGAAAGAAATTTGTCAAGATCGTAGCAAGTGGAAAGAAGTGGTCTCTGCCTACTCCTGTGGGAAACAGGCGTGATTTAATGTATGTATGTATGTATGTATGATATGAAGGTTAGGTTAGGTTAAACTTGCGACTACCAAAAAAAAATTGCTCAACGGTGAGAAATGCCTATCGATGAAATGAAAATTCTGCGTCGTTGAAAGGTGTTTCGATAAAATAATAGGTATTAACTCAAAGTTTGTCTTTTTAGCTAAAGTTACATACCTAATATTCGTATAATTCGTTTAAATATACGATGCCATAAATATTCCGATAGATGTCGCTATACGATCTGTTTATCGATAGGTTTTTCCCCCACCAAGACATTACTATTGTCAGTTGCGACCACGCCAACCATTGAATTAGAGTTCGTCGTTTCTTTTAAAACACTTAAATATTATAAATATCTACACGACTAAAACTTTTTGTACTTATATGCGAAAAATTGTTTCTGTCGTATGAAATTAAGTGTCACTTTTACAATCACTTCTACATTGTTTCCAAAAACGTGTTTTTTTTGACTTGATACTGTTTTCATCTAGGTGTGGAAATTGTTGGGGAATTGTGGCGAGTGAACGGGAGTCACCCCGGGCAGTATCTTGGGAAGTGTGTTACATTTTGTTGTCATGAAAGGTATACAATGAATGAGTTGAGGTTCTCGCTGCGCATTTATTAACACCGGTCTCGTATGAGAAAATGCACGTAATGTATGACTTGTGAAAGCGACCGGAGATTAAAAATCATTATTCTAATTTATATTTATATAAAAACAATCTAAACTTAATTTACCTAATCCAAAACTAAGCTCTAGGCTTGTAATGTAAAACATAATTATAGAGAACTTTTACTTTTAAATAAATAACAAACGTTAAAGACTCAAAAAAATCAGCGCTTTTTGCACCAAAAAGTATTACCCTTGTTGGGAATCGAAACTGGGACCGGCAGCTTCGTAGGAAGGGTCACTAACAACTCGGCTAACCGCGACGTTAATTTATGCAAATAAAACAAAAGTCAAAACAACTAATAACTGCTGAGTAAAATTACAAGTTATAAAGTCAGTATTATTACTAAACAAGGTATCAAAACTTGATAAATATTCGTTTACAGCAATTCAACCAGTTTTATCCGAGATTTTCGGAATTCTTAAAATTTGTTATCGTAAATATTTCCAACATTGTTAAAATCTTTCAACATTTTCATATTTCGAATCAAAATCATTTCATTGCAATATCACAACATGTCTCTTATCCAGTCTGGTGCGTTTTGCCCGCAGGGCCCGTTTTCTTTTCGCCTCACCTTTTGATCCCAGTGCCGAGCATGATTACGTTATTATCTTATCACATGTTTTAAATGTCTGCGAGTATCAGAAACATTTAGATCGTTGTCAACGTTGTCCTTATATTGCATTTTTTTTTGTTAAAGTCGGTTTAGTTCTTTAGCTGTAAAGGTGCTGTTACACATGCTCTGGAATACCATGCTAAAAGCATGCTTTGAGTATGCCTAAAATGAGCATGATTATGAACTGTTTACATTTGTTAGCAATAAGCATACTTATAGCAAACACTCCAATACACATGTTATTTTATAGCGTGCCCTTTGCCAGTTCAAAAAAAACCATGGAAAACAATCATTCGCATGGAGCTGAATAAAATTATCCTCTTGCTGGCGAAACAATTCATCCAAAAAGTTCTCTCAGTTAGAAAGAGGAAAAAAAGGAATAAGAAGTCAAACACGCGTATGCATGCACCTTGCAAACAAGATCGATACTAGCATGCTTATTAAGCAAAGGCGTTCACAGTCGCTATTAACTTCCCCCCTTCCACCCCCTCTTCAGGTAGCACGCTCAAAGATATCAAGGCATGCTATTAGCTAGCATGCCACTAAAAAAAGCATGCTTAATAGTAGCATGTCTTATATACACACGCTAGTAGGTAGCATTTGCTCAACAGTAGCATGCTTTCATGCTAATAATGAGCATGTATTACATACAATCCAACAGACGTACTTTACCATTTATAAATAATAACAATACATAATTAATATTAATGACACACTGAATACACCGCTTGCCATCTATCTTTTTCCTTGGCTATTTCATTTTCCATGGTTGCCTAGATCAGATCGCTATTTAACGGTAAAACCGCCTGTTGTATACTTATAACTGTTCCCAGTTTTGCCTTTTTTGTTGTCTAATAAAAAGTATTTGTATGAAGTATGAATAATAGTTTTAAAAAAATAAAAAAATAAATATCAGGGGACAATGTCACACCAATTGACCTAGTCCCAAACTAAGCTCAAGGCTTGTATTATGGGTACTAGACAACGATATAAATACTTATATAGAGAAATATATACTTAAATATATAGAAAACATCCATGACTCAGGAACAAATATTCGCGCTCATCACACTAATATCTGCCCTTACCGGGATTTGAACCCAGGACCGCTAGCTTCGTAGGCAGGGTGACTACCAACTAGGCCAGCGCGTCGTCATCGAAGCATCGATGACATAACATTTGCATGATAATAAACCTAGTACACACAGCAACGCATCTAGCTATACACTTCAGAAATCTGAAATATTGCATGAAAGAGAGTCGCACTAGAATCGAATGTTGTTGACATGAATACACATATATACATCTCTTTCTTTTTCTCTCTGCTCCGTCTTGAATGGTTAGTTAGGTGTGATGTTGTGTGTACCAAAGCGCTCTGTGTCGTAGTAGAGGGTCTCCCTCCCACCGAGCACGGCGACGCGTCGGCGCGTGAGCACGAGCCGCACGCCCACCTCCACGCTGCGCACGCGCTGCACGCGCTGGCGCCTCATCAGCTTCGCCAGCCGCCCGTACACGCCTGTGCCATTCTGCAAGTATTATTATGATGGATGGAAAGATAAAACTGATTGATGCTTCAATCACACACGTACAATTGTCATAAATAATAATACATACATACATACATACATAAACTCACGCCTTTATTCCCAGAGTGGGGTAGGCAGAGCTACAGAATTTCAAACAACTATAAAAACTTTTTGATAATTCTGTAACCACATTTTGCACACTTAGGCGAAGATGTTTACCAGTGTATTAGTAACAGGTTGCAAGCCCATGGCCTTACAGTACTACACGCCTTTATTACCTTAGTCGGCATTTACGACATCCACGGGAAGACTTGGAGTGGCACTATTCTAATCCGGCAACCACACGGGGACGCTTCAATCACACACATACAATTGTCATAAAGAATAATATCAAAGAACTAACAAACTAAGTACAATTTCAATCGCATGTGTGCGTGCAAAAGGTCATGGCTTAGCGTATAGCATTGCTCTAGTGAGCTAAGCACTCCGTTAGGCTAACAATTAGTTATAAAATAAAAATATTAGTAACAAAATATGAATCAGTCTTAAGGTCTGCTTTTTTTTAAATTGAAACTGTGGACTGTTTACTGTATAGATATAACTATATGTGGAAGATTTAATCCCTAAAAGGTCTTACCGTGCGAAATTGGTCTGGAATCAGCTGCCACTTCTTTTACTACTCTCTGTTTCCAAGTACTTTTGCAAATTTCGTTTATGAAACCATAATTTACCTGCAAAATGGCCAAAGAAGCACTGTGTCTTTCCACCACCAGCTCGTAGTCCCTGTCTCTCATGGCATCCTCCAAAGCCTGCAGGGTTCCTATAGCGGGCTCCCTAGCTGGCCTGGCCAGCAGACTCGTCAGGTTTGCGGAGTACATATCCAAGATAACGTAGGTAGCTCCTAGAGATATCAGGACTACAACCAATCTGGCTTTGTGGGTGCTTGAAGGCTCTTTGCTTGAAGCTAGAAAAATGTTGGACGTAATGACAAAAACATGAAATTTAAAGTGGAGATGGAGAAGTGGAGATGTTTGGAAAGTCAGAGGTTAGTCACTGGTGACGTTCTTATTATAGTTCTATAATGAAGGTAATTGAAACAGATTATACTATATTTGGACATCGGTGCATAAAAAAATCATACTGTAAGCCAAAAAATATGTTGAGCATAGTTGAACCTTGTCATTATAAACATAATTGATTGTATTGTACTTGTAGATCAATCTTTAGTTTGCTCATTATGACAAGGTACTTAATTGCTCAATGTTTTCTTCAAGTTTGTATACATTGCCTCAGGAACAGAGAGGTGGTAAACCAGCAGCAGTTGCTGAACAGTGCAGGTTGGTTCTTCCGCTTCTTCTGCCACAGGGAGGGCGCCGCGATCACCACCCAGAGAGCTGGTCCAGTCACCAGCAACGTGGCGCAGACCAATGGCCACACCTAGCGAATAATAATGGTATGAAATGGACGGGTAGGGGTCGGGTTGCATAAAGTTTACAGTCATATTTTTGATATGCACACGTGGATTCGTCGTACTAATCATTACGCATAACTATAAAATAGTCATAGATTTATGCGCATAACGTTTTTAATCATAATGTTTAAGAACATATTGTGTAACGCGCATACATTTGATGCGCATTAAATTATTTAACCATACTTCAAAATGGTCATAAGTTGGTTGCTCATAAAATAATTTAACTGTACTCCTTAAACGCATAAACTGCAAAACGCATTAACAAGTTTTTCCGCCATTTTCTAAAAAAAAAATAACCGTAACCTATCCGCGATCCGATATTATGGCTTGATACATATATGAAATTTACAATGATTACTAAAAATAATTGTAATTATCAGTATTATGGCTAAATAAATGTATGACATTCTTCATTATGGTTAAACCAATTATATCTCCGTATAATTATGACAGGGAACAATTTATTACGCCATAGTACAATTAATGCCAAAAAAATTATATGAGCATCAACTTTATACGTAATGTGATATGATAATCGAAATTATGACAATAGTTGTTATACGACCAGACGGCCACCCGAAATGGACATCGTGACCACTTTTATTTTAGGAAGAGGAAGAGAGAGTAGAGAAAATCACTAGATAAAAAAATATTCCTTCCTTTTTATTAGTTCAAAATAAAAACATGCACCATCGTCGCAAAAGCAATCAATGTTCGATATGACTACACCAAATCCAAAAAGCCGTATTTTGATATGCTAAATATGACACATTATAACTTTATGCTTTTCAAATCCACTGTTCCAAGTACTTTTCGATTCTTTGTACGTGCATAGCGACCCAGACAACTGAAGTTTGCCACCCTGATTTTAAACCTAGAATGAATAAAACAATGCGTTAAACCGTTTGTTGCTTAGTGTGTCTCGTTCATGATACACTAGTTAGAAAGGGATATACTCGTATAAAGCAAGAAAGGAGGAGTTATAACTTGCGATTCCCTCAGGTAGCAAGCTCCAATTTCAAATTCGATAACCGAATGAATATGAATAACTTTGAACCTGTCCGTGGAACTGGTAATCTTGACTCCCGATTGTAATATAAGTTCCGAACTATACGAGAGAAATTTCGAGAATTTCTGGAGGTGTTTATACCCGAACAGTCTAGTTTTACGGCGGGCGGGGGATTTGGCGTTGTTATCCAGCGGACATAAAACTGTTATGACTGACTAACGAAGAGCTTGATTAAGTTTTTTTTAGTTATCACTTGTTAAGCTCTAAAACAAAGGGGTGTTTTTAGTTTTACGTCTGTTTGTGGTATAATAGCTCCCAAACTTACGTACCGATTTGTATCCGCCTTTTAAGGGTTCCGTACCTAAACCACGGGATTCTATTACTTATCCTGCGCTGTCCGTTTGTTTGTCCGTCTCTCTTTTGAGCCGTAAGACAATCCGCTATGGATTGTTTTTATTTCAGACCATGTGTTATTACGGTGGATTTCCAAAAAATAACAAAGATAACAAATAAAGGGGGTCTAACACAATAGGAGTAACCGTTTTGAAACGTATTCTTATCTTTCTTTTGTTGTATCATAAAAACGGTGCAACTTGCTACCTAAAACGGAAGTCCTAACCTTATAGAAAAAGAACAATGACTAAAAACCGATGGGTATGAGTTGGGTTCTGGGTTAAAAAAAGTCCGACTCACCCTTGACCGGTATTTTAATAAATTTCTAGTTTAAACAGGGTAGTTTGTAGCTAGCTTTGAAGAAAATCGGTTAAGTTAGGTTAGATTAGATTTAGAGTAAAAAAAAATCGTCGTTTTTTGCAGGGTCGGTTCGGATCGCTACCACCATCTTATCCATTAACCTACCGTCAAACAGCTGCGTTCGCATTGTTGTGTTCCGGTTAGGGGATAAGACAGACGGTGAAATGACTAGCATAGAGAAATTCCATCTTAGTCCTCAGGGTTGGCATGGCAACGCATTTGCAGTGTTAGGATTGCATTGCAGTCTTGTGAATGCGAATGTCTATGGGTCACAATTTACACTTACCATCAGGTGGCCTGTGTGCTCAATTATCTTCTCTATGCCATAAAAAAAATTGCTTGAGTATTTCAGAGAGATTATTCAGCTCTTAAATTAAGGGTTGCCATTGTCGGGTTATATCTATTCGATAATTATTAAATTAAATTCTCAACTGCAAGCGAGGAACCAGAAACCGAGCTCTGTAGTGCACCTATCGAAAGTTGGTGATGTTGTTTTCCAACGAAACAGGGCGCAAGTTCCGTATTACTGCTAAACTATTTTGATCTCTGAACTTAGTAACTGCAAATAGGAAATTGGGTTCAAAATTAACAAACGTAATCCTCTTTTTACTTTTTATTTTTTTCATATCTAATAATTTGTTATTTAAAAAATTGTTCTGTTTGTTAAGTTATGATATGAAAGGGTACCTACATGTTTTGAATAATAATACTTTTATAGATTTGAACTTTATGGCTAACCAGCCCAGAAAAAAAATTGACTAAAAAAGAGATAGAGCTAATTTAACTGTTATAGTTTCCTCTTTTCTTTTCATTTCAGCAAATATCTATACGAAGAACACGATTATAACATCGTGAAAGTTGTTACCTATGCATTTTCATAAGGTTGACACAAATTGAAAGCATGTCATAGATATCAGCATAGATATTTTTAACTGTAGTAAGTCTGTTTTTGTAAACCGTGTTCGTCAACTACTTACGAATCCCTAGTCATATGTACACACACACGCATACACACACACACACAAACACACACAAACACATACACACACTCGTTTGAATAAATCTAATAACTTTCTCGTTTTTAGTTCTCATTACTATTATTAATAAGGACAATATTGTAAAAAATGTACTAACACTTGTTTACTTCGTTATAACTCCACTTATATTTTTGTATCTCTTGTGGTCATCTTTTATTGGCTTTCTTAAATGTATCCACATTCTAACTAAGTATTTAATTAAATGTATCGCTGTAGATGTCCCAAATAAAAAATAATAAAAAAAAAGAAAAAAAAAACGGAGTCCGTCCGCGGCCCGCTCCGCTCGCAGTGGAAGGCGGGCAGAAACCTTCTCAAACTAAGTCGTCAAAATAATCAAAAACGTACATCCCACTGGAATGGTCTGATGATCGCCATGGTCTCGCTGAGCTTGGCCGGCGCGTGTGTGAGGAAGGCTCCAGAGTCAGCCAGCGTCAGGAACGAGAACTCCACAGCCTGCAGACCCTCCCAGGTGACTGACACGTCTCCGAGGAAGAAATCAGCATTCTAAAAACATACAGCGTCGGTGTTGCACCGCGTAACCAACAAATTTATTATAGAGAAAATAAACCTTAACTTTAGAAAAAAGATGCATTTTGCTCCTCATTAAATATGTTACTTACGCGATTTTGCAATTTCACCAACGACAGGTAACTTTAAATTGGTAATACTAAATACTTAATTGTGGCTTTGCTATTGACGGACATTCTATTACCAATGATTTCATGAAATTAGCTTCTTCAATCATCATTAATTTCCTAATAAAACTAAAAACTAAATTTATTAAGTGTTTACCCTACATTTAGTAATAGTATGACGTTATTAAAAAAACCCTGTGTTCTGTGGGGTCAATTTTTGCCTTTTTCTTCAATAATTTCAAAACTGTTAATCCTAAATTTATTAAAGAATATACTTAAAATTCTCACAAGCCGATCGACCGTGAAGGCCACAGATTTATTATTTATATGAAGCCGCAAAAACGTTAAAACAGAAAAGTTATTTTCTTTGAAATTAATATCGCAAAGTCAATTTATTGAAAATGTAATAAAATGCTAAATTAATGCAAGATAAAGTTTAGCAATTCTCAAGTTTCTGAACTCAATATTAAAATCGCAGTTTAATGACTTTAAGGTTTACTAGGGTTCGTTGAATTGAAGCGGATTATATTTATACGCTTTAATTACACCGAAGAACTTTTACGTCATTGATTTTTGAATCAAACGCACGAGATCATTGTACTTGTAGTCAAGATAGTCGTACATTTTAGGGAGCGGTTGTAATCGCGCTAGTAACGTTGTAGTTGCCCGTGGCAAATGTACATACATACATACCGTCACGCCTTTATCCCAGAGTGGGGTAGGCAGGGTTACAGAATTACAACAACTTTAACAACTTGTTGTTAATCTCTTAACCACATTTTGCACAACAGGCTAAGATGTTTAGCATTTGTATATTAGTGACAGGTCTCCCATCGCCTAACAATACTACAAGCCTTTAATTCCTTAGTCTCTTACGACTTCCACAGGAAGACAAGGAGTGGCGCTATTCTAAGCCAGCAACCACACGGCAAATGCACGGCACGGTGGCAAATATACTAAGTATGAATAGTAATAAGGTTGTAAAAGCCATGTCAACCTTATTAGTAAAAGGGTAGAATTAAAAATGCTTTGGTTATTGAATTAGAGATACTACTTTTTGGCTAAGGAGAGCAGCATATATCGCTGTACCTTTTACTGACCGGAACGTCAGTTTAATTATTAGTATTACTTAAATATACTTACTCGTTTCCAAATAAGTCCAAGAGTGCCTTTTAGGGTTCCGTTGCTAGATATCCCGGAACCCTGGTTTCTCTCAGGTGGGTCGTAGTATTCATACCTAATGAATTAGATTATTGGTAAAGATTTTTACATACATACATAAAGTCACGCCTTTATTCCCAGAGTGGGGTAGGCAGAGCTACAGAATTGGCAAAGATTTTTCTTATTACTAATCATTATTCTGTAATACCACCATCACCGCATTATCATCCCCATAGTAAAATTCATAATAATCGCCACTACTGCCATCACGGTCATCACCATCTGTACCATAAACATCACCACTATTATCAGTACCATAATCATCACCATCATAATCATAAACACAACCTTCACCACTACACTATCACTACCGCCGCATCATTATCACCATAATAAAATTCATAATAATTGCCACCACTACCATCACGGTCATCACCATCTGTACCATAAACATCACCACTATTATCAGTACCATAATCATCGCCGTCATCATCATAGTCATCAACATTACTACCATCATCATAATTGCTACACCACGAGCATCACCATCATTATTATCAATACCACCCTCATTATCATCATCATCAGCACCACACTGCCTCCAACCCCACCACCTCCAACACCACCTTCATCATAATCATCACCATTATTATTAACTCCATCTTCATCACTATTTTGAAGTATTCTAAATAATATACCTACCTAAAGTTGAGTTTGTGGGCAAGTAATGACAGAAGTTTTTCGTCTCGCCCCCCCGTCACGTTGACACTGGAGTCGTTGTTGTACTTGACGAAGTGCCACGGCGGTGCCTAAACACATAACATAAATTAATAAACATTATTGTAGCTGTTAAAGGTGTATACTTCGAAACAAGAGACAATCGACTCGTTCCTTTTTCAAACTTGTATATGAAAAATTCTCTCCAAGGATCGACAAAGGGAGCGACCGCACCAGAGCTTAACGGTGCGTTAATTACGGTCTGTCAAAATGTATGCCATGTAATTACTATGACCGTTTCTTTTGTTTACGCATCGTCGCCGTATTTTACGCTTCGGTGTGGCCGATCCTTTAATCGTAATCAACTGACCCTGATTAAATATGAGTCTAATTAAATATGATCTGTTATTTAATAAATATACTATGTTCGTATCTAACTTGGAAGTAATTTTGATACAAGCTCTGATTAACATGACATGTAATAACTAATTTCTTAGGTTATCCAGGATTCCCGATGTAAAGAATGTAGACTTATCGAAACGTCTGTAAATTCTTAATCATAATTTGACTTTATAGGCAAACGACAAAATGTTAACCATTGCAAAATTTGCCTCCGGTGCACGGTCTTGGGTAGACAGTCGGTGAAGTCATTAGCATACAGGCATGTTGGCCTAGTCATCAAGGTTAACAACGCACTATCAGTCTTAATATGGCCGTCTTAAGATTGATGTCTTGATATTGCAGTCTTAAAATTGCAGACTGTATTATCCGATCTTATCTGCGATGTCCTTCTATCGTCACATCTCAGTAAAGATCATTGTCCTAATAAGACTGTAGACTTAAGACCTCGAGTTGTGGTCCGAAATCCTAGTCAGCCATTTACCACAGTTTTTAAAAGCGAACTCACGTGTAGCACAGGGACCCTGAACACTCGCCCCTTGAAGTCCCGATAGACCTTGCCCGCTGGTGGTAGCACTGGTGACTTATACAGCCGACCTGACCACCAGTTCACAAGCGAGAGGTGGTGGAGCTGGTGAGGTGTGGCCTGGTTGTAGTATATCCGGAATCTAGAGTTAAGGTGAGTATTTATTGTCATTAACAAATAAGTACATGCCATAATTATTAAAAAGCGGTCAACAAGATATCAGCCAGGTTTTAAGTCACGTTTGAGAGATTTGTTATAGTGCTGATGAAAAGTAGTTTCATACTTATAGAATTCGAGGAATTAAATACCTCTGAATACGAACAGAGTATGTGCCGACAGGATGTAGTTAAATTACATCTGACGTTGACAAGTTTCAAACGTAACGAGCTTAAAAAAGTAGAATTTTGTACATTGATGCTACTCGTATTTATTTAATCCTTTCACCCTAGCACAAGTTGTATTTTTCGCTTATCGCTCAGTCCATCTCTATTGTTACAGACTAGATTGAAAGGGAGATCCGACCGACAATCAAGTCGCGAGCAACTTGTGCAAGACCTCCTGACCGCGGTTTTGCATGGAGGCGACTCCTGCGGCGGGTAAACGTGAACAAATTTGACGACGCGCTGGCCTAGTTGGTAGTGACCCTGCCTACGAAGCTAGCGGTCCTCGGTTCAAATCCCGGTAAGGGCAGATATTAGTGTGATGAGCGCGAATATTTGTTCCTGAGTCATGGATGATTTCTATATATTTAAGTATATATTTCTCTATATAAGTATTTATACCGTTGTCTAGAACCCATAATACAAGCCTTGGGCTTCGTTTGGGACTAGGCCAATTACTGTGACATTGTCTCCTGATATTTATTTATTATTTATTTATAAATGCATAAAAGTCAGGTCATCGCTACCGCGGCCGCTCGTGGCATGTTTCATGCATCCCTTTACATTTGTTTGTGTATTTGACGAGTGCACGACGACTCTATACTTAGTTGAGCTGTGGAACTATAGCGGGTTTAATTAGTCTGGTGCCGAATGCTGTGGTCAATGGAGTAGGGAATAACCTAATTCAAAAGTTAAAAACAAAAACCCGACTGGGGCTAAGTTATGTGACACCCCATTCATTAAAATCGGTCCGACCTCGGTACCTATAATCCGTTTGTTTAGGTACTTAAACAAATAAAAACAAAACCACCACGTGTATAAGTTCATCAGCCAATTGAAGCAGAACACTGCTATGTCAAAGTTCGATAAAACAGTTTTGATTGGCTGTTTAACAATGCAACGTCGATTGGATTGTTTACATTTTATCTAGTACCTAACAAACGGTGTATAGTTAGAAAGGTAGATGTCTTATAGCTACCAACCTTGCTAATGTCTAGTAGCTAGAGTGCATTTAATTTTTTATCGCGTAAGTGCCTAGCTATCTTGCAGGTACACGGAGCGGTTGCACGCTTGGGGTGGGGTATCTTAATTGCTATATAGAACGAAACAGCGCAAACTAGCCGCGCGCGTACGATAGGTTTTTGTATGTAAACCCGCATGTAGCGGAGACACTAAAAGAGCAGAATGGACAGGATTATTAAAGCGAATAGAAAGCATGCAATTGAAGGCGATTGACGCAAACGTTAAACCAACGCGGTCGAATTAAAAACAATACTTGTTATGACAATATAAGGGACTCTTTGGAACGCATAATCTTTTTACGCATAATCTATCTATCTAATATTTTCGCATAACAACCTTTTAGGCTGACATAGCAGTGTTTTATAAACGTCTATTTTGAAGAATAGGCTAGGTTAGGGTATGTTAGTTTTTTATAATAATTAAAAAACTGTTTCTATTGTAAAAACCGTTATCAGCCAAACGATTTTACGCGTAAAAAAATATGCGGTCCAACAGTGAACCTATAAAATAAGGCTTCTGGTTTTCACTAAATACATTTTTAGTACGTTTTTAACTAATTCTAAATGGGTAAAGATTACTCCTCAAAGAAATTCTGTATTTCCAAGTAAAGGTTCGCTATAGATGTGAAAACAAAATCCAATAAATTCGTGACGACATCAAAAGTGAAAAAACTTTCGTCCAATAAGCCGTGTTTTCTTTGGCACATAAAACATGTTTCGGCCAACTACTAACCGGCGTTCGGCCAATCAAATTACTAAGTACGTGGCTGCCATCTTTGTATTCTATACCTACGACTCGAGGACTCGAGGACGAGAAACTATCAAGATGGTTCACTTTAATTATTAAAACTCTTTATTTTATTATACTTACTGGAAAAGGGCCGAGTCTTAAGTACCCAAAACCGACGTGCATGCATGGTTCGATGTATGAATGTGGAAGAAGCGAAAGAAGAAAGAAAGAAAGAAGTGGTCTCTGCCTACCCCTCTGGGAAACAGGCGTGATTTAATGTATGTATGTGTATTTAATTATAGTACGAAATGGGTTAACAAGAGTGCTTTAGAAATCCAATCGTAAAGGAAACGGATACCTACTAGTGTAAAAACAATAATAATTGATCACTGGAAAATTCCTTCGATGTACAAAACTGACGACTTACTGTATCCCAAGATATCCCTAAAACCCGATCCTTGATTAAAAATATAGGCCAGGGTTTTTTTTAAATTAAGGGTGAAATATAATTTAAGCGAGAGGTGTACTAAACCTTTGGAATAAGACTATACTATACTATAAGTATGGAATAATAATATACATTTGGAATAAGACTAACTTTAGATTTATACGGATTTAACTGATTTGGTGTGAATAAGTTATAAAGGTGCGACCACACCGCTGCTTAACAGTGCGTATATTACTGTGCGTCAAAAACGGCGCCATGTTGTTACTATGACCCCTTCTTTTGTTTACGCAACGACACCGAATTTACACACCTCAATGGTATAATAGACAAACTGACATAGGAGTGAAACTAATTATACCTCTTCATGGTTAAGGGTTAAAAAAAACATGTAAATAAATATTAGTGGGATAATCTCACGCAAATGCACCTAGTCCAACACTAAGCTCTAGTGCACGTTGATTGATGCACCTAGCCCCATAGTCACCCAATAAAAATGTTGAGGATACTTAGAACCTTGTCATTGTGACTGCCATTGTTATAGTCATACTTGTTATTTGATGTTCAGTTTGAAGTTTATTAGAGATCCCATTTAGGGATAAGTTTGCCTTTCTACATTACTTTAATAACAATGATGTAATATTTATAAAAAAAAAAGTGCAATAAAGAGTTTACATACATACATATTATGACAGTGCAATAAAGTGCTTAACATTTTCGTTGAGGTACTGTACAAATAGTACTAGATTACAAGTAAATAAAAAATAAATAAATATAAGGGGGACAATCTCACACCAATTGACCTAACCCCAAACTAAGCTCTAGGCTTGTACTATGGGTACCAGATAACGATATAAATACATAATATATAGAGAAATAAATACATAAATACATAGAAAACATCCATGACTCAGGAACGAATATTCACGCTCATCGCACAAATATCTGCCCTTACCGGGATTCGACCCCAGGACCACTAATACGTACGTCGTCAAATATACGTACTTCATATCGTTCTCTAGTACCCATAACATAGAGCTTAGGTTGGGACTAGGTCAGTTTGCGTGAGATTCTCCCCTGGTATTTATATTTACCTATAAACAACATTGTTAATACATAGAATAATTAAACAGAAAACAAACAAACGAAAGAACTTACAAACTTACTTAAAACTACACTAATCTAACAAACCGCTACCAGCGGGCATTGTTCCTAAAATGCTGGCAGCATTGCCACGTTGAATGGCAATGCTTAATCTTTGTGCCAAGTACAGGCCAGCATTTTTGTCACGGGATGCGTCGATCAGGCGCTTTGACAAATCTTTAAAAATACGGTGTGCTCCTGGTCCCCACGGTCCTAAAGTTTCGTCCCCAAAAGGCTCAAATATGTAACTTCTAAAATATAAACTATAGTTCTATAAACTGCAACATCTTCGTAAGTCCCCATCTGTGCCATTATTGAACTTCAGGCGAAATGTAATTTTTAGAAATACCCCGGGCTAGTGCGGCAATCAGGCGCCCGGGGAAGCGGGAATCAAAAAAACCTCTGAATTATTGAGCAGTAAATACAATATCTGTTTCATAATTGACGAATCGGGAGAGGGAGAGAAATAATTGGATTCTGATGAGGTCCCAAAAGGCTGACGTCAATAGTGGCGCTTACATTTGGTGGAAGTTATTAAGGTATTATTAGAACGGGGATAAAAAATAAACCTGTTCTATAGTCTATACTTTTAGGCATTAAAAAAAATGTAAACAAAACAACCACGTGATATAGTTCGTCAGCCAATAGAAGCAGTCAGTGTTCTGCTTCTATTGGCTGACGTCAAAGTCGTCGTACGTCAAAGTTCGATAAAACAGTTTTGATTGGCTGTTTAACAATGTCACGTGGTTTGGAATGTTTACATTTTTTTAAATACCTAAAAGTATAGACTATATATAGCTCTTTTGCTATTTAATAATGACTGCGCGATACATCAGGTAAAGGACGAAATAGACTAGCAATCTAAATTGGAGAAGTTGATTGCTGTCTTACTTTAAACTTTACTTTAGCAAGAAGCATAATTTTCCTGTCTTATTCTAACTTTAAAGTTAGAGCAGCAGTTAATTTCTGCATTTTTTACTGCTAGTATAAACCTCGCTTTAAAATCCTGTTTATGAATAGGTATGTAATTTGTGTATTAAAAAAAAATGGCATAGAGAAGGCAAACGAGCACACAGGCAACCTGATGGTAAGTGGAAACTGTGACCCATTGACATCCGCATTCACAAGACTGCAATGCAATCCTAAGACTGCAAATGCGTTGCACACCCTGAGGACTAAGATATGATGCCTCTATGCTAGTCATTTCACCGGCTGTCTTATCCCCAAACCGGAACACAACAATGCGAACACTGCTGTTTGGCGGTAGGTTAATAGATAAGATGGTGGTAGCGATCCGGACGGACAAGGTCCTATCACCCGCAAAATATACTCGTATATATTTACCTACATTCGAAAGCAAAGAAAACGAGTTGGAAAATTGAAAACTTTTGCACCGGTGCAAAAGTTCATTCAATTAACCCGGTTACTATTCATGGTACAATCGACTACAAAGAGATAAATGTTTTTAACCGTATTACAACGCAATAAGGTGAACATTTTGATACAAAATCCATCTGCAGGTAAGATCATAAAATGGGTTCCAACGCAGTAAGAATACTTGGCGAGCCCCCATTATTGCAACATCGTTGAAATATCGAAGACTCAAAATAATATTTGGCCCTTTGTCAATTATGGAAGGATACGAAATTAGAGCCTTTATTTCGCTTTGTTGTAACCTTTCCTGTTATCTATACGGCTGCCGTGACAAGTAAATAACAGCTTTAGCGTTAATAATATAAGGACTAAGTGGAATAGACTAAATAGGTACAGATAACTCAAGAATACGAGAAGAGTTTTGTTATGAAAATATATTTTACCTTGATTTTAATACGACCATACTTTATCTCAATCCCTGATTTGAGCCTTCATTCATGTTTTGTCATGTAGATTAATAGTAAAAATAAAATAAAATAAAGACCAGGGGCACGTTTTATAAAGCTACAAGTAAAAAATTACAGGTCTCAACTGGCAACACTGTTCAAATAACAACCGCTAATCAGTTGTTTAGCTTTTAATCGACCGATTACGATGTAGGAATAGGTCGAATATTGTTTTTTTTATGATTATCGTAAACCGAATTTCGATGCCAGCAAAGAACGTTATTGCGGAAAGGCAATTATTAATTCTGGCGTAATTAATTTATTACTTGAGATTCGATGTGGCGTAATTTTGGAAAGGTTCTTTGATTGCTTAATACAAAATATATAATTCCAGTCCATGGTACGTTTATTTTCTACTTATTTGTATACATAATGTTACAATAAAATTAACATAATGTAAATAGTTAGGTACATACAACTTGTTAAACAAACATTATTAGATGCGTGAAGCGTGAACACAAACAAAGTTGCTTTAATTTAGCAAACCCAATACAATATTGATGGAATACACAAATAACCGATAACCTAGTAACTCCATTAATATATTATTTACCAATTAGTGTTAATTGGGACAGCTCCTATTATTCCGTTGGGACAGATGAAATATTAGCCCTCCCAATAACACCTTCATACATAAAATATATTTCGGATATATGGGACATTATTGTATTTTAGTATCTTTGCTGAGATTTTTAATGCTAATTGGTAATAATGAAATAAGGTCAAGGGTAAGATTATTTAGAGATTAACTTAGCTTTTACTAAGGTGATATAAGTATTCTAGGTATAATAAAGCAAATCCACTGTTTGAAGGAAATAAAAGATTTAGCGTATTGTCAGTATTTTAAAAACAAACTCATCAAGTTTCTAGGAGAAACAATAATAAAGATTTTGTAAAATATTTTGATCGATCAAAACAGTTTTATGAAATACTTTGATAACAAATCAAGATTTTTGTTCTATTATTGGCCGAAAGTTGTTGAGTTACGATAATTTAGCTTTAATTATTATGGTACAAAATGGAAACAAATGTATGTTTTTCTTTTAATTTTAATTAAATTAATTAATGGTACTCTTGGTGTTCCTTTACCGAAGGGGTATCGGGTATTATACTTAAGTTGAAAAAAATCATCGGTACATGATTACCACTTGGTTCAAACTCGGTAGATACATTACAATGTAACGATTGTATTTGTGCTAGTGTTATTAATCTTTTTTTATTACAGTTTTACTTGCGGCGCTTTTTTTCCGCAATGATTCACTCTTTACAACTGACGTGTAAAAAAATGTGGCCAATTATAAATAGATCTTTTGAATTTTGAATTTGATGATAATAGGTCTTTATAGATTCATATCCTCGTAAGGCCCAATATAACAAAAACGGAGATTTTTGTAAGTGGGACTTTAAATCTACCACCATGGCAATAAAGTTCAATAACGTTTTTTCGATAAAGCCATTTCCAGTTTATCACGATAGGAAAATTAACCTTATTTATATTAAAACACATTAACACAGTTCACATTAAATTGCATTGATTATGTACATCCTACAGGACACTGTGACTTACGAGGATATAAAAGGATTACTTTGTGTTAATCATGTTTACCCTCGTGATGATGATACTTACACACTAGGCCGTGGGTTGGTGATGACAGCAAGTCTCATGGCTTCACTGATGGTCTCCAAAAACCGCTCACTGACAGCGCCGTAAGACCAGAAGAAGAGGTAGAGAATCGTACGATGTATCAGATTGAGTTCTGTCAACTGAAAGTATTACAAAAAAATTAAATACTATCTGCAAATCGTAAATACTTTGAGTTTGAACCTAATTCTCTTCCCGTTTAAGTTTAAAATCGTACGTCACGAAATGTGAGATACGAGGTTTTTTCAAAGTTATGACGTAATATATCCTGGGAAAGTAGGAGGTAAATAGAAGGTAAGTTAGTGCTCGGGGTACAGAAGGCCAATGTCGTATCGTATCTGTGGGCTTATTAGTGGTCGTGTTAGGGGGTGGACAATCCACTAGAATCCATCGACTCGATCCAGTAGTGGAGCGAACAGCATTCTGGAGTTCACTGTGATCCACCGGTGGTCTGGGTTGATCATGTATCACTTGCAACTCCTTTAGGATTCACCATCTGCTCCAGTTTGGGGAGATTCATTAGGTGGATCTTCCAAAACTCCTAGAGGGTTGCAATTGAGGTCATAGTAGGCAAGTTAGTGAACGGCTGGCCTAACCTAACGCGGAACCATTTGTTTTCATTTTGTATGCAGGCAAGCCTTGGAATTTCAAAACGAAATCGATAGCGACTGCGAATGCGTTAGGCAATAGCCCCTTTATGTACAATCAGATGCAGAGAAAAGTGACCCCTCCTGCATACAGGTTTCCTAGCAAAGGTGGTTACATTTCTCTGCAGCTTACTGTACAAAAGGTCAAAGTCGTATCGAAGTGGTGGTTTTTAGTGGGCTATTGCCTAACGTTCTCGCAATCACAATCGTTTTCAGTTTGAAAGTCGAAGGCAAGTCTGCATACAAAATGAAAACAATTGTTCTACTTTGAAGTCGATTGCGATTGCGAGTGCGCCCGCAGTTTGTAAGTGTGAGGGGGAATGTTTTATCCACCGCGATATAGGCACCAAAAATACGGGCCATAATAGGTGAAAAAGCTGGCAGAAAATAAAAGAAAGTAGCAATTACTCCACCAACAGCCTAGCTGTTAAGGTAAATGATGAATATTAAATCTAACCTCTGACAATATCACTTCACACTCGTACGGTTCGCAGAGGATCAAACTATTCCTTTCGTCAGAAACATCCAATGCCTCTTTCACGAAATTATAATACTGGAAAAAATACGAAAATATTAAAAACAGTTACAACCAGTATGGGCTTGGTATGGGTGAGTGAACGAGCAGACAAGCCACCTGAGGGCCCAGACAAGATGCACTACGCTAGCTAGAGTTTCTCTTCGTTTAGTTTTTAAACCAATCGCGCCACGGGAAGAAGTCACGTGATGTGCCAGTGACGCGATTGGTTTAAAAACTAAACGAACAGAAACGAAAGTTAGCGTAATGCATCTTGTCTGGGCCCTCGGGGTGTTCGCGTCCGACCGTCCGTTGTTTTTGAGAGAATAACACCCCAGATGGTAAGCGGGATCTGTGTGAAACTAAATACTCTGTGGCTCTGTGGCACCGCCTTGCGTTACACCGTTGCCTCTCTTGGCTTGAAATAGCTATAATATCTGATTCTAAAACTTGATATCTAATCCATAGATGTACCTATTGAATTACACTATAATGGCGAAATATATGCGTACAACGCATTAGAGATAAATCCAGTTTCTTAGCCATTAAAGCATATCTCGTATATACAGGGTGTCCCAAAACTCAACGATAATCCGCCAAGGGCTGATAGAGCAGCTAAAAAGCTATCGATTTAACCCCTATGTATGTTCAGCGATTTTCGCTAGTTTCGGAGATATTGATCATTTTAATCTGAAATTTTGTAATTTTCCCTTATGCCCATGTCACGAAAAATCATTAATTTCGTTATGTATTTCATAAGTTTTTCAGTGGTATCTTACATAATTATAATCATTACGAATTGGCGAAGTTTTTAAACCTATTTGCCCGTTTATTTTATCAGTATTTTTTTTAAGTAATCACATAAAGTTTGTTTCTCCATACTAGGTATCCCAGTGGTTGCTTTTCACTTTGTATGAAAAAAACAACTTTAGGTGATTACTTAAAAAAATACTGATAAAATAAACGAGCAAATAGGTTTAAAAACTTCGCCAATTCGTAATGATTATAATTATGTAAGATACCACTGAAAAACTTATGAAATACATAACGAAATTAATGATTTTTCGTGACATGGGCATAAGGGAAAATTACAAAATTTCAGATTAAAATGATCAATATCTCCGAAACTAGCGAAAATCGCTGAACATACATAGGTGTTAAATCGATAGCTTTTTAGCTGCTCTATCAGCCCTTGGCGGATTATCGTTGAGTTTTGGGACACCCTGTATATATTTTCCACACCAAAAAAAAATAACAGGCGGTAATTTTACACAAATTGACTTAGCCTCAGACTCAAATACAGGCTAGTACTATGGAAAAAATATACATTATATATATTTTAATATAATATGATTCGGGAACAAATACTTACGATCGTTACACAAACATTAGCCCTTACCGAGAACAGACCCAGAACCTATAGCTTCATTGGTAGGGTCACTACCAGCTTGACTAATCACGTTGTCAATCTACATACATACATACATATTAAATCACGCCTGTTTCCCAGAGGGGTAGGCAGAGACCACTTCTTTCCACTTGCTACGATCTTGACAAATTTCTTTCGGTTCTTCCACATTCATACATCGAGTCATGCACGCACGTCGGTTTCGGGTACTTAAGATTCGGCCCTTTTCCAGTATTTCACCGATTTGACTCGAAAAAGTACGCCTAGGGCGGCCCCTTCCGACCCGTCCACTCACTATCGATGTGTATATCTCTTTCGTCAATCTTCTTTCATCCATCCTTTCCAAATGACCGAACCATCGAAGCATGCCCTCAATCAATCATGCATGTCAATATTGTCAATCTATTCTAATATTATTATTTATTTATCGTATGGCTTTATTCTCTACTTAGATTTTTAATGTATTCGATTTAAGGTATGCGATTGCATCCGTCGAAAGATTTTTAAGTTCCGCCGCTTGCCCGCTAAATTTGGTGAGAGGACACTCGAAGATGATATTGGGTCCTTACCTACGAAATTGCCATTTTTTTTACGTGTTTTATTTCGTACGGAATTTATTCATTTCAATTTTAACTACCAAATTATTTTTAAATTTGATTAATACACTATATTACAAAGGTTTTATGAAGCTAATTATTTTTAAGTAATTAAGGTATAATATAGCTTAGAAGTGTCCCATATTTCTGTCAGAATTTTCTTTGGTTTGCTTTTGACGTTACTAAATAATTCGCAATTTTTTTTTTTTTTTTTTTTTTTTTTTTTTTTTTTTATGGCATCGAGTAGACAAACGAGCACACAGGCCACCTGATGGTAAGTGGAAACTGTGACCCATAGACATTCGCAACCACAAGACTGCAATGCAATCCTAAGACTGCAAATGCGTTGCCAACCCTGAGGCTAAGATGGAATGCCTCTATGCTAGTCATTTCACCGGCTGTCTTATCCCCAAACCGGAACACAACAATGCGAACACTGCTGTTTGGCGGTAGGTTAATGGATAAGACGGTGGTAGCGATCCGGACGGACCCTGCACAAGGTCCTACCACCTTAAAATGTATGAAAACCACCATTTTCATATAATTCTCCATATAAAACGCCAATTTCATAAGGACCTAATATTATAAATGAAAAAGTACCTCTGTTTGTTGGTTTGTTGCGCTTTCACAGCAAAACTACCAAACCAATTTAATAATTACCTATGGAGACAGCTGAGCACCGGGAAAGGACAAAACTACCCTTAGAAGCTAATAAGCAGTATCTCAGATTTAATTGCTATAGTAGATTCAGGGAATAGCAAAGACTAAATAAATAAAAAAAATTACCCTCTCCTTATTCTCCTTAGTGGTGATGTCCAGGTTGATGACCTGAACTCCATGCGCGCTCAGCAAACAGAACAGTCTGAATGTATCCTCTGAGCTGAAACATATAATCTGTCCAACATGTCCTGTATGGCTAGGGAATGCAATTTCACCAGTTAGTAGACGTTTTTGTATGAAAGTAACCGGTTAAAACAAGATATAACCGGTTATTGGCATTCCCGATTTACCACGTGACTAAGGTAGCTTACGGAAATCCCATACATTTTTCTAACAAAATATAACATGATAACGATCATCGAATGAAACTTGTCAAGGGCCGCCTACATCTATACTAATGCTGAAGCTGAAGAGTTTGTTTATTTGTTTGCTTGAACGCGCTAATCTCAGGAACTACTGATCCAATTTGAAAAATTCGTTCAGTGTTAGACAGACCATTTATTGAGAAAGGCAATTTAAAGAAAGGAAATATATCATACTCACATAAACCGAAACGAAGCGAGGGCGGGTCGCTAGTACTTATATAAATTAATGAGTCCCTTCCCGCGCAAACGACAGTTTTATAATTTTCCCAACGATCATTGTTCCTGTCTTTCATACAATAGCAAAAAGATAACTAATAAATCTGCCCCCGTATCACTATCCCCCACCGATTACTTACCTTATATTCGTGGAGTTCCCCCTCACCACGGTCATAGTTCTAGCCGGCAAGCCCTCCGCTATGTCCCTAATGGCCGTCGCGAAGTCCTCAGGGAGTCGGTTCATGGTTCCCGACATTATGTCTTGTATGTCGAAAAAACAGTGGGATATTGGCGTCAATATTGTAAGGGTTATTATGAGGAGCATGATTTTTTTACTCTTGTGTTTGTTTAATATTTTAGTATATCTTAAAAAGAATGTTAAACCAGAGATTAAAATTTAAATGTTAAATTGATTTTTCTAAATTATTGTGAAAACGAATTTATATATTAATTTATGTTTAGGAGTCACATGTTTGCAATTCAAAAACTGTAAATGGGTGGATCAACTTTTTGTTGTTGTTACTCCGTCCCGTAAGCCAGGAGACAACGAAAAAATGTTGTTATTTATACTTCTAACACACTCAGGAGAAAGGACATGAAATAATGGCTTTGTAATGGCTAACAAAACTAATATTTAGTGGACTTATATCTTTGAAATCATAGTTTTAAAGAGTGACCCAGGAGACAACTAGCTATAACAAAAAGTTGATCGACCTAAATGCATTGCTAACTGAGAACTAAAATGGAATGGCTCTGCTACACTGAAACGCAACAGTTGTTTTTAATTAATTATTCTGTCATCCAAGCATTTCTAATTTAAAATATAACCCTCTACTTGGAAAATGCACTTAATTTTCTTAAATAATCAGTGTGGGATTCTTAAAGCACAAATAAACATGAGTATTGTTACTTTCGTTCATTATGTGCTAAGCTCTCGTTATTTTAATGAAAATAACGTCTGATTTTGTCACGATTTAAAAAATAGTTCATAATGAAACTGTTAGGTAACGAAACTAGGATAAATGATGTTGTCGAGATAACGAGCACAAGTTTCTTCGCAACTAAGAGGTTGAAGTTGTTATGAGTAACTTTGTAGTCAATCGTTCCTTTTATATCGCTGCCCTGAAGTTCACTACTACGGTTGTACAAAGACTAAATAAAAGAGCAGAAAGTATAATTATTTCTTAATTGAATAGAGCTTGTGTGTACTGTGTAAACATTTTTCATCAAATAATAAATCATTTTCATTCGCATACGAGATTTAGTTTGAGGCTTTGGTAATGAGTGTATAATTTATTTTTTAATTAACGTGGTACCTTTATGTAGCTCGTCTGTTTGGAGGGACTTAATTGTTTTGCAAACATCTTTGACTTTTTTTGTTACTAGGTTCTAAATTAATTAAAACTACTTGAATATTGAAATCTTTGTTATGAATACTTATCGATACCTATGGTATGAATGAACAATAAAGATATTTTGTATTTTAATACGATTTCTAATTCACCACTTTAAAAAAAACAGCATTGGTTGTGATATAGGTATGGAGACAGAGAATTATATTTTTCTATGTATTTTTTTTTGCCATGGAATCTGTAAGATTATTAAGTACAATTTGTCAGTGTTTACGTCGTTAAATGTTTCAGTGTGAGGGTTTATAAAGGTTTTAAGGCTAACCAGCATACAAACCACCTGATATAAACAGCTATACATACAATATACAACTCTAACACTTCAAATGCGTTGGTAGCCCTGAGGATTAAGATGGAATAGATGGATGGATGGTCTCTATGCTAGTAATTTCACCGGTTGTCTTATCCCCACCCCGGAACACAGCAATCTAAACACGAGTCGGTCCATCTATTTGGCATCTACGATACCATAAACAGACAGGCAGATAGGCACATACATAGATACACAGATAAAGGGTGTCCCTCAGAAATCCTAATATCGTTTGTGTTGAAGTACTAGCGCCTACAGAAGTTCTACCGCAAACTTTCACTCCAACTCGTCATAACCTTAGATTAAGTTAGAATAGGTTACTTACTTCACTTACAACATTTCTGTACGACTGAAAGGTCTATAAAAAACACTGGCTCAAAAATAAATACGATTTTAATTCAAAACCTGAAGTTAACTCCCCCACATGGTCCTTCGAACCGGATATATGAAAATTACCAGGAATATATTTAAATTGGAGTTAATTAGTGAAGAGTTAACCTAATTGTACTGGACGCACTCTCAGGACAGAGGAAGTTCGTCTTCATCCTAAGAAGTATAGTCGGGATCCAGCAATTATTGAACAATAATACCGGAATCACAGTGATAAAGTGTTATTTTCTATTAATTTTAACCCAACACTCTAAATCAGGTATAACTTATCGTATTATAATCACTCTGACAAGGTTAGTACATGTGCTTTTAACTATACCATTAATTTAAGTTTCAACGTTAAAGTTAATTGTTCCGTTTTGAACTTATAATAATAATAGCGAGTTTATTATTAATTTAATTTAATTCAGATAAAGCAAAACGTTTATTTTGTCACTCTTGGCTTGTTGAGATAGGTAAATAGGCTGCAATTAAAAAATAGTAAGCAGTTATATATATATTCACCATTTAATTAAAGTCAGTTCAATAAATGTTAGTAATTATACAATTAACAAAAGTAATTGATGTTTAAGTAAATAAAATTAAAACTAAAACTAGGTATTCGATGTTACGATTAAATTACAACAAAACTTATGATCCTAAATAAATAACTTGTAATTTAAACTTAGTTATTAAAGCATTCGGAACTTATAGGTTAGGTATTATATGCATACTCGTATCTGAACCTTTTGTTGTATAAATTCCAGGTTGATATAACACTCGTCCCTCAGAATGGCCGATGAAAAGGAATTGATCAAAAGGCGTGGTAGTTATAAAGGGCAATTAACTACATTTTCAAATTATTTAACAAATTTGGATGCTTCTTCATTGACTACAGCAGAGGTGAACGAGTTGCAGTTGCGTATCGGTAAGATAGACTCGTTGTATGTGCACTATGATGATGTCCAGATGAAGCTTGAGTGCATGGCTGATAATATGGAAGCTCGAATTACCGAGCGAACAGATTTCGAGTCCCAATATTATAAATTGCTTTCCCAAGCTCAAGATATACTAGCTAGTTGTCAAAAGAAACAGGATGCGTTTGGGTCTGCCGAAAGCGAACGTGGATCACGCTCCGGCAGTAATCACAAGCTTGTCAAGCTACCAACTATCCAGCTTCCTAAATTTGCAGGTTCCTATGACAATTGGTTGGAGTTTCGTGATACGTTTGCCAGCCTCATTCATTCCAATGACGAGATAGATGATATAAATAAATTTCACTACCTTAGGGCTTCGTTGGAGTCGTTTGCAGCAGTGGTCATTCAATCCATTGAGTTCTCCGCTAAGAATTACACTGTAGCGTGGCACCTTTTAAGCGAACGGTTCAATAACAAGCGTCTACTACTACAAAATCATGTCTCAGCTCTGTTTAATATCGAACCTATAACAAAAGAGTCATCATTTAACTTAAAACGGGTCATTGACCAGGTTAACAAAAACTTGCGCTCATTGGAGTCTTTAGGCGAGCCAGTTAAACAATGGGATACTCTGCTTATTCACATCGTTACCCAAAAACTTGATGCTAAAACATTTCGTGAGTGGGAAGAGTACAAAGGCCGCTTAGATAAAAACAAAGCGATTAGCTTCGATACTTTCTTAAAATTTATACAAGATCGGGCAGATTTACTGGAAACACTAGAATTGTCAAACAATAAAGCGAATACACCGTGCAAGACACCGCACAAGATTAAATCTATGATATCGGTACAGGACGGTAGGAATAATACTAATAATTCACCTATGAGATCTTGTCCGAGTTGTAAGGGTGATCATTGTTTGAGCAATTGCGCACAGTTTCTAGCGCTTAGTAACGCAGCGCGGCTGCAATTATTGCCGAACTATAAGGTTTGTTTTAACTGTTTTCGAGGTGGTCATTACGCTAATCACTGTAAGAAAACTGGATGCAAAGTATGTAAACGAAAACATCACACATTAATCCATATAACTGAGTTCAAGCCCAGGCCTGTTGTGGATGGTAACAGCTGTACGTCCGTGCTGAGCGGTGGCGAGCACGTGACTGCACTCACGCCGGCGGCGCCCGCTCGTTTCGTGGCCGCCGGCGTCGAGCCCCGTATGCCAGTAACGTTATCTGCGAATCTCGGAACCTCTTCATCCTGACATGGACGGGACGTGCTGCTGTCTACTGCGCTTATTAAATTATTTGACGTAAATAATAGCGAACATATTGCTCGCGCAGTTCTAGACAGCGGCAGCACGTCTTGTCTAATCACAGAAAAAATGTGCAACCGGCTTAATATAACGACCGATCTTGTAAATAAATGTGTACAAGGCATTAACAACACGTTATCGCCTATAGGTAAAATGTGTCGAGTTTCGATGAAATCATTAAATGATTCATTCTCGTCACACTTACAGTGTTTTGTTTTGCCGTCCATTACGGATGATATTCCCCATAGTCAAGTTAAGTTGTCAAACTTATGTATTCCATCGGATATTTCTTTAGCAGATCCTTATTTTCACACGCCAGCTGAAGTAGATTTAATAATTGGCGCTGATCTGTTTTGGGATTTATTAGGTTCGCAAAAAATTAAGTTAGGCGACGGTTTACCGATACTCTGTGAAACCAGACTGGGTTGGCTGGTTTCAGGCCCAATTACAAGTAGCCATGTATCGTCGTTGCCAGATAAAATTAAATGTAATTTTGTAACCGTTTCGGAATCAAAAACGACTGAATCGTTTAAGGATGTGGACGACATCCAAAACCAATTAATGCGTTTTTGGCATCTTGAAGAAGCTCGCCCTCAGTCGTCCCATTATTCTCTTGAGGAGAAATTATGTGAAGAACATTTCGTGGCTAACACGACTCGTTTAGAGAACGGAAGCTTTTGCGTGCGGGTGCCGCTTAAGCAAAACCCTCTAGTATTAGGGCAATCCTTTCAGCGAGCTAAACATTGCCTTTTATCACTGGAGCGCAGATTTAAACAAAGACCATCGTTTCAAATGATGTACAAAGACTTTATGTCGGAGTACTACTCATTAGGTCATATGTCCAAAGTCGAGCTCGCTGAGTTGGATCATACCACTTACTATATTCCCCACCATGGTGTTGTCCGCGAAAGTAGTACCACAACCAAGTTACGAGTCGTGTTTAACGCCAGTAGCCCCACGAGTTCAGGCGTCTCGTTAAATAATCTACAGATGGTTGGGCCCACTGTTCAAGACGACCTGTTAGGTATACTTCTCCGCTTTAGGTTTCATAAATACATCCTATCAGCTGACGTCGAAAAAATGTATAGGACGATAGCATTGCATCCTGATGACCGCAATCTGCACTTGATTCTTTGGCGAGATAGTCCTTCCGATCCCCTTCAGGTGTATAGATTAAATACAGTCACCTACGGGACCAGTAGTGCTCCATTCTTAGCAACTAGATGTCTTAAACAGATAGGCTTGGAATCCAAGGATGCTAACATTAGGGATGTGATAATTCACGACTTTTACGTCGATGACCTTTTAAGTGGAGGGGATAACTTAGATGACCTGATCAGGCTTCGCCAAGGAATCAGTGATGCACTTGCTACAGCATGCATGCATTTACGGAAATGGAGGTCCAATAACCCGCGATTGATGGATGCGTCGTCTCGACTCTCAGTGGATTTAAATATGGGTACTACAGAGACAAGTAAAACTTTAGGTCTAGGTTGGCATTCAGATACTGATCAATTGCATTTTCCTGTTACCCCATCGGTATCAAACGGTAACACCAAGCGCGACCTGCTGTCGGTGATTGCTCAAATCTTTGATCCCTTAGGTCTGCTAGCTCCATTTGTCATTTCAATGAAAGTGCTTATGCAAAGATTGTGGCTACTTAAATTATCATGGGATGAGCAACTACCGCCAGAGGTCACGAGGCAGTGGGAAGGTATTATTGCAAGTTTGCCAGTTCTTTACACGATTCGTGTTCCACGAAGGGTGGTGTGTGAGTCTTGTGAGCAACTCGAGCTGCATATTTTTACAGATGCGTCGGAACGAGCATATGGGGCCTGTGCATACGTTCGTAGCATAGACCCTAATGGTAAAGCTTTGGTACGACTGCTTATGGCAAAAAGTCGAGTTGCTCCCATAAAACCCGTAACTATCCCAAGGTTGGAACTGTGTGGTGCATTAGTTGGAGCTCACCTATACGAGAAAATCATCAACTCACTCAGAGTTCAAGTCAATAAAACAGTCTTCTGGTCTGACTCCACGATAGTTTTAGCATGGCTGAGAATATTGCCCACAAAGCTTCAACCATTTGTTCGTAATCGGGTTGCTGATATTGTGGAGATCACAGGGAACTGTACATGGAGACATATCCCCACTGATCAGAACCCTGCTGATCATTTATCCCGAGGAGTTGACCTTAACTCGATCTCATCTCTCGAGATGTGGTGGTCAGGTCCAGAGTTTTTGAAGTGTGACGCTTCAACTTGGCCTTTAAACCCAGGTACACATTCAATATCACTACCTGAGGTTCGACCCGAAATCGTCTTACATGCGCGTGAATGTGATAAATTAAAACTACCAATTGATTTTAATCGGTTTTCTTCCTTTTCGCGTTTAAATCGTACGGTTGCCTACGTTTTGCGCTATATGTCTGCTTGTAAGAAACAACCGATGTTAACTGACTACCTATCTAGCGATGAATTGAAAAAATCTTTGAACATAATTATTAGGATTTCGCAGTGTCAATCGTTCCCTGAGTACACACTTTTGAAACTCAAGCAAATTATACCTAGTAGGAGTCCGATACTTAAGTTTAATGCGTTTCTAGATGACGATGGGATAATGCGCGTTGGCGGACGTCTTGTAAACTCAGAGTTTTCATATGAGAAAAAGCATCCGATTCTTGTACACGCTAGCCATAGGTTAACGGAATTACTTTTTAATTTCGAGCATAAAAGGTTGCTTCATGCGGGACCACAACTGTTACTATCCACAATTAAGGATACTTACTGGCCAATAGGAGGTCAAAAGTTAGCTAAAGCTTGTTTTAGACAGTGTATGCTGTGCAGTCGGCTAAAGGGACGAGTACTTACCCCTTTGATGGGAAATCTGCCAAAGCACCGTGTCTCTCCTGGAGGTTTTCCTTTTCAGTATGTAGGTGTCGACTACGCAGGCCCATTTATGTCAGCTAGCCGTCAAGGGAGAGGATGTAGGCTGGTGAAAGTTTACGTTGCCGTTTTTATATGTTTTACCACGAAAGCTGTTCACCTGGAGTTAGTGGGTGACTTGACAAGTAATAATTACATATCCGCTTTGCGGCGTTTTATATCGCGTAGAGGAAAGCCTAGCCATGTTTACTCGGACAATGGGACGTCATTTGTGGGTGCGTACAATGATTTGTCTAAATTTCTTGTTCAAAACTGTGACAAACTGGCGGAAACTGCAGCCAATGAAGAAGTAAATTTTCATTTTATTCCGGCTTATTCACCGCACTTTGGTGGTCTCTGGGAGGCGGGTGTTAAGTCAACAAAGTACCACTTAAAAAGAGTGCTGGGAAATTGTCATCTTACATACGAAGAACTAAACACTGCGTTAGTTCAGATCGAGGCAATCTTGAACTCTAGACCACTTACACCCCTGTCATCGGATCCGGAAGATCTACTGCCGTTAACTCCTGGGCATTTTATCATCGGGCGGCCGCTAACTTCCCTTCCAGTGCAAGACTGTCGAGAGTGTTCGACGAGTCACTTAACTCGATTTCAGCGAATTGAACAACTGCGCCAGCATTTTTGGTCTCGCTGGAGCAAAGAGTACGTGTCAGAACTTCAGCAGAGAGTAAAATGGAGGTCAAATGGGGACTCATTGCGGCTGAATTCTCTCGTTGTGCTCAAGGAGGAGAACCTTCCTCCATTAAAATGGCGACTGGGCCGCATCGTCGCCGTCCACCCCGGTCCTGACGGCATCAATCGAGTGGCGGATGTGAAGACAGCGAATGGAATTGTTCGCAGGGCTTTTCCAAAGATTTGTCCCCTGCCAGAAAATGAAGATCGTTGTTGAAAGCCAAGCTTTCAACGCCCGGGGGCATGTTGAAGTACTAGCGCCTACAGAAGTTCTACCGCAAACTTTCACTCCAACTCGTCATAACCTTAGATTAAGTTAGAATAGGTTACTTACTTCACTTACAACATTTCTGTACGACTGAAAGGTCTATAAAAAACACTGGCTCAAAAATAAATACGATTTTAATTCAAAACCTGAAGTTAACTCCCCCACAGTTTGTCCTAACGCATCGTTGTCCGAATTATCGTTTGTCCTAAACTGGTTTTCAGCTGTAACTGACAACTTTTTAATTTTCCAAAAATACTTGCGGTCAGGGTCTCTCTCGGAATCCAGTTTAGGGCAAATGAGAGTTCGGACAAACGATGCATTAGGACAAATTTTAATGTCGATTAGGGATTCTATAGGGGAATCTGCGGTCAACATTAAAAAGTTGTAAAATTCAGGCGAAAATGGCTAGGATAAACGAAAATTAGGACAAACGATGAATTAGAACAAATGACGATTAGGAATTCTTATCTAGACCTATTCAACTAATAACACCCTTTTTTTGAGCCTCATCAGCAGGTTTCCGAGCCACAAAAAAAACTTCCAACTCTACGTTACTATTCTAGATGTCATGCACCGAATGCCCTTCCATCACTTCAAGAGTGACAGGGTAATAGGCAGGTTTGAAAGGGCGCGCATGACTGACTGAAAGCTTTGCCGTGTTGCCGTACCTTGACGAATGGACTGCCAAGGGTCGAATGGGCCCTTTTCAATACTACCCGAATATAGAATTTGAGTAATTTCTTAAGAGGTCAAGGTGTACCTGTTTTTTTTGGAAAATCATTTTTACATTTTGGAATTTCCGGTTGGAGATAAAGTTTGTTTTTAAGGTTCCATAGTCAAGAAGGAACCCTTATAGTTTCAACATGTCCATCTGTCCGTCCGTCTGTGGTTTAACTCAGAAACTATTGGTACTATAAAGTTGTAATTTGGTACGGTTATACTTGTATAATACATTATTGATCATGCAGTCATAATTGGGAAATAAAATAAAAACAATTACTTAACACAAAATGGGGGTCATAATTTTTTTCCCCGTATATTTCAACATTAGTGAGAGTATGTACATTTGTTTTGGGATTTATACTGATCATGGTCCGATATGTTCTTGCCCGGTTTTTTTTTTATTCAAGAGTCTAGAGGCTACTTTAAAAGGACGAGGTGACATTGACATTGCTTTACCGAATTGTAAAAAATATTATACCTAATAATTTTCACCGGGCACCTTGTTTAATTTTAATTATGAATTAATTGAAATTGTACCTTAATTATACCTTTGATATTCTTGAATACAAAGAAAGAATTATTGTATTAAGAGTAGGACCATGTTTATTTATTTATAAGGGTTTTGTTTTAATATTGTTATAATTACAATACTTTTCATGTTGAATACGAGGAGAAAATCATAATACTATGAGTGTAAGCAAATTTTAATTACCGCTAAAATTTTATAAAGCCCCTGTTAGTCCTATAGCAAGGTAAGAGCTGGGAAAACTAAAGGGCATTTATTTAAAACTAATAATAAATAACATTAATTTGAATACAGAATCGTTATTCAAATGAGTATTTAGTCGGCCACAAAACATAATAAAAATATATAATCATCTTTCGTCCTTTCCCAAGTTTAAATATTGTAAGTACACCTTTTTTTCGGGTGTCCCTCGGAATCGCTAATAACGTTTGTCCTAACACATCGTTTCTCCGAATTTTCATTTGCTCTAAACTGGTTTCCAGCTGAGTCAAGCAACTTTTTAAGTTTTCCAATTATATCTGCGGTTTGGTTAGGTTAGGGTTGTATTATAACAACGGTAAAAAGTTTTAAAATTTAAGCACAAATGGCTTTAGGACAAACGAATATTCGGACAAATTATGCATTAGGACAAATGACAATTAGGGATTAACGGGGAAGGTAAACGTGCACATAAGCCGCCTGATGGTAAGTGGGATTTAAGATCCATAGAGTATAGCTAAGTAGCTCTGAAATAGTTAGAGACATACAGAGTTTCTTTAACATTTATTAGTTGAAGTGGGTACGCTACTTGAATCTTTTATTTGTTTTATTCTTAAATACAATAAAATGTAATAAAACTGAGTGAACACAGCCCTTAAAACTTAACTCGGTAACTTGAGGCCTGTCATCGATCTCAAGTATGATAGAATTATTTATATGTAATAATATCGTCGATATAAACGATCTGACAACGAATGTAGTGAACTTTGACATTTATGAATGATAAATATTTAATTCCATAGCAAAAAATAAAAGCAGCATCACGAAAAAATACTGAACTGCACAGGGAAAAACAAAACACAAACCAAACTATGCATAGAGGTAGGAAATCGTAGAGGGAGTATAAAAACGGCTCACAGAATAGTACTCTTTGCACTTGTTACAAATGCCCTTCGTTAAAAAGAGTCGTCTATATACGACCGCTTTCGATTGAATTTCAAAAGTGTACCACATAATAGGTGTGTCTATGTGTGAATCTGCATTAGTGTGCGTAAATTTGCAGTCAGTGATGTGCGGTTTATCAATAACTAGCGACCCGCCTTCGCTCCGCTTCGGTTTATGTGAGTTTCTGTAACACCCGTACATAAAACAGAGTTGATTATACATAAAAATCTTCCTCTTGAATTACTCTATCTATAAAAAAACACCGCATCAAAATCCGTTGCGTAGTTTTAAAGATGTAAGCATATATAGGGACAAACAGAGAGACAGCGGGAAGCGACTTTATTTTGTACTATGTAGTGATATTGGCTGCAAATTGTGCTCTACACAGAAGAAAGAGGTGGTACGCCTGACATCATCTACAAGGGATCTATGTTTAATAAGACTTTTTAGTTTTTTTCCGTGCAGTTCTGTTTGTTTACGTTCCAGGTTTTGTTTTTGATGCGCGTAAAATATCACCCTTTATAAATGTTTAATTGAATGTAATTTTAGATTGTCAAAGTAACATGAAAAGCGATATGGGACAAAAAGGCAAGTGGAAATGTATTTAGATAAATAATTACTCACATTGCTCTATTCGAACATGAAGTAGAATAACGTTAATTTATCGTTGAATATATTAACATTGTGTTTTGATAAAATCAGATAAGGCAACCAAGAGCGCTCAGGCCGCCTGATGGTAAGTGGGGTATTTGCGATCTCAAGACTCCAATAATAAGACCGCAAATGCGTAGCCAACTTCAATGATTATGGAATGGGTCTAGTCGTTATATCGGTTGTCTTTTCTACATATACATACATACCTTCACGCCTTCATTCCAAGAGGTTAGGCAGAGCTACAGAATTACCAACAACTCTAAAAACATGTTCATTATGTAACCACATACATACATACATATTTACATTAAATCACACCGGTTTCCCAGAGGGGTAGGCAGAGACCACTTCTTTCCACTTGCTACGATCTTGTCAAATTTCTTTCGCTTCTTCCATATTCATACATCGAGTCATGCACGCACGTCGGTTTCGGGTACTTAAGATTCGGCCCTTTTCCAGTATTTCTCCGATTTGACTCGAAAAAGTACGCCTACGGCGGCCCTTTCCGACCCGTCCACTCACTTTCGATCTGTATATCTCTTTCGTCAATCTTCTTTCATCCATCCATTCCAAATGACCGAACCATCGAAGCATGCCCTTTTCAATCTTAGTCACTACATCTTCTTTTATTCCACATTTCTCTCTGACTTTTTCATTCCTTACTCTATCAATCAGTTTCACACCACATATGTAACAACATCCTGCAGAAACAGACTAAGATGTTTACAAATGTATGCTTGTAGTGCATCTTGGCAAGGGATTCTGAATTCTCGGTAAGGGCAGATATTTGTGTAATGAGTGTGAGTATTTGTTCAAGTCTTGGATGTTTTCTATAGTATATTTAGTAAGTATTTATCTACATAAGTAATAAGGTGTTTCACATTTGTTGCCTGGTAAGAATAGTGCCTTCCATGGGCTTGCAACCTGTCACTAATACACTGGTAAACATCTTAGTCTAATTGTGCAAAATGTGGTTACAGAATTATTAACAAGTTTTTAGAGTTGTTAGTATTTAATTCTGTAGCTCTGCCTACCCCACTCTGGGAATAAAGGCGTGAGCTTAATGTATGTATATGTACATTCATAAGCTCATATTTTCATGTCATATTTTTTACAAATTTCGCTTACGCCCGAAGTCTTTAAAATGTAAAAAATTCAAATGTTTAGTTTCAAGGTAAAATAACAACATTTAGAGGTTGCACAAATTGTCCACTTACGCTATAGCAGATTTTCAAATTTTTTTATTTTTCCAAAAACAACAAACGATAACTAACTTTCCAGTCAATTTATGTCAAACGCTAATGATATCGACTATCATCAATCATCACTATTTTTTCTGCCTGTTGCAGCTTCGGAGAATTGCATAATCAAGAAAATTTATTCAAAATGTGGTCTTAGTGTGTGTGTTTGCGGGTGGTAGGACCTTGTGCAAGGTCCGTCCGGATCGCTACCACCATCTTATCCATTAACCTACCGCCAAGCAGCAGCGTTCGCATTGTTGTGTTCCGGTTTGGGGATAAGACAGCCGGTGAAATGACTAGCATAGAGGCATTCCATCTTAGTCCTCAGGATTTGCAGTTTTAGGATTGCATTGCAGTGTTGTGAATGCGAATGGCTATGGGTCACAGTTTCCACTTACCATCTAGTGGCTTGTATGCTTATTTGTCTTCTCTATGCCATAAAAAAAATGAAAAAAATCCCTAAATACCAACAAATTTTATGATAATTTTGATTAATGGTTTTTTGGACAAATGGGAGGAAGAATTCGAGCGAAGTCATTAAACATAGCAAATTGAAACACCCTAATAAGTAAGATAATCGTCAAGCATGCTAGTTATCGTAAATACTCGATTGTCTAATTAACAAATACTTGGTGGTAATATTTCATGGCCCCTGATTTATAGTAGCTGCGTAAATCATTCGTTGTCATGGCAACACGAAGATTCAAGTATCGCCCGAATGAATGCCAAAAATATTCGGCAATTGGCGCTACACTTGAGTTTCTCGGCTTAAAATATCAAGTGCAAGTTAATTAATAAGCCGGGAAATTTATTTTTACTGTAGCTGTCCTTATCTGTAGAACAGAAATTTTACCTGATAGAGAGAGAACACGACACCGATCGCTGAGGAACGTGTCATCAAATTGCTATTCCTGTGACAATATTGAAAACTCGAAATATAAAATGTTTTTTACAGAATACTATTAAAACAGGCTTTAAATTAAAATGAAACTAAGCTACTCTAATATTACAGATATAAATAATAATTACCACTTTAAAAAGAACAGCCCCTCTAGCAGGGGTCTGTTTTTCCCAATGATTGAACGAGTGAATGCCACAGCGGCGAGTTTAAGTAGTCCCATCAGAGCGAACAAAATACATTTTAGCGTGCGCATCTTCAATTTGGCAGCATGGCTTCGGTCGAAGAGATCGAACATTATAAGGCTGCAAAATAGAGAAGGCACGCGCTTAAATGTGTTCTGTTTGCTCTGAAGGGACATCATAATAAAGGGATTATAATAATAATGATGAATATTTGCGGCGCTAGAGGCTTTAGAGTACTTTAGAGTACAATTCACAATTACTGAATTATCTACATAAACAAATAAAGATACTCACGATTAGGTACTGTATTATTACTCGTATTTATAAAGTAGGTAATTGGATATTTCATGATATGAATATGATTAGTAATATTATACATGATCTGCAACTTCACAGAAAATCATTAATGTAATTCACATTTTATTGAAGGTTCAAAAAAACTAACTGACGATTTATTATTATTGAATGGGGTCAATTCAAGTCTCTTGTCTCTTGTGTGTGTCTTGTCAAGCTCAATTTAAAACAAAAAAATATTAAATTTTACCCTATGTGCTTACGTTTAATCCACAAGAGTACTTAAATACTTTTTAATCCTGCCGTGTGATATCAATGGACTTATTTCTCTAATTAAGCCACGGGAGTGTCATAAACTATTTGATATTGACAAAATACACCTTAAAAATAAAATAAAATAACGGGAATGTTCATTCGAAATTTGATACACACACAAAAATTTACAAAACCTTTTAGAATAATGTGCTTCGCCAAAAATATGAAAAATTTATGCCGTTGAAAGGTATTAAAGTCGTTTGAGCATGAGTAAAAACTTAATGTATATGTAGCAGTAACATGATTTCAATTTTTGAATTGAATTATACTCTATTCCAGGATTATTATCACATAGCAAGGCAGTTCAATTTACGCTGAGGGAAAAGGACAGAGCTATATAGCTGCTATAGCTCCGTCCTTTACGCTCGCCGTAAAATGAACTGCATAGCCATGTCATAATAAGCCCCCAGGGCTGTTATTCTTTTTAAAACGGCGTTCGGGCGGTCGAAAGATTGAACGCGGCGCAGCTTATATAAACCGGCGAGTTTTTAGTAGTCCCGTCAGAGGGAACAAAACACATTTTAGCGGGTGCATTTTCAATTTGGCATGGCTTCTGTCGATAACGTATAAGGCTGCTGCCTAATTGAGAATGCATGGGCTAACATGCGTTTTATTCGCTCTGGCAGGACTACTTAAACTCGCCGCGCCGCTGCGACATTTACTCCTTCGTTCGTCCGACCCCGTTTTTGAGAAAATCACACCCCTGGTGTGGGGTTAAGACAACTGGTAAAATTGCTAACAAAGAAAGACGCATTTCACCTCAGACCTCAGGGTTGGCAACGCATTTACAGTCTTGGGAATGCAGTCTTGTGATTGCTTGTATTAACTTTAATCTATGTCTTATAACCACAGTAGAAGCCTAGAGCTTAGTTTGATAATATGGAAATTTGTGTGAGATTGTCCCGTGATATTTAGTTAATTATGTATTATTTTTTTATCGCGTCGGCCGCTAATGTCAATTCCGTACATTATTTTTCGTCAATGCCATACAATATTTTTCGTCAATTCCATACGTCATTTTCGTCTATTCCATACGTTGTTTCGACATTTCCATACATTATTTTTCATCAATTCCATACATTATTTATCGTCAATTCCATACATTATTTTTCATCAATTCCATACATTATTTTTCATCAATTCCGTACATTATTTTTCATCAATTCCATACATTATTTTTCGTCAATGCCATACAGTATTTTTCGTCAATGCGATACTTTTTTTTTCGTCAGTTCCATTTTTTTTTCGTCAACTTTATACATTATTTTTCGAATATAACGTTAGCATTTACTTCTTGTCTAGACCCCTTAACACATTTTGATTACGAGTTATATAGCTAGATGTTTCAAACATCGTGTATACTCCTCCGAGTCCTAAGATAACTCGAATTGTTCGATAAGGTCGATAATGGCCGCTATTGTTCCTAATGTTACAATTAACCGTATTCTCTACGTTACCTACCCTTAATGGAGAAGCCTGGGATATTATCTGAACTTAAGAGGACATGCAGGCGTACTGTTGTTGTTGTTTTTTATTTTTACATACATAAATACTCTATATGTACACATGCAAACTAGTTGTTCTTTTTCCTTTATTCTAGCCGTGCAGAGATAAACACAAGTAACAAGTGAGCTCCAGATTTTGAAGTTTGAAGAGTGAGTTGTCGTTAGATTCGACTTGGATGTAGCTGTTGCTTCCATCATCAGTATGAATTAAATCCACATTAAATAGCCTGAAGGCATTTTCCGCCCAGTTTGGAGAAGGTCCTTTAGGCAGAGGTCCTTGCACTCCTAATTTTAGAGTGGATGAACACTCTCATCTGAATGATACTTGGAGTGTATTTTAATGTATACAGCGTGTATTCCACACGAACATAAATTTTAACTGACAATAGCTCTAAGTAATGTTAAGGATTTTCAAATAAAAATAAAACAATTATAATTACGCTTGGTAGTTTAACGTAACTAATTTAAAAAAAAAACGAGTGGTAATGCAATGCAAAGTTTTTTTGACACTTCTGTAACGCAAACATAGTGTCATTTCAATTTGTAATTATAGAATGGTATCAGTTTTTAACCCTTTTCTTGGCAAAATTAACAAAAGTTCTATGACTTTTGTTAATTTCAAGCCTCTTCGAATTTTAGCTCAGCAAAAAAATAAAATAAGAAAAAGATACATACATACACATACATACCTTCACGCCTGTCTCCCAATGGGGTAGGCAGAGTTTATGGAAATGGATTACGGTTTTTATTAAAAGTGTAAAAATCAAATTAAAATAATAACTAACTCTCTCCATCTTTTTTTAAAACGATTTGAATTCTGGTCGTTTACTTTAACAATAGTAGATGTGACATTCATAAAGAACAAGTATTTTTTAAATAGTTTTGACAAAAGAAGACCAGAGTTAGTTTAATTTGATTTTTACACTTTTAATAAAAACCATAATCCATAAATAATCCATTTCCATAAACTCTGCCTACCCCATTGGGAGACAAGCAAACCTTTTGTTTCCGAGGGATCACTAGTATATAGAACTACTATCGATGATTCAGTTTATCAATATAGGAAGTCCCTACCGGTCAAGAAAAAATGCCCCAAAGAATCCTATGTCTGATTATTTTAATCAAAGTAATGACGATAAAAATAATAATGACATAAAAAAACACATTATGTTGATGACAATATTAAAAGCAGTCGGGTTTTATAGCATGCTTCCCATTGGTTATTTTCTAATGTCAACGTAGCCTCCAAGTCTCCCCTTAACACGAGCTACCTTCAGCGCTGTAACACATCGAGCTGCGTTCCATTAGGGCGGTATCAGCCGCGCGGGGCAGGAAATCCAATCGCGCTCCCCGAGGTGTCACTCGGGCCTCATATCTTGAGTAGGCGTGCGCCTGCAAGGCAAGGGGTTAAAGCGGTTTCAAGACAATGCCTCAGAATTTGAATTTGCGGGTGGTAGGACCTTGTGCAGGGTCCGTCTGGATCGCTACCACCGTCTTATCCATTAACCTACCGCCAAACAGCAGTGTTCGCATTGTTGTGTTCCGGTTTGGGGATAAGACAGCCGGTGAAATGACTAGCATAGAGGCATTCCATCTTAGTCCTCAGGGTTGGCAACGCATTTGCAGTCTTAGGATTGCATTGCAGTCTTGTGAATGCGAATGTCTATGGGTCACAGTTTCCATTTACCATCAGGCGGCCTGTGTGCTCGTTTGTCTTCTCTATGACGTAATAATAAAAAAAAAAAGAGAACTGAGATTCGTCAGGGTAAAACCATATTGCCTTTGAGATGTTATCGTATTGTTAACGGTTTGATAGGTCTTATTTACTTACCAGTAATACTCCAGTATAATTGGCGATTGAAAGTACGGAGTGGCGTCAAATCCGGGAGTTCCGATGTATGCAGACTTGTTTATGATGGCTCAATGAATAATCCAAGTGTGGATTCGAGCGCCGAACGCAATTTAGTCAAAAATAAAAGGAAATACGCAAAAATTACGGAGTTTCTTCAGATTTTGGCGATTATAACCCTAAAGAACAGAAGTTTTTAATAGTACCTTTTCAGGGCGTTTTCAAACTAGACTAAATTTTCTGCAAAAATTGTCTCTGTACACGTAGCTCTTAAGATAAAGCTTTTCTAAATTTATGTTTTTTTCAAACTTTGGAATTTTTTTGAACAACCTTTTCGAGCTGCAGTACCAACTATTAGCCAGCTGCGACAAAAATCAGTTTTAATTTGGCCAGGTTACCTCCTACACGAGACTGCTCGATTTCGCTCCTCGTGGACATACCATCAGATGCAAACTCGTCCTTGCATTGAACAATATACATTACATCTCATTCATCATCATGTGATATATATTATAATTATATCATCAGTATTATGACATAGCTATGTAATTCAGTTTACGCTGAGAGAAAAAGACATACCTATACAACTGCAATAGCTCTGTCCTTTACGCTCGCCGTAAAATGAACTGTATAGCTATGTAATAATAACCCTCCAGTGGGGTTATTATGACGTAACTGTGCAATTCATTTTACGCTGAGAGAAAAGGACAGAGTTATGTAAACTGCTATAGCTCTGTCCTTTACACTCACCGTTAAATGAACTGCATAACCATGTCATAATAACCCCCCTGATGTCAGAAAATAATGACATGGAGTTAACAAATCTATGTTAAAAATATTGTCACAACAATATCGAGTAATTAATATTCTCGTTCAAAACAACGCTTTGAGCGCTACGCCGTAGCACGTAGCAACGTTTTTTCGTAGACTGCTACAAACAGTGCGTATAAAGTCAGTCGCTTGTAACGTGCGGCAGCGGCCTTAAACTGTCACCTTCCATCCTCGAAGTACGTCAGGCGCTTTCAAAACTATCGAGCAGGTTAGGCGCACGGTAATTTGATACTATCTCGTGAGCTTTGAATTATTCTAAGAGAAAATGGTAAGGTTTTACTAGTGTTGAAAGGGTGTAATGTTAGACTTGCAGTTGTGGGTGTATGAATTTGGGTGTCATGGTGGCATTACACTTGGGAGTATTATCCAAATATTTCTACATCTGTCACATATGATGATGATTGAGTTAAAAAGTAATGAAATTCAAGTGAAGTGCCATCATGATAGCATTTATTCCAATTTTTGGTCTTAGCATTTCAGTCTTAAGACTGTAGTCTCGAGATACTAACCATAAAGTGACATGTGCGCTCATTTGCTTTCCCATTACATAAAAAAACAAAAGTGTATACGCATAAACTCAGCAACAGATCGAGGGGGTTACCATGACATACTAATTAAAGCAGTTCAGTTTAAGTTGAGAGGAAGGAACCGAGCTGTATAACTGCTATAGCTCTGTCCCTTTCTCTCAACTGTTAGCTATGTTTATTATATTACTATTTTCTCGGACTTTTTATTTTACTAGAATCAAATCAACATCATTTATTACTATTTGACATTTTTCATAGACACCTTGCATAGATTGTGGTAATAAAAAGGGCGTGAGCACAGTAAGCTTAATTTTAGCTTACCCATGGTAAGCCACGGAGAGTCAATGTAAATCCATCCAATAGGAGAGCTGCACTGAGTGAGGCTAGGAAAATAAAGTATTCCTATTGGTGGATATTTTCCTCGCGCCACTGCCTCTCCATTACAACGTGAGTAAATTCCCCATTTATAGTTTTTAGTATGTGTAAAAATCATCAGCGTAATCATCATCAGTACCCTTACCATGAGTACTCGCTAGCGAGTCGAAGCTCTGTCCCTCACAGACCTCGAAGTATCCTTATAGAGTGCCAAGGACAGAGCATTCGACATGATAATTGTAACTCATGGTAAGGCCTTTAGGCTCCCACGGTATGGCAATCAGCTCGTGCTTCAGTTTCAATCTCGCGTTAGTTTAAAGCAAGGCATTACATTTATGACCGTCATATCAACTAAAAACATAGTTTTGTTAATATTTACTAACATTTTCGGTATTATCTCGTACAGATTATCTCCATGAGCGCTGGGCAGCGAGGCTGGGGCAGCGCCGGGGGCGGATAGTTGTTATTGTAGTACCCCAGCAGTTCCCGTAATGATAAAATTCTTCCCCATTGCGCGGCACACGAATAGATGCTTCGTGTTAACTTACTTGCCTTTGATTCATAAACGTACGATAAACCTGGTAAAAGGGGCTGGCTAAAGTTGAAGGTGTATTAAACAGCAGTGTTTTGGAAACACTTTATTGCATGTTAATAGCAACTCCTTACAAAGTTCATAAAAAAAAAGTAATCAATCAATTTTATTTTTCTTCTCGTTTTGTGTTCATTTAATTATGTGTGTGTAACCTTCCGTGGTTTCACCTGATGGTTCCAACGGAAGACCAGCGCTGACTTTAACGCTGAGTTGGGACCATTTCGTGGCTACTTTCTTCTTATATTTGTTAATCTGTTCTTTGTTATGCATGTCACGAATAAATGATTTTCTTTCTTTCTTTCTTTCTTCTAACCTTTACTCAAAAATGTTATAATTTTTTTTTTTACTTTCCTCCTAATCGAAATGAAAAGTATAGTGTTTAACTCGGGTGAAAGTATCAATTGCACCTTTGAACTATAGGCGTACTCGCTGTCGCACGTGCAGCCTAAATATCTCGGGCTGCAATTTGATCACTTTCATCCCTTGGTTAATAATCTACTATTAAAACATCGACAAATTTGAACACCCTACCCTAAAGTTACTGGGTGCACATAGACCTTGGGCTCCATTCTACTCGGTAAATCATTATTGCTTTTTACAAGTATTTAACTAACCGTATTGCCAACGTTATTACAACTCTTTTTTACTTGACAGTAATGGCGAGTGATTTGAAACTGCACGGTACAAACCAATAATGTTGTACCGAATAAAATGGATATTGTGATGTTATAATAACGTTTTGGTTGAAGAATAAGTGACTCCTGGGGGCCTAATATGGCTGCGGTCATCGCGTGATAAATTTTGGATAAGGCATCCGTCACCTTCTGTCACATAAATAAGTACACGTGTCAAAAAGTGACGGATACTTTATCCACATTTGACACGCGATATAGATGCAGCCATACTAGGCCCGCAGCTGCGTTAAAGTCGTTTATCAAACAAATTATAAAATTGGCCTTTACGAGAAACGTTTTATTTTTGTGTTTGTTTTATCGTAAAAATTATGCAAGCGTCAAATTCGTTGTAATTATAGAGGCGTTCTATTTTAGACCCAAGGGTTGGCAACGCATTTGCGGTCTTAGGATTGCAGTCTTAAGTAAGATTGTCATCTTGAAAATACAAGTATCTATTGGTCAACAGATTCCATTTACCATCAAGGGGGCCTGTGTGCTCGTTTGACTTGCCCATGCCACAAAAAAAGACCCTAAAGAAAAACCTAGAAAAATACAACCAAAAGTGACTAAAGCGTAGCGGTACTGTATCCTCGGTGCGAGTCTTGACCGATTCTTAGGGTCTCGTACTCAAACTAGGTACCCTTATGGTTTCGCCATGTTCGTCTGTCTATTACGTCACACTCACTTTTTTTAGAATCTATATGTCACAATCTCCACGCGTCGTCTGCCACGTGCCTGAAGCCACCCGCTGATGTGGCCTTCGGTATTTACGCGGATTCTTCCGTCCTATATGAAGGACATTCATTAATACCGAACACATAATGCTTCATTAAAATGACTCACGATATAACACAATAAGAGTAAATAATAAGTGCAATTATAAGAGCAGAGGTGTCCCAGTACAAGAAATATATTCTTATAAAAACATTCTACATGATATAAAAATGATTGTCTTTTTATTGCCCCTACCTAGTTTTTGATTTCTGTTTCACCTCAAGGTATAAAATGGTTGTAGCATTAAGTTTGCCTTTTGTACATTACTTAATTTTTATGTAACAAAGTATTAAAAAAAAACATGCAGTAGTTTTAATTTAGAATCGGCTGATTAGGTGTCTAAAGTCCTAAAAAAAACAACATATAATCAAAACTAGACAAGACAGTACAGTTTCTTGTCCCTCTACGCCACGCGTCGTGTGCCGCGTGGCCTGCGGTCACCCGCAGATGTGGCCTCCGGCATTTGCGCGGATTCTTCCGTCCTGTATGTAGGACGTTCATTAATACCAAACACATAGGTTTTATTTATATAACTATTGTATGGTATTTATTACATAAAAAATGTCACTGTTTTTAGGGCTTTGTACACAAAGAGTGCCCAACGGGACCCCTTTACTAAGCCTACTTTGTCCGTCCGTCTATCCTACCTTACAATAGCTGTAAAAAATATATTAAAATATATTTTATGCCGTTTAATAATATCGGAGCCGAGATATTTCAGATTTGTGTTCAGTTTTTGGCACTAAAAGTACCCCTAGGTAAGAATATTAAATATCTCGGCTCCGATGCACTTAAGAGAACAAAACATTCAATCATAACATAATTTACCACTTTAACAAATGGCCGCTCGCCTTGAGAATGCATGACTTTAACAAATGACAACACTTTAACCCAAACCCCTTTGGTATATTTTTTGGTACTATAAGAAAAACAAAACAACTTATAATCAAAACTGGCCAAGAATGACTCAAGCGGTAGGAAACGTCGGTATTTTTAAATTCTTCGTCTCCACGCGTCGTGTGCCACGTGCCCGCGGCCACCCGCTGATGTGGCCTCCGGCATTTGCACAGATTCTTTCGTCCTGTATCAAGGACATTCATTAATACCAAACATATATACTTCATTTAATTACATCCATACATAGGCATCCGTCACCTTCTGACACGTAGGTAAATAAGTACATGTGTCAAAAAATGACGGATGCTTTATCCACATTTGACACGCGATATAGACACCGATATACATTAAACAGTGAACCTGCGGTAAAACAAGTCAATCAAGCAATAATCACTGTCAAAAATCCCAATTAAAGTCGAGCCCATTTTAATCGTCTCTCGTGGTCGCTTTATAGCCCAATCGTTCAGTTAAAGCCCGCTAATTCGACGGGATAATAGGAACATCGTCGTTCCGGGGATAATTAAAGATGAATTTATTATTACGTCTGTATTAAGAGTTTGGTCTTTTGTCCCTCGTAATACGGCTTAATAATTTGTTCAGCACTTTTATGAATAATTTTGTCGTTGTCAGTTAAATTGTTGAGGTTATAAGCGAGCGATTTGATTTTATTTAGAGTAAAGTGACTGGGAATTGATTAACTCTTTCTTTGCTCAGGTTGGTAGAAGCCGTGACAATATTATGGTAAAGTTATATGGAAGGTAGGTATGGGTTATTACAGCCGAGGGCCACTACAGTTGCGGCGCTTCACCACAGTCCATGGCGCATCTCCAGGGTAGTGATTCTGTAAACAACGCCGGTCGTGCGGACTGTCGAGTGAAACCAAGCGGCGAGATTAAGTAGTCCCGTCAGTGCGAACAAAACACATTGTAGCGCGTGCATTTTCAATTAAGCAGCCTTATACGTTCGACCCATCGTGCTGCTAAATTGAAAATGCACGCGCTACAATGTGTTTTGTTCGCACTGACGGGACTACTTAATCTCGCCGCTTGGTTTCACTCGACAGTCCGCACGACCGGCGTTGTTTACAGAATCACTACCCCGCACTGCCCTGCGTGCCCCGCACCTGCACGCGGCAAGACGTAATATGATGCCACTAGCAATGCCGTTCGCGCGGCAAAATATTGCGTCAGCTCACATATATATATCGCCGTTAAGGCTGTGTTTCCACCAGAGATGTTCGAGGATGCGTTGCGAGGAATGTTTTTGTCATGAACCAATAGAAACACTTCATTTACCTATCCTCGCTTAGCTTAGCTCTGGTGGAAACAGCTCAACGGAGCGAGGTTTTTGTACATACAAAAAAAGGGAAAGATGTGTGCGAGGAATGTGTTGCGAGGAATGTGTTGCGAGGGATGTGTTGCAAGGCGGCGTCTGACTCCGCTCCCGCCTCACCGTTTGGTGTTTTGTCCCTCGTAATACTTTAATAATTAGTTCAGCACTTTTAGTTATGAATAATTTCGTCGTGGTCAGGTTAAGCTGTCCAGGTTTTAAGTTAGTCACCAATTAGATTTATAACGTGACTAATATGTACATATATTCATGCCAAATTACAGCTTTCTAGTACTAAGAGTCTCTGAGCTAGGCTGCGGACAAACGGACGGACGGACGGTCCTAGTTTGACTACGGAACCCTAAAAATTAAGTTGAAAATTAAAGGAGGTCCGAATACAAGAAACGTGTTACTATCGGTTTTTTTCTCTTGATTTTAGTATTGTAGGTACACGGTGGTACAAATCCCTTCGTGTATGAGTCCGGATTCCACTTGTTTACTTTTTGGGATGACTAAAACACGGCAAAAATAAGACTTTTAAAAATTTCCTCTAAAAAACGTCATAATTAATAAAAGCGCTTGGAAAAACAAACTTCATGAAGTTTTTGTAAATAAAACAGTGAAATGAAGTCTAATTGTGAACAAGTGTTTCTAACGTTTCGTTCCTTTTGTGGGACAAAACTTGCATTGGAATTGTTAACTTAATTTCACGGCTTTCAGTGGCAGTGCAGATATTTTGTTGCAAAAAAACTGAATGCGGCAGAATATAATTCGTTGTAACTGAAAAAACGGGGACTGGTCGATTGGGCGTTTGACGGCGTAAAAAATGCAACTGACAGAACGCATGGTCATGGGAAATACTCAGTTATTAAACGTAATGTATACATATTGATGAATACAGAATGTATGTGTGTATTGTTTGTATGTGTATGACTATCTGTCGAAGAACGGTAATATTTTTGATGAAATATTATTCTACTTCTAAAAAACCGTATTTCTATTGACATAATTATCATGCTTTCAACGTTATGATACTCTTATTAAATGGATAGTAATGGTGGCAGAATTAAAAACAATACGATAACATGTCACAGGCAATATTATTTTACAAATTGAAATAGAGCCACTGTATTCGTATTTATACGTACGTCAACCCTTTATAGCACAAAAAACGTGACAGAAGAAATGATGTCAGAATTTTCTGCAACAGGGTTTTATAATAGCTCAATAACAAATGAAAAATCATGGGACCATGTTATACAAATTAACCTTGTCCCAAACAAAGATCTAGTCTTGTAGTGTGGGTCCTGGACAATGATAAACATGTAGTTTTATATCAATTTTGTAACATTTTTTTTTTTGGGAAACAAGCACCGTACATTATATTCACACATTATACAAAAACATAGCCTAAGACTGCACCGAGCAAACGTCGAGCGTCCAGTGGCGCCCTCATTACTATTATTGTGTTTTCTAATTAACTAAAGAATTTTCTTGGAATCAGACAATGTATTTTTGTAGCGTAAGTAAAAACACAATTTATGGGATACGTAACAAATTTTAATAACAATTACCCTTTGAGTAGTCAGCTTAACGGGAAAAGGTGGCCACTTTTATCCGTTAAGTTGATAACTCGAAGGTGAATTGTTATTAAACTATGTGATATACCCTATAAGTTGTGTTTTCATTTGTAGTACAAAAGAACACCGTCCAATTTTAAGAAATTACTTTAGTTTATTAGAAACCACAATAATAGTAATGGGGGCGCCACTGGACGCTCGAAGTGGCGTACGCTCGGCGCAGTTAAGTTTTAACACATTTTCACATTGCAGCAGCTATACCTTTCAGTTTTCTCAATCTCTCAAAAGGATCAGTTTACCTTCGTTCATCCTATTATAACAATAAAGCGTTTACATATCTACATACTATTCAGCAAGGTCAGTTAATAAATTTTGGCACAATACAATTTATGCCCCCGGCTGCGCCTGCCCATCGGCGCGTAACGGGACAATAAATTGAGAGCTTATCTCTTAAAAGCTTTCGGCGTGCTCTCTGTCGAAGGGTGTTGTCAACTTTTAGGGTTAAAGGTATTTGTCTTTGCGTGTATTGAGCTTTTTGGGGATATTGGAGAAAAAGGTAAGTTGATTTTAGGGAGCCTGCCGTTTGACCAAAGTATTTTTGGTCCGGTATCCGCTTGCTGCTACGTATATTAGGTTAGGTTACACTTGTGACTACATAAAAAATACATAAATTTGAGAAATGATACATTTGACCAAAATTATTTTGGTCAAACGTAGTAGACCCTTGATTTTAACTTGGTTATTTGTGTAAAAAATATTTTACTAACATTGTTTAAAATTGTGCAAATTTAAAGTTATTTTAGTATTTTTGAATTAATATTGTTTTAAATTGTATCTTAGCTCGAGAGTTACCTCCAACCTATATAAAAATAGGGTTGCATGTAAGTAAGGGTAGCAAAATTGAAGATAATTTCAACTCGTCGTAAAGTTTATGATACTTAAAAACAAAAACAAAACTTATTAAGTAGGTATTTCAAAAAAAAAGACACGTTGAGCTCTCGGAGTTATAAATAATAATAATATTAAAAACAAACATTTATTTCAGACTATGTTTGTAACAAGGGAAACTTATGACTATATGTGCACTTAACCATTATTCATCAACACATACCGCTTTACTTATAAACGCGGAGTAACCGTGGGATAGCTAAACCATGTTTTGTCCTTATCAGTCAAATTCAAATGTCACAATGACACATAAGGATAAAGCATGGTTTAGCTATCTCATAATTTTTCCACGTTTATAAGTAAGGCGGTATGGGTTTAAAAACCATGACGGCATGCCTTACCTAAAGACGTGGCACGATTGAGTCAATGTATAAAAATGAAGTACTACATATATACATACATAAGCTCACGCCTTTATTCCCAGAGTGGGGTAGGCATAGCTACAGAATTACTAACCACTCTAAAAACTTGTTAATAATTCTGTAAACACATTTTGCATAATTAGGCTAAAATGATAATGAAGTACTACTAGGTACTGTAAAGAATGGTGAAGGTACTGATTTTAAAACACATTCTTCATGATAATTCTTTTATTTAACTCGTAACTTATAAATATGCACAAGTGATGCGCCCGGCCCGCAGGCCTAGGAGCGACTCTCTAAAACTCAACAAAAATAAACAACCGCCGTTCTATCGAACCATTTGCTTTTAAATTTAAAATATTAAAAGCAAATGCGACGTATAACCTAAAAAGGTACAGTGAAATAAGGTCTATTTTCGCATTGCAACCTTATTTCACTACATCCCTCGTCCCTCTGGGAACAAGGATGAAGCCTACTTGCCCTGACATCTACCTACACGAGGAATAAACATTAGCTACTCGTCCAGTCATGCCGGATAGCCTGCTGTGCAATTAATGTGTCGTTGTGAATGCAGATTAATAAACCGACAACATTAACACAGTGGACTTCCGCCCTACAAAACCTCGGAAAAGAGGGGCGGCGAATAATAATGAAAATTAACCTGCCTGCCTGACCCTACAAAACAAGTTTGACAATCCATGCATTGAGGATGCTGTATTGTCTTACAAAAGTCATATTCATAAGACTCAGTTTCATTATGACATTTATGACTAAAAGAATCTGAGCGCTACCACTTAAGGAAGCTGAGCCTTATTGCGGACCCATGTCCCACTTATCCGTCAGTGATTTGACATCCGTCAAGTCACCCTCGGACTCATTACATCCTAATATAAAAATTACTAATGGACCTGTGTCCTAAGGATAACACACAATAAAGTTCCCTCACTTCCTCAAATTCCCATGGAAGAGAAGTGACAGGACATCCTTATTGGATACTTCCAGACTTCAAGATTTAATTAATTAAACAGTAATACAATACCAACAGTCATTCATGTAACTTTTGTTCAAAATCTTTCAAATCCATTCGAGGCTTAAACATCCATAAAAGTAAATCACATCGCAGCTGCTTAAGCCAAGATGCTTGTCCTTTAAACTTAGATTCATCTACGCCTTTTGTTCAACAACCATTCCATGTTCGACTCAGCCATCTCAAAAACAATGTAAATATAGTCAAAAGAATCCCCCGCGGCGCCAGAATCTCCGTCGCTTCTCATTTATCTCATCTCATATGTAAATGCACAGAAAGTAATTCCCTTCAAGACTGGCACAACCTGCTCCTTTTTCCTTTTTTGGTTTTGCATGCTAAAGTAGACAATTCAAATTTATCTTTAACCCAAAAAATTAAAAATAACTGCGCAAGCTATTCCATTCCCTTACCCTCGCATAAACCCACTCGCAGTTCCCACAATCAGCTGAAAACCATAGAAAATAAAATTAGCGACGGAGATCTTAAAGGTGCCGCCCGCCTACTCTTTTCTAGTGACGTGCTTTCGCCAGATAATCCTGATACACTTCTGGCCCTACAGACGAAACACCCCCCAGCCCCTGCAACGCCTTATTTTCTCGACCCTCCAACAGCAAACCATGCATGCCTGCAAATTACAAACAATGACGTCGCTAATGCAATATTATCTTTTAAGCCCGGTTCTGCTGCGGGCCTGGATGGACTCTCACCCCAACATTTAAAAGATCTGACTTCTCGGTGTGTGGGTGATGCTGGTGAGAATCTTATCAGTGGCATTACTACCCTTATTAACATGATGTACTTGGGCAACATTCATCCGGACATTGTACCGACTTTGTATGGTGCGAACCTCATTGCCCTCAGTAAAAAAGACGGTGGGGTGAGACCTATTGCTGTTGGAGCTACACTTCGCCGCCTTGCATCAAAAATCGCCGTTCGACATATTTTACCAAAATTACAATCTTGTTTCGAACCCGTTCAGTTAGGCTTTGGCGTTAAGGGAGGCTGCGAGGCTGCCGTTCATGCTCTTCGCACCTACCTTAGCGACGATCAATGCGAAGTGTTACTCAAAATTGATGTTAAAAACGCCTTTAATTCGGTAAATAGGGATACCCTGCTGTCTGAAATAAAAAACAACATTCCTGAAATTTACAACTATCTTCTTCACTGTTATTCAGATCCAACGAAGTTGATGTACCGATCAAACGAGTTGTCATCTGAAGTTGGTTGTCAGCAGGGGGATCCCCTGGGGCCAGCAATTTTCAGTTTGGCTATTAATCCTTTAATTCAAAATTTAGCTTCAAAATTTAATATTTGGTATCTAGATGATGGGACCTTAGGAGGTGATGTAAATACAGTACTTTCCGATCTTTCATCTTTAAAAAATAACTTTAAATCCATTGGTTTAGAGCTAAATTTTGATAAGTGTGAACTCTTCATCCAAAAACCTTCCGACGCTGACAATGACATAACACAAAAATTCAACAAAATTGCACCAAATATAAAAATAGTAGATAAAAGAACACTTTGCCTCCTGGGATCTCCTATTTTTGAAGAAAGTTTTTCAGATTATATTCAAAATTCCATTTCTAAATTTCAAAATCATTCCCATCGGCTTCTTGACATTAGTCCACATTTTGCCCTTTTAATTATTAAATTCTGTCTTTTTGTCCCTAAATTTACTTATGTGCTTCGCTGCTGTCCGTTCTGGAAACATCAAGATCTTTTGTCGAAAATTGATACTTTGATCAAAAGTAACCTGCAATCCATTCTTAATATTCAGCTAAGCGAGCATTCCTGGACCCAAGGATCCCTCCCGATTCGGTACGGTGGTATAGGGATCCGCAAAATTTCTAGTATTGCTTTACCAGCTTTTCTTTCGTCGATCCATAGCTCTTCTAGTCTCATAGGAAAAATCCTTAGGGAATTCCCTTTAAACTATGAGACTTCAGGTTTGGAGGACGCAAAGAATGGGTGGTTAACTGCTTGCCCCGGTCAAAATTTTCCTGAAAACCCAAAATCGCAGAGGTGTTGGGATGACATAGTATGTAAATTGACTGTTGATTCCCTTATTAGCCAGTGCTGCGCAGCGGATCGTGCTAGAATTTTAGCAGTCGGTACAAGGGAGGCTGGATACTGGCTTCAAGCTCATCCCTCGCCAAGCACTGGTACTTTCCTAGACCCTAACACACTCCGACTTTCAGTTTGCCTTCGCCTTGGGGTCCCGGTCTGCGCTCCACATCGCTGCCCCTGCGGAAGTGACGTAGATCGGCTAGGACATCACGGACTTTCTTGCCAGAGAAGTGCTGGCCGCTTTTCCAGACACGCCGCACTCAACGACATCATTCGTCGGTCTCTTGCCTCAATAAAGGTCCCGGCTCTTTTAGAGCCGACAGGCATTTCTAGAAATGATGGCAAGAGACCTGACGGAATGACCTTGGTCCCGTGGAATATGGGACGGGTGCTAGTGTGGGATGCAACCTGTGTAGACACGCTAGCCCCATCACATCTCCACCGGACCTCTAATAGAGCAGGTGCGGCAGCTGAAGCGGCCGAAAGCATGAAGGTAGTAAAATATAGTGGTCTCGGCCCAGAATATATTTTTATTCCATTCGGCGTCGAGACCCTTGGTCCGTGGGGTCCTAGCGCTCGGAGCCTCTTCAAAGAAGTTTCGAAGAGGCTCATTGACGTCACGGGAGACCGAAGAGCTGGCAGTTTCCTCGCTCAACGTATAAGTTTATCCATCCAGCGAGGAAATGCTGCCAGCATCTTTGGTACAATGCCGCAGGGGCCATTCTTAGATTTAATGTTTTAGTTAATTTATATATTTAGAGTTAGTTTTATTTAATATTAAACAGTTAATTAATTACTCTCAAAGATCAGATTACGACACACAACCATTTTCAACCACATTGAAAATGCTTGCGCACTGATATCGCAAAGTAAGCTGTCATTATTATTTAAAATATCGACCACATACCTCACACTACTATACGATGTCACCCCATGTCTTATTCCTATGCACACCCCTAAGGTCATGGCAGATAATTCCCTCAAGTATACATATGTACTCGTGCGAGGCAACCATCCCCACATACCTTAAAACCCCAAACTAAAAGAATATTATATACATTATATTATGTAATAATAGAAGAACCGAAGAGGGTCTTCCTCTCCGCCTTCTATGATGCAGACAGCCATAGCGCCAAGGCGCCTTGTGGTCATCTTATTCATAGACAGCTTACTGTCGCGATAACGTCATCTTTTTCGACTTAGCTTCGAAGCGATAGTACATGAAAAAGAAACATTATTGAATACACAAATCATCAAAAATCTGCAACCCTAATCAAGACTAAATTCATCTTCATTTGTATACAAAACACTTTCACACACCATTTAATATTATTAATAAGCATTAGAGTTATTTGATAAATTGTTTACTCCAATCGCCATTATATTTAACCATGTTAATCATCAATCCTTCCATCATGTCTGCATAACCTTTTTACCTGCCTATACCTTTCTATCTTAACGCCCCACGACTCTACATATAAACTATTATCCCAATAATTCATACAGCTATAGGTGAACAAGGCATCATACCATTGTTATAACCCGAGTTTATTATGAACTCATATGGGTCCACCCAAACTATACAAATTAACTAGCCCTGTATAATCCGTTTGCCGTCGTGAATGATGAAGGACAATACACCCTTCCCCTGAATTACTATGTAATGTTTAGGGTTTACACTCAAGATCAACATACAAATTACACCTAAATATAAAAAATCCCGGTCAGGTCGTTCCTAACGATACCATCCATAAAATACCGTCCATCTCATGCCTCATTCCATGATCCATAACTCACTTTCTACGACTAATTCCAAAATTGATGATTAAATATTACACATTTATACAAACAATATTTACTTTGTTTACATACCATTTAATTCATTTATAGGTAATGTGTGACATTCAAACGTCAAGAAATATCTGATAGCTCACAGCTAAGCTAACGAAAAATTAAAAAGGTATTTAGCTGCGTTCACACTTCTGAACATGCTAACGCAAGATGCCATTAAATGTTAAATATCGTGATCAACGTCACGTCATTTATGACATAATTAAATACGTCGTAAGTATTTATTTCTTAGAAGCGAAAATAAATAGAAGTAATAAAATTACACGTGATAAAAATTAATAATTCGGGATTATAAATTCTAACGCGCCTAACATGAACATGCCCGCCTACATTTCGCTAGAAATTCCTACGAAGAAATACATATAAAAGATCTGACTTTTTAATGGGAATCCTCCGTGGCGGCGTCTTCTGGTAGACATCGCTCCTCTCTCGTCGTGATCATGTCGTGGATTACTTCTGGAGCTTGTCCTGGATCCATCTTCGATGATCGCTGCCGAACTCGAAACTTCTGCTGCACTTCATCTTCTCGCAATGCACAGCGGAACTGGAATATTACTGACCCGTACTAGGGGTCTAATTATAATCAAGTGCCTTTAATCTCCCCTTTTGATGGCCCCATATTTTTTCTTCGGTGCAGTGAAGTGAATAAAATAAGCGTCGATGTTGACCATGGTGTGGTTTCTATCACTTCCATTTCGTCCATATCGTCGTTTATGATAAAATAATGCTAATGATGATGAAATAAAAATATATTAAGTATGTACGTAACTTTCATTTCCCGGGTGGGTGTTGAAGATGATGAGGCACAGCGTCTACTCATCCTCCTTACTCTTCTCACTCAGATTGGTAGAGCATCACTTTTTACGAACTCTTTGCGGGTACGGGTGACTTGATCACTAACCTCCACCATGTAAAGAATGGTGGCGGTACCGATTTTAAAACACATTCTTCATGATAATTCTTTTATTTAACTCGTAACTTATAAATATGCACAAGTGATGCGCCCGGCCCGCAGGCCTAGGAGCGACTCTCTAAAACTCAACAAAAATAAACAACCGCCGTTCTATCGAACCATTTGCTTTTAAATTTAAAATATTAAAAGCAAATGCGACGTATAACCTAAAAAGGTACAGTGAAATAAGGTCTATTTTCGCATTGCAACCTTATTTCACTACAGTACTTAAACCAACTGGGTTATCAATAGAGGCTGAAATGATTTATTACCTACCTGTTTTATTATAAGTTAGAAAATAGATTTAAAAAAAAGTGGGCGGGATACGTCGTGATTAGATAGGAACCTAAACTTTAATCCCAGCGTTCAACGGAATGCTATACATATTTTACAAAATGACGTACGTATAATTAAACCAAAGGACACCAAATAACAGCGGATAAACCTCGCCATTTTATAACAAAACCGTGCAAAAACAAACAAACCCTCCGATCGCAGGCAATTAAGAGAAATCAATCGATGGGACAAACGCCGGCGGGGAGTGTCGAGACGTGTAAAAAAAAACCATTAAACGGTTGAAATAAATAAAAACTTATTTAATCTGGACCTTTATTCTACAGGGTAAAATCATATTGCCTTTGACATGTTATAGTACATTGTGTATTAAGGGTGGTAAAGAAAGAATTACAAACGAGAGTCTGTTAGAACCCCGAAGCCGAAGGCTGAGGGCTTTAATGACTCGAGCTTTGTATTTTCTTTACCACCCGTGTAACATACAATGTTTTTCACCACTATTGCGAGGAAATGAAATAAAATCAGACAAAAGATCATATTTTTAACTTATTAGCGGCAGACTAAATCATTGTCTGTGACTTACCACAGATAATGTCAAACGTGTTCGGAGTCCGATTCTAGTGACATATGAGATCAATAGTTTATTATGCGAGATTTTTAGGAAATAGTATTCAACTGACATTTCATCTCGAATGAAACTTCATATCGAATGGCACAAGAATTGGGGTCCTGACATATTGTGATAGTTTGAGTCCACGTATAATATTTAAAAAAAAGCTATTACGCACGTTAGGGCGTAATGGTAAAAAAAGGCCCGCGGGTATTATTTTGGATAAACGGTCGATTTTTCTAGCATGTTAGGACACTATTTACGAGCAAGTGTGATGAAAACTTGTTTTTCACTCGGCCACCATTACTGTCAAGTAAAGCTGCGCCCACACCGGAGCTTAACAATAACCATGCGTATATTACGGTGTCGTTGCGTAAACAAAAGACGGGGTCATAGTAACAACATGGCGCCGTTTTTGACGCATCGTAATATACGCACCGTTAAGTAGCGGTGTGGGCGCACCATAAATCTTAGCGTCTCCTAGTGAAGGTCAGCAGTCAGCTCTACATATTTCTCCCTGTCTTTGGCGAGGTTGAAAAGCTCCGCTGCACTTGTAACTCTAGCCCACTTTCGAATGTTTTGCAGCCACGATTTCTTTCTGCGCCTAACACCTCTTCTTTCGGTAACTTTGCGCATCATTATTATGATTATCCTCAAGCTAGAGCTAATGATATCATATTGTTAACAATACAATAATATTAGGGGGGGCTATTGCTCAACGCACTCGCAATCGCAATTGTTTCCATTTTGAAAATCGAAGGCTTGTCCGCATACAAAATGAAAACATTGTTCCGCTTTGAAGCCAATTGAGATTGCGAGTGCGTTAGGATATAGCAACGCTGGACCTTACATTATGTATACAAAAAAACTGACATTTTGAATTGAATTATAATCAGTACTTGTAGACATCTCCAACTCCACTGAACATCTCAAAAGTCTCGGGTCCATCGTAGGCAGTTCGCGTCCGGAGCGAGGCGCCACCAGAGATAAATCTGTTTTGTGGATAAAGTGTCCGGCGACCGCGCGAGGGCGAGCTACGGTTTCTGTATTGAAGTAGTTTTTTTTCTAGCTCTCTATTCTAGTCGGTAAAACAATATTGCTTATAATGTGTTATCGGATTTTATTTAATTAGCCTGCACTTACTGTCAAGTAAATAAGAGCTATCATAACGTTAACAATACGATAATATGTCAAAAGCAATAAGGTTTTACCAAGTAGAATGGAGCCCCAGGACCTTACTTTATGTATGTATTGTATAAAAAAATGACAAATTTCATTTAATTATAATCAATACTCGTAGACATCTCCAACTCCACTGAACATCTCAAAAGTCTCCTCGGGTCCAAAGACCCGGTCCATCGTGGGCAGTTCGCGTCCACCACCACCACCACCACCACCAGCGCCACCGGAGATAAATCTGTTTTGTGGATAAAGTGTCCGGCGACCGCGCGAGGGCGAACTACGGTTGCTGTATTGAAGGAGGATTTGTTTTCTAGCTCTCTATTCTAGTCGGTAAAACAATGTTGCTTATAATGTGTTATCGGATTGTATTTATTGCCTTGCACTTACTGTCAATTAAATAAGAGCTATCATAATGTTAACAATACGATAATATGTCAAAAGCAATATGGTTTTACCAAGTAGAATGGAGCCCCAGGACCTTACTTTATGTATGTATATAAAAAAATGTCAAATTTCATTGAATTATAAATCAATACTCGTAGACATCTCCAACTCCACTGAACATCTCAAAAGTCTCCTCGGGTCCAAAGACCCGGTCCATTATGGGCAGTTCGCGTCCGGAGCGAGCGCCACCAGAGATAAAGTGTCCAGCGACCGCGCGAGGGCAAACTACGGTTGCTGTATTGAAGGAGGATTAATTTTCTAGCTCTCTATTCTAGTCGGTAAAAAAATTGCTTTTGACGTGTATTGTATTTAACTCGCTCATCATTACTGTCAAGTAAATAAGTATAATCATAAGTCATAACGTTGATAAGACGATAGCACGTCAACGGCAATATACTTTTACCCACAAGGATAGAGGCTATGTTTATTGGAAAAGCGAAAAACCGGAGATAAAATGTAACGTTAAATAGCTTACTACTTAATTTTTTCTACGTTGACGCAACCGTACCACGTCAATTCGATTAGCAATTAAAATATAAAAATAATTTCATGAAAGTGTATGTACATTGTTAAAATAGCACCATACTAATAATGACCGATTTCAATACTACCAGCACTAAGTAAAGTTTTTGAGAAATTAATTCTTAATCAAATATCCTCACACTTTAATCAATACAAGCTACTTCATAGCAGTCAATTCGGATTTACCAAAGGACGATCTACTACCGATGCCGGTTCAACTTTGGTAAAACATAATGGTTAGGACATAATACACAGTTTAATTAAAAGTAATATTGATATTAGCATTAGGACAGTTTCTGAATGACAAGGAATTGTATCACTCATTTTTGTTGAATATCGTACAAATTTCCAATCAAAAGTTCAAAAGTTTAGCGTTTGTTTCCAATTAAAAGAACAGAAGTAATTTTCATTCCCGCCTTTTTAACTTTTTTAATTTTTACCTTATTTAAAGATGCAAAGGCGTTTTTCACGTACGCCTTAAAAACTTACATAAAAACACGTTTACAATCGCAAAAATACACTTTCACTGAGCGGATTTGACGTTTTAATTTTTTAATTAAACGTTCTAATGTCATATTTGTCAAACATTTTTTTATTTATTTCCGAACGAGTTACTAATGTCATAAATAACCGACCAATAGCAGAGTAGAAAGTAAACTGGTCTAAAAACACTCCATTTTACTTTGCAACTCAACATTGTTGGACTGTTTTTGTGTTGTACTACTAAGAGCAACTTTCTATTCTGATTTCGATCCTTCTTTGGCCATATTTCCGAGCAGTGGCGTGAAAAAACGGCTTTCTTCGTACTTCCCGTCCTATAACTATGTAGTTCCCTTGTTGCTATTGCTCGTAAATCGATTTGCGTTAAAGTTTTTCCCTGAGAAACTATTCATAATGATAGAAGCATTCACGAGGAATCGTTTGATGCAAGGTAACTCCAGTTGCATCGTTCTGCCGTTGGACAGCAGAGCAGCTCTCTGCTTAGTAGCTTATTCTATACATTTTCGATAATGCTAACGTTTTCGCTAAGCATCTTGTCTATGACCTCAAGTTAGATTCAGACGCGTCTCCGTTCGTGCAGAAAAAAAAACAGTCTGTGTTACTAAGTCTGTGTACAAATGGTGAAAGATTTTTGAAATCAGGCCAGTAGTTTTCGAGTTTATTTGTTACAATCGTACAAAAATATAAACCGTTCCTCCCCCCCTAAAATATTTATTTATTTATAAAAGTATACTCACGCCCCAAACACTCCAATTTATCTGAACTAAGTCCTTGTTCGCCGCTCGAGAAACTTCGACCATTGTCGGTACACGTGGATACCAAGAACTAAGAAAAACTAGTCGCAAAACTTTGGCAGGTTAATGATATAAAAACATGGTGAAAGTTTTCACGTTGTTCAACGAAACCGGACTTTTTTATTTAAATGTCAGGTTGCTAAGCCAGAACACGAATAGACGTCAGTGGTCCCAGACATTACGCATTTGGCGAGCGTTATCGTTATCGAATATTATCGACGACGCGTTGGCCTAGTTGGTAGTGACCCTGCCTACAAAGCTAGCGGTCCTGGGTTCAAATCACAAAAAAAATCAAAACGTCCGGGTTCGATTACCGAGCTTAACACATTTATTTTGAAATGTATGAATGTAGTTTTCTTTGTTGCTAAAATCTATGACATGGTTCCCAAGAACAAATCTTCGTATGTATTAATATAGTTCCCGACTTTCCCGTACTGACCGATTTAAATGTTACACCCTGTATATCGGGCTTTTTAAATAGGATATCATAAAATTTCTCCGAGACTGGCAACGCATTGGTGACACCTCCGGCGGTACAAATGTCCATTGGCGACGGTGACCACTTCCCATCAGGTGGGTTGTCTGCTTGTTTGCCCGTCGAGGGCAAGAAAAAAGGGGGTAGGCAGAGACCACCTCCTACGAACCAGACAAATTTCCCTCGCTTCTTCCACACATCAGAAGTCTCTTCATATACGTGCGTCGGTTTAGGCTACTCCACACCTGGGCCTTTCTTAATGGGTGAATTGCAAAAATATTGTACATAGTTAAGGGCTCAATTAAAAAATCCTTAATAATCCTTAACTTTTTCCTTTGTGTAACGAAGATTAGTCATATAATCACATGGATAACTTTCGTTACACAAAGGAAAAACACTGGAAGAAAGTTAACGTTGTGTCAATTAAGCCCTTAACTATGTACAATATTTTTGCAATTCACCCTAATACGTCGTGGAATATTCGCCTTTTTTTTTTTTTATGGCGTAGTGAAGACAAACGAGCACACAGGCCGCCTGATGGTAAGTGGAAACTGTGACCCATAGACATTCACATTCACAAGACTGCAATGCAATCCTAAGACTGCAAATGCGTTGCCAACCCTGAGGACTAAGATGGAATGCCTCTATGCTAGTCATTTCACCGGCTGTCTTATCCCCAAACCGGAACACAACAATGCGAACACTGCTGTTTGGCGGTAGGTTAATGGATAAGATGGTGGTAGCACTAACTTTTGCCTCATATACATATATATGTTTAGTTAATCTATGAAGTTAGGTTAGAGTTATTCTCTCCAAATGACGATCACGATTCCTTTATTAATCCTTGTCAATTCATCTTCTTTTAAACTACAACGTTCTCTTACTACACGAGTCAAATTATATCTTATTAAGGACTATGATGGAAAATTGCTTCGTCATACGACAAGGAAAACCAATGGACAAGGTCATTTCTAATAGAAACTTGTTTTCTTCCGAAGTTCAAAGGTCAGTCAGTATACATACATATTATGTGTAAGTATCTAGTACAATCGGCAGCACAAGTACTAACTGTTAAATTTCGGAATAATGGTGTAACTCTATGCAATTCAACGTTATTGAAGATTGGATATCAAGTTTTAGAATCACAAAATACAGCTAATTATAGCCAAGGGACGTAGCTTTGATTGTTGAATGTGCGGCGAAGAGGTGGAAACAATGAAACACTTTTTGTGTGAATGTAAAATACCCTCGCCGGAGTAAGAATGAAAATCCTCGGTTGTGGCTACTTAGAACCAAACGATTTCAAGGCAGTGCCATTGCACTCCACTAAGTATCTGTTTTCTGGAAGGGGAGTAGGCTGCATTGGATGAAGCGCTAAACAAAAATAGGGGTTGATAATTACACAAACGATCCCATAGGGTCGAATTATATCGGTAAGGATCCCACCAATATGATAAGATAAGATAAGATAAACTGCAAAGTGTTCTTTACCAGTGTCATTAAAACCAATATTCAAAACTAATTCCCAAATAGGAAGGTGAAAAACATATCCTGGACTGGTAAGGGCTTTCTTATCCGTTAATATTAAGGGCCGCCATAGACGGACTGATTAGAGCAACCAGGACCGACAGCTCTGTGGTCGCTATTGGTCAATCTGCAGTTCCAATACGAGCTGTCGAGATCAACAGCTGATTAGTAGCAGGCCACAGCAAGGATAGCCCGTTCATCTTCACTCTGCCGTTCGCTGACAGCGCGAACATACATACATTTTTAATTAAAAAAAAGAAGATAAAAGATATTTCTTCAGTAAGTAGTCCGCACGGCCACTTTTACACGGCAAGAATCTACCAGCACTTCCCAAGAGGAGACCACTGCCGAGAAGAAACGCCGCAAGAAACTCAGCAGTCAGTCGTTTTTTAACCATATTTAATAATACAATGATACTACTTAGTCTAGCATTATATAAAGCTATAAATATTAAATTAAATATAGTATCAAATATCATGCGTAGTTCAGCAGGAAAACATGTCAAAAATATTACGAGAGAGATACAGGGAGATAAAGGGAGAAAAAGGAGAAAAAAAACCTTAATAATATTAACGACACGGTTTGGGTCGCATTTAGTAGTTATTTATACACTGTTACCTCTGTAAATGTCCAGAGTTGAATTGGTTACATTCAACGTTTGTTCTTCTTCTTTACATCACCAAGCACACAAAAAGCAAGTCATCATCTGAATTTCATGACACCATAGTCTTCACGAACCTAGAGCATTAAAATTGCAGATCGCCCAATAGCGATCACGAAGCTGACGGTCCACGTGTGTTATCGAAATCGCAGAGGCGAGTTTAGGTAGTCCCGTCACGGCGAACAAAACACATTTTCACGCGTGCATTTTCAATTAAGCAGCCTTATACTTTCAATCCATCGGTAGAAAACATGCTGCTAAATTGAAAATGCACGCGCTAAAATATGTTTTGTTCGCACTGACGGGACTACTTAAACTCGCCGCTTGGACATTCGCTCGTCCGTCCGTCCGACTGTCGTTGTTTGAGAGAATTACTACCCTGACTGCTCTGAGCAGTCCGTTTATGGCGGGTCTTAGGACAAGTTTTGCGAAACCCTGTATATCATTTTGGGCTGTCATCCTACTTTTGTTGCAGACTGTACGCGCTGTATTTTGTACGTGTATGCGTAAGTCGTTAACTACTTCCTTATTCCTTTCTTCCTCTTCCTAGTATTAATTTATAATTATATAATTATTGTTTCACTTGTGTTTGCTTATTTGCGATAGGTTTTTTCTCCATATTAAGAATCATTATGTTGTTCGGTCTTAATGTGCTGTAAGTAAAATATATGCTAATGAATTAATTGATTATTTACATTCTTACTACTGTAGAATTTATATGGTGGTAATGCTAACTTATTAAAAAACAATACGAAAATACGACCATAAAAGCCTATATTTCTCTAAACGTTACTCGCATTACAACACCATAAATAAGGATAAGCTTTACTATTTCTTTCAACATGTCCTTATTAACTATTTTGAGTATTTTTACATGTTATTAATTTCCTCCTATTTATTACGAAATCTACGCATGTTACTCGTACACGTTCTAACAGTTATGAATTTAAATAGTTTTCACACTGTCACATTTTTTTACTGTGGTCACACTTTAAAAAGGCAGGTAACCCTAATTTATGGTAATACAAGCCTAAAAACTCCCCAAAACCCAAACTTCGCTCGACATTCCTTTTTCAATCTCCGGAGCGCGAGCCTTGTAAAGTGTAATTCCAGCGCTTCCATCGAGTGAAACCCATTTGCATGGACAAACAGACAGCGCTGTTTGCGCTTTATTAATTGATTTAATTAGTGCACCAATGAGAGCAACTATTTACACGGTTGTTAATGGAGTTCATTTGTTGTTTTTTAGGCATGGAAATTTGTTATGATGGAATAGTTATAATAGAAAATAATTATCGAACTACTCAATCGATTTATAAATTAAACATATTTTTATGATACTAAAAAGACAGTCATATTTTTAGGCTTATGTTTTATAGGCTTTTAAGGTAAACAAGTACACAAGCTGCCTCTTTCTAAAAAACGTATAGATATATCTTAAAATTTCAGTCTTAGGGCCGTATTAATAAATTAATCTTGACTGCAATACCTGTTTCAAGATGCTTAAAAATATCATGTTTCTATGGTTTGACAGTTTTTTTGACGTATCTTATGACGAGCATCTTAGCTGAGATGAGTTTATTAATACTGCCCTTAAGATAGCAATCTTAATACTGCAAATACGTTGCCAACATGTAGGGAATGCAATTGAACCGGTTATTAACCGTTTTTGTACGTAAATAGCTATTTAAAACCGGTGATTACCGATAATTTGCATTCCCTGTGCCAACCCTGAATACTTCGATGGATCCTCTACACTCATTCACTGTTTGTCTTACCCCCACACCGGAACACAACAATGCAAAGTGCAAACACCGCTGTTCGGCGGTAAATGAAAGGGTAAGAGGGGGTGAAGGGTTATGTATGTTTGTTTCTTTATGTTTTCCTCAAGGCTAAATGGCTTGATGGATTCTAGAAATGGTATTTAATCTACGAGAGTCAAAGAACATATTTATTGCTATTGAAGTTTTTTTAATTCAAGACGGTGCACCCCACCTTTTTTTTGAAAGATATCTATCCTGTGTTGCCAATTACTATTTATTTATTTATTATTATTATTATTATTATTATTTATTATTTATTATTTATTATTATTTTGTTTTGTACTAATGTCTGCCGCATTCTGCTTTCTTATTTTACTCAATCACCCAAAGGTTAGCTGGAAGAGATCCCTTAAAGGGATAAATTCGCCTTTGTACATTCTAACTCTGTATTGTATTAGATTTTCTGTTTCTTTTTTTTTGTGTACAATAAAGTGTTTACATACATACATACATACTTTTTATGTAATCTTTGGATTTTTAGTTTTTTGAATAAACAGGGTCCTCTACGGCAAAAATCAACGCCTAACGCACTCGTAATCTCAATTGGCTTCAAAGCGGAACAATTGTTTTCATTTTGTATGAAGACAAGCCTTCGATTTTCAAATTGAAAACAATTGCGATTGCGAGTGCGTTAAGCAATAGCCCCTCTGTTATCGTATTGTCAACGTTTTGATAGCTCATATTTACTTCACAGTAATGGCGGCCGAGTTACGTTAAAAACAATACGATGACATATGAAAGGCAATGTCGTTTTACCCGGTAAAATAAAGCCCCGCAAGAGTGATAAACAACCCTTTTGCTACAGATTAAAAAACCACAGCCACTTCACTGTAGACAACACAGTCTCAGCGCAGACAGTATCGCCGGCAAACAGATTCAACGAACGTGTCGCCTTAATTAGACGGGGATCAGGGACACGACATTTATAATTGCGGCCTGTTTCACTCCCCGGCGCCACAGGATTCATGGAACAGATGCTTCACTTTCACTTTTAGCATAAGATTAGACAGTATATTCAATTTGTTCACACCGCCTGCCAAGAATTTTTGTGTGTAAGTAATTATCTAAACGATAAAAATATAAAAGATGTTTACTCAGCAAGTAGGCCGCACGGGCACTTTTACTCGACAAAAATCTACTAGCGCTTCGCAAGAGACGACTGGTAAATTTTTGTTGGAAGTTGTCTGGAAGAGATAGCTATTTAGCTGGAAGATCGGTTATTATTATATACTTCTATTTGGAAACTGTATTGTTCCGTGTTATGTTTTTATGTTTTTCAATTATAAAAACCGGGCAAGAGCATGTCGGACCATGCTCAGTGTAGGGTTCCGAAGCCGTAACGACAAACACAAAAAACTATCTCAAAAATCAACATGTATGAAACAATTTTCTATTTAAAGTTATTTGGCGCTGTCTTAGATGATTTTTAGTAGGTATAAACCCGTTAATCGCCTGTATCTCAGGAACTAATCATGTCTACTTAGCCGTGATAGTTTTCCTTTAAAATTCGTTATATATGCACTTTCGTTGAAGATTTTTTTCAGATTTTTAGTACTTGTAGTTTTGGCTGTAGGGGGGGGGGACACTTGACTCTAACAAAAAATAGCGCTTTAAAGCTTAATATTTCATAAACGGATCCCTTAATTGAAAAATTGTTTTCATAAACCCGCAATATTTTTGAAAGACCTATCCAACGACACCCCACACTATGGGGTGGGCAAGAAAAAAAAAAGACATCCCCACGTTACGTGTAGGGGAGGTGCATTAAAAAAAAATATTTTTCAAAATTTTATTTTACCACTTTGTTGGCGTGACTAATATGTACATTCATGCCAAATTACAGCTTTCTAGTACTATGAGTCTCTGAGCTAGACTGGGGACGGACGGACGGACGGACGGACGGACGGACATGGCGAAACTATAAGGGTTCCTAGTTTGACTACGGAACCCTAAAAAGTATGGTCCAACCCCCTTACTAATAATCGTTGAGTAGTGTTAAAGCTATACAATGTTTTGTCGTTATCTGTCAAATTCAAATGTCACAATGACAGATAAGGATAAAACATTGTATAGCTATACCACCATTACTCAACGTTTATTAGTAAGGGGGTTACATTATAAGGTGAAAATTACGGTGTGTATCTCGGGACACACCATATCGTATTTGCCCTGCGCCCTAATATGACTGCGTTTATCGCGTGACAAAGTTTGGATAAGACATCCGTCACCTGACACGTAAATAAGTACGAGAGTGACGGATGCTTTTCCCACATTTGACACGCGATATAGACGTAGCCATACTAGACCCGCTGTTACGGTATTGTTTTGATGTCAGCCGCCATTGATGTCAAGTAAATAAGAGAACAAACCAAAGCCGATATGGTTTGGCCTAGAATACCGGCCCTAAAAGTGGCCAGTCTGCTGATATTAATCTGTGGTTGATGCTTGTAGCAATTATCATGTCCTAAAACAATTCGATTTGAAAGTAAGATAATAGCGATGTCGCCGGTGTAATTAATTTACAGTTAATTAACCAAGGCTGGTATTTAAATAACTCTAATGGAATAACATTCACTAATACGCTGAATCTTTTATTTTAAGATAAAATAACATAAATTATCAATGTAATGAGTAGCAGAAATTCAAACTAAAAAAATACATAAGATGCTGGCAGCATTTCCTCGCTGGATGGTTAAACTTATACGTTGAGCGAGGAAACTGCCAGCTCTTCGGTCTCCCGTGACGTCAATGAGCCTCTTCGAAACTTCTTTGAAGAGGCTTCGAGCGCTAGGACCCCACGGACCAAGGGTCTCGACGCCGAATGGAATAAACATATATTCTGGGCCGAGACCACTATATTTTACTACCTTCATGCTTTCGGCCGCTTCAGCTGCCGCACCAGCCCTATTGGAGGTCCGGTGGAGATGTGATGGAGCTGGCGTGTCTACACAGGTTGCATCCCACACTTATTAGGGGCCATTCTTAGATTTAAGGTTTTAGTTAATTTATATATTTAGAGTTAGTTTTATTTAGTTTTAGTTTTCTGTTTTAGTTATTGTGTTATGGTGGTTGTATTATTTTATGTTTTTTTTTTTCAAAATATTTTGACATTGGTAGTCCCTGTTTATGAAGCTAGTGTTCCCGGGTTCGATTCCCAGTAGGGCAAAGAAATTAATATGTGATTAGCACGAGTATATTAATTATTCTATATTAAAGCGAAAAAAAATCGTCGATCTTTGGTAGGATCCGAACCTACATCTCCTCTGGCTCTCCGGGCCGATGCAGACACCACTTAAATGCCACCAAGACCCTTTTTTTTTTTTGTTTGTTTTCCTCAATCGCCCAAAGGTTAGCTGGAAGAGATTCCTTAAAGGGGTAAGTTTGCCATTGTACATTCCAATTCTGTAAATATTGTATTTGATTTTCTGTTTTTGGTACAATAAAGTGTTTACATACATACATACCCTACTTCATACTCGGGGGGTTATGCTGACGCCATTTACTTTTTTTTTAACAAACGACACTTATGTTTCTCTAACAGACATCTCTGTTAATAAAAAAAAACTTGATATTAATTATTATTTGGTTTACGAGTCTTGAATAATTTATTGTACTTAAGTATGTGTAATATGTTTATTATTCTTAAGTAGCCAGGCCAAGAGCTTAGTCTAGGACTATTTAACCTAACATAACCTAAAAAGGTTATAAATGTTGGTGCCATCGTGTTGAACCTCCTGGAAAACCGCATCAAATAAATTATTTGCATTTATCACACACTACTAATAAGGTCTCATTAATATATTAATTTAACCATAGAAATTTCAGTAAATTGTATTAAGCAGGTAAATATTGGAGAGGTTTTATAATGTATTATAATGAAACTACAAAATAAACGTTGACATAGCGCAATTCGGACCGCATTTAGGGGTCAAATTAAAGTCATTTCTTCATTTTCTGACTGGCCTAGTGGGTAGTGACCCTGCCTACGAAGCTAGCGGTCCTGGGTTCAAATCCCGGTAAGGGCAGATATTTGTGTGATGAGCGCGAATATTTGTTCCTGAGTCATGGATGTTTTCTATGTATTTAAGTATATATTTCTCTATATAAGTATTTATATCGTTGTCTAGTACCCATAGTACAAGCCTAGAGCTTAGTTTGGGACTAGGTCAATTGGTGTGACATAGTCCCCTGATATTATTATTATTATTATTATTTTAATCTAATTAATTCACTGTAACATATATTTTAGATCTAACTGCAGAGATTAGTTCAAGAAAGCTATTCCTCGAAATGGTTTTGATATTTTCATACATTGTTACAAATTTACCCTAATTAGAAATATAATAAACCAGTGTCATAAAACCAATCAATTTCCATATACGTAATAAGCCTATTTTATTTGCTTTGTCATTTACAAATGTCAGGATGAAAGAAAGGGCCAAAGCATATGCATACTTTCGTTATTGCGTGTTTATGATAAAGAGGGTTTATGAAAAAAAGAACTATCAAGACAGAATCTAATAATAAAAAAAATAAAGACAAACTAACTCTAGGAAAAAATCAACTTAGAATAACCTGTTTCACATAACAGCGTGTAAGAGGGAATCTTGTTCGGCTCTAAGACGACCTGAATACCGCCTTGATACCTAAAACTTGAGACACACAGCGAACTTGACACCCGCTCGACGTAAACATTTGTTTTTATGGTGTGGAGCAGGCAAATGGACACACAAGACAACTTATGGTAAGTGGGACCAGAGTCTACAGAAATTCGCAATATCAAAACTATCATCTTAAGACTTAATTCTAAGTGCAAATGCGTTGTCAACATTAAGTATTAAGATGGAATGTCTTGATACTTGTTATTTCGCCGGTTTTGTTATTCCCACATTAGCATGCTGACCAAGAGCTACAATTAACGTACTCGCTAGCGAGTCGAATGCTCTGTTCTCGCAGACCTCGCAGTATTCTTATAGAGTGCGAGGGAGAGAGCATTCGACTCGCTAGCGAGTACGGTAATTGTAACTCATGGTTACGGGGTCACGTATTAGAATGCCTAAAGTTAATAAGCCTAATGTATCATAATACCTAAAAGTTCATAATACCTAATGATCTTTTTTACAGAAACCGAAAACTTTTCAGGATTTTTTAAAAAGCCATTGCATAAACCTCATTAGTTTAGGTTACTTTTATAACAATCCTGAAATTTTTTAAAATGTATGATTAGATATTATGAATCTTTAGGGATTATGATACATTAGGCTTATTATTTTAGGTGTTTTGATACCTAACCGGTTACGGTTACGGTACTATAAACTACTACGGTACGGTACTTGGCGGTAGATTGAAGGATAAGATGGTGGAAACAATCCGAACGGAACAGAGCAGACGGCCCAGACAAGATGCACTACGCTAGCTACAGTGATACGAGAAGTCACGTGATGTGCCAGTGATCAGTGAGCCAGTGTCACGCTTCAATAATGTCAGGTTACCATTTTTATTAAGCTAAATGACGTCCGATTTTGATGTCGAGGATTTTTTCCTGCTGATAGCTGCATCTCAATTCAAATTTATTTAAAGCCGTATTATTAAGATGATCTTATGTGATAAGGCCAATTTTAGAATACGTCACAATTAACATAAAGACGAGTGTACAAAATATAAAACCCGGTAGCCAAATGTACGCTTAACTCTTTATTAATAAGTCCTGCTTGTGCCACACCGGCATCGCGCCGAGGAGTCATCGCCTCGATCTGACATCGCCTCGAGCCAAGCTCACTCTAGCTCGCTGTATATCTCAAGTATAAAATACAAGACGCGTGGTAGTTAAATATAGGCTCAATTTTTCATTAAAACTGCGATCTGTATGTACGTAAGAAACAACATGCATGACTACAAACTGAGTTCGTCCCGTAGGCGACCTCTGCTGATCGTTCCGAGCCGCCGGCTGGCTAACAATAAGTCACGCCGGTCACTCAGCATCATGGGGCCCACCCTATACAACTTGCCCCCGACTGACATAAAAAACTCAACCAGCAACAGTATATTCAAGAACAAGGCATGTTACTCAATTGACGAGTTCTGCACACTCGGAAGGATCCAGCACCGTAATGTGTGACTGTGTGTACCTAAATTAATTTAATTTAATTGTGTTTGAAAATGATAACTTGTAAAATGTACTTTTAACAATAAATATCTGTATTCTGATCCCACCGCTGCTTAACGGTGCGTATACGGTGTCGTTACGTAAACAAAAGACGGGGTCATAGTAACAACATGACGCCGTAATTGACGCACCGTAATATACGCACCGTTAAGCAGCGGTGAGGGCGCACCTTTATACAGTTTAAAATCATGCTTGTTCCACACAGGCACCATCATCACGTCAAGCAGGCATTGTCGAGCAGTCATCGCGTCGAGCAGTCATCGCGTCGAGCCGGCATCGCGTTCTGCTCGCGACTCAAGCTCGCTGTGTGTCTCAAGTATAAAATACAAGACCCGGTAGCTAAATGTGCGCCGCTCGGGTATCTTAAGTGAACGAATACCGGCGAGGTGAGACGACGCTGCACTACCGGTCGCGTAATTCTGAACACTGTTTCAATTTCGTTTAAAATTATTTATGTCTCGTATAGTTTTTGGATTTAAAGGAGGATGGTCGAATTGGCCTATTGACCAATAAGGACAAGCGATATGTCCCCGGATAGGTAATTTTAAGTTGTAAAACTATTACTATGGCAGGTGGTTCGAAATCTTTGTGTGAAAAAAGTTATCGCCATGCAAAGACAGCGGTTTTTCAAAGTAATTATGCTAAAGTCGTCTATGTAGGCGTCTCGATGTTCCAGATTTTTTTATATTTCACACAGTGATTTAAGATTTCCCGCCATACAAAAAGTTTTAGAGTATGAAAAAACCTTTCAAATGACATAATGGCTTGTCATTATTGGTTTTTAGGTCACAGTCCATATTAATCTGGGCATTTTCCTTTAATGTTTTTAATGTTTCATGACAGCACATTATTTTTCATCAAATCAAATCAAATCAAATCATTTATTCTGTAAGTAGGCCCTGTAGGCACTTTTACAAGTCTGAGTCTACCAGCGCTTCCAAAGAGACCACTGTTGAGAAGAAGCGCCGCAAGAAACTCAACAGTAAGCCGTTTTTTAAAAATAAATCACTTATTACAATACTAAACTTAAGCTACATAATTTAAATGTCATAGGGATGTACAGGTCCCAGTAGTAATAATAATTAAATACATCAAAATGTCAGATTAAAATAAATAATACAATTTCGGAGATGTAAACAGGCTCCAGGTAATATAGGGTGAATCTACCAGCGCTTCGGACGAGACCATCATTGCGGAGAAGAAGCGCGAAACTAAGTTACATTAAGTAAAGTAAGTTACATTAGGTAATAAAGTAATAAATAATAATTTCTTAAAACTACCAAAAATAAAATCATTACAAATGTAAGGTCAATAAACCTTAAATAAAAACAAACAAACAATAAAACACTATGAGAACAACACGACGAGGTCTCTACGTCAAAAGCCATAACTAGAATAATTTATTTAACAAAAAGTCCTTGCAAACGTGAACAGACCGGACCCCACAAACAGCACCCGTTCACGAGTATGACGCGTATCTCAGCCATCGCCTCTCTCAACCATATGTTCGGGAAAGTGGCGACCCGATCAACGACGCCGCCGTAAGCAAAGACCTTTGAGCGAGCGTGACATGCTCATGCTGCCGGACAACATAAAAGTAATATTGTGTGAAGCAGCTGTCCGGCGAGAAACATCACAGTGTGTTCTTAATTAAAAGCGTCTTGTACACACAAGAACTAGAAAAGATAAAATACAAATAGTAAACATAACATTGATTGCTTGAATACACAGTTTGCTTAAAGGCTATGCTTATCAAGGTACCTAGAAAAATTCTACGAGTAAATATACCTGACACTATTTAAAGACATCTTGGTCACCAATGAAGTCATTTACAGTGTAATATGCCCTACCCAACAAGCAGCGCTTGATGTGGGACTTAAATTTATTGAACGGCATATTGACGATATCAGAAGGTATCTTGTTGTAAAAACGTATACAGTTCCCCACAAACGAAGTGCTTACTTTACGGAGACGGTGACCTGGAAGAGCGAGCTTATCCCTATTTCTAGTATTTAAGTTATGAACGTCGCGGTTATGCCTAAAATCATGTATGTTTTTGCGTACATACATGATATTCTCAAAGATATATTGAGACGCGACTGTAAGAATGTTGATTTCTTTAAATTTATCCCTAAGTGAAACACGAGACCCCAATTGATAAATCGCACGTACAGCCCTTTTCTGTAGTACAAAGATAATTTGGATGTCAGCCGCTCTTCCCCACAGCAAAATTCCGTAGCTCATAACACTATGGAAATAACTATAGTACACCAGTCTCGCCGTCTCGACGTCAGTAAGTTGTCGAATTCGCTTTACCGCATAAGCCGCCGAACTTAGTTTACCTGCAAGTGTGGATATATGCGCACTCCATTGCAGTTTCGAGTCAAGAGTGACACCTAAAAATACTGTTCTATCTTCGAATTCCAGTGGCTCATCCTTCAGTCTTATTCTATCCACATTCATACTTTTCACGTTGGAAAGAGAAAATTTAATGCACTTGGTTTTCTTGGCATTTAAAAGTAAGTTGTTGGCTGTAAACCAGTCAACAATTGTAGACAACGCAACATTGATGTCATTATAATTATCCCGTTTCCTATCCACTTTGAATATAAGTGACGTATCGTCAGCAAACAAGACTATTTCAAGTTTATCGCGCACTACATACGGGAGATCGTTAATATAGATTAAAAATAAGAACGGGCCCAGGATAGAGCCTTGAGGCACTCCCATAGCAACAGATGACCCAGAAGATTGTGTTCTGTTAATGTCTACCCGCTGAGTTCTATGAGCAAGGTAAGATGTAAGAAGATCAAGGGCACCGTTTTTGATGCCATAGTAGCTTAACTTCCGCACTAACGTAACATGATCAACACAATCAAATGCCTTGGACAGATCACAAAACACTCCAATTATATCCAATGATTTCTCCCAGGCATCAAAGATAATTCGACGACCGTAATCTAAATTGACGTAAGGGACAAAATGGCGAAAATGAGTTATGAATGGAGTTCTGTTCAGTTTTTTTTTCTCTATCGATTGGTATAGGTGACATCTCAATAGCCTTAAAAAACATGCCCCTTACAGCCTTAAGAAAATGTTACTTTTACTCCGTATTTCAAACAAATACGACGTATCGATAGCAATAAAAAAAAGTTCATTTACTTCTTGGTGTAACATTCATCTTCGCAATTTACCTAACGCTGTAAGGAGCCATTAAATAAGTAAAGGTACGATACATCATTTAACGTTCTCAAAATTATCTACAAAAACAAAATTCATTCTATCACAATTAGATGTAACTATAATTTTCTAAATTTATCTACGTCGTAAAAGACTATTCTGTACTTAAGCAATTGTACGATACGCAGTTTTGCTTTCACAAATGTAAGGCAACAGTGACCCTTACGGTAATTTGTAATTGTTTCAAATGTTTGCTAAGAGTATATACGACATTTTTTTACAAGTAAAATGTCAAAACTACCGTCCCTTACATTAAAACATAGCTGCAAAATTTTAACTATTACCAAAAATGTAAGCGTTATCTCTTTCGTTAGATGGCATACGAAGTGTTCGTCAATATAGCTAAATTAGTCTAACGCACTTAAAGTTGCTTGAGGGTGAAAGAGATCTCACTATCACCTCGTGTATCAAAAACATTGCAGAAAGAGCATGTCGCTCCTGGTAGTGGTTGACAATGTTGCCGCTTCATCTGATTTTTAGGAAATCTACTGAATTTTCTTGACAATCTATTGATTTTTGAGCCTTGGACTTCGATTGAAAATATGGCTATAAATGCATTTAAAATAATATTCCAAGGGTTTGTTTGTTTGTGCAAACAGAGTATAAAGTATTTACAATAACACGACACGTGATAACTATAATTTTACAATAGAAATAAAATAAAATAATTTTAATGAGAATACTCTATACATAATTCAATTGTTAGTTTTCCAATAAAGCGTTTACATACATACATACGAACAAGAAAAAAACAGTTTTATAATCATTTATTCAAAGGTATGTTCGACTGATAAAAAAACTATTCGTTTTTCGAATTACACCTGGCTACACTGAATTGAGTGCTGCCGCTGCTTGCTCAGTTCTGTTTTGCACGAGCACTCGTCTTCACGCACGTTTAAGTACTTAATAATAAGGAAGGCAACCGAGATTTGATAACGATGAATAGGAACAGTATTGAATCACTCTTAGCTCGACGCAATAAATTACTGCGGGATCGAGAAGAGTTATTGCAGTAAGTATTTTATTTAATAAAATATCAAGGTTTCGGCTACATGCAATTACCGTGTTTGTGTCTTCTTATGTAGGTATATTATTTTTCAAGTCTTTAGAAATGCTATGCTAACCAAAATACTTTGTTACGTTTCTAAATACATTAAAATATATCTATTCATTCTTGGTATTACGACATAACTTCCTAGGAAAATACCAACTAAGTTACTTGTGTGCTATTTTGTTAAAATAAACTTAATAGAGGACCAAACTATTGTTTAAAGTACTAATCTATACTTTAAACAATAGTTTGGTCCTTTATTAAGTTTATTTTAAGAATTTTTGGTCCGTTTATACAATTCTGGTATCTGAACACCAGTAAGTATTTCGACCCTATTAAGATAGCATTTGGCCTAATTGTACTACTATTATTAAGTTCTAATTGATACTGTCGAATTAAAATTGCTTATGTTTTTACATTTCTAATCGTTTTTACACCGAATAGTGTATTTTGTTTTATTTTATTACTTGTTACTAGCTATTGACGTATTAAAGAGAGCTCATAATGGCGTATAATATATAGTGATGTATCATTGCAATATAATTATAAAAACACTCGTTTACAATAACACGAGAGCAACGAATAACTTTCATTAGAATTGTCTTATCTCTTTTACTTCTTCAGAACACTTTACTTTAATTAAAAACCTTGTATATTGCCGATAGTAAAAGAAAAATGAAGATTTAAATAGTGAAAGTCCTGTAAACACACAAGTACCACTACATAATTGCGATTCCGAGCTCTGGCAAATTATGTCTATACTTAGGTACATGATTGATCTCTTAATTTTTCTAATAAATAACACATTTACATTTTATGTTTTGGTTTATTATTCCACCTAAGATAATTTCCCATGTACCTTTTACGCCCTGTCATTGATTAGTTTCAATGGAGTTACGACCACTTTAATTTCGTTTCTTTCAATTTATTTGTAGATACATCAAATTCACTCTAAAGTCAACTGTTGAAGAAGGGTGTATTGGACATAATGATTTTTTTTTTTTGACGTAAGGGACATGCTATCTCAGTAACTAAGCGTTAAATGATAAATTGAATTATTTGTAGTTAAAGGGTTAAAGAAAATAAGTAATTGGCTATTATCAGTTACATGATACGTAAACAAACAAAAAAAATATGAATTTAAAATGAAAAAAAAAACAGTTTTTTGGCTCTCCTGAAAAGTAGCCATTTGTCCCTTACGTCAATTTAGATTACGGTCGTCGAAATATGACATTAGAACGTTTAATTAAAAAATTAAAACGTCAAATCCGCTCAGTGAAAGTGTATTTTTGCGATTGTAAACGTGTTTTTATGTAAGTTTTTAAGGCGTACGTGAAAAACGCCTTTGCATCTTTAAATAAGGTAAAAATTAAAAAAGTTAAAAAGGCGGGAATGAAAATTACTTCTGTTCTTTTAATTGGAAACAAACGCTAAACTTTTGAACTTTTGATTGGAAATTTGTACGATATTCAACAAAAATGAGTGATACAATTCCTTGTCATTCAGAAACTGTCCTAATGCTAATATCAATATTACTTTTAATTAAACTGTGTATTATGTCCTAACCTGTTTTATTTCCTTACATTAGGCGTGAAAAGCACATAGTATTGCCTCGGTAGAAAGTGCAATAGATGGACTCGTATCTTCGCGGTCCTCACCTGCGGCTCGGCCCGCGAACTAACTCGTCCATCTATTGCTTACTTTCTGTACCTGGGCTACAATGTACTATTGTATTTCCGAAATTTTGTAACCGTTTGTCACTTTGAAGGAGTGGAATGCTTTCCCCGCGTCTGTATTCCAGGAATCGTATAACCTTGGTGTTGTCAAGGCAAGAGTGAAAAGGTTTTTTTCTTGGTAAGCGTGTACAGTCAACAGCATAAATAAGTGATCATTTCTCTACCTTGTCGCTTTCAATCGTTTCACAATTATCACAATCAAACACGACGTTAAAGTGACAAGGTACATAAATTATCACTTATTTATGCTGTTGACTGTACAGGCACGAGATTTTTGGTACCCACTTTAGGTCCAAAGTCAATCTGACATCCTACAATTATAAGGTTGAGTTTCCTGAAAGTTACAAATGACTTGACATCTCTAATGACATTGACGACTTCAAGCATATTTTTGACCGTACCACCCTTGAACTTGTCATTACTTCATATCGGTAAGACTGAGGTCAAACGCCAATCAATTTGGAGTGAAATAAAAACTCAAAATGCACGAAATGCTTATACAGTTTTGGTAGTGCTGTTCGTATCGATAAAAAACAGGCTTAAAAATTAATAATACTCAGTTCGTTACGGTAATATTTACACTGGTTATTGCCTGCGACTTTGTACGCGTTAAAATCACTAATTGCTCGTCTATTTTGCGGAATAAAAATAACCTCACGGCTTTTCATGAGGTTGACGCTATTTTCGTACCAAATTACATTCAAATTGGTATCCTTAGCTGTGAAGGTGTAATTAACAAACAAACATATAAATAATCTAATTAGTACCAATTCCAACATAAGATGTTAAATATTAATCAGTATTAATCGACCTAGATCATACATTTTGACAGCTGTTAACACCCTAATCGTCTGTTAAGTTGTTGGTAAAATTCGACATAAGTGTTTAATGTCCGAGATATTATTTAATTATCAGATAACGTGTAATCAAAAACAGCGCAATTAAGGCATCAAATAAATAGTATTTAATGCGGGAAATTAATTCCAAGGTGCTTTTAGTTAGCTGTGAAATTATATTTAATTGATTATTAATTACCTTATGATTTCATCTACATAAAACAATAAGCATTACTTTACAACATTTTGTAGATAAATGGCAAAAAAGGATATAATATGCTGATGAAAAACATTTTAATTATGCAGTAATTAAGTCATTAAAAAATTGTCATATAATGGTGACCCCTTCTTCAGAGCTGATGTCTCGTAAATGGTTGAACCGATTTTCATGAATCTGAGAGCCGCCGCTAGAAAAGTTGCTTCAAAAATGATAAGTATAGGTCTATTTTTCAAGTAGAATATAGCAGTCATATCACTGCATGTTGCGTACGTAAAGGCGATTTGATTCGAAGAAATACAAATATTTAGTTCAAAATTACTTATTAAAAACTTTGTTAAATAACTGCCAGTAAAATGTATTAAATTTTGGAAATAACATTTCTAATCAACGCGGATTTGACTTAAGAAGACAAAGTTCTAAGTAATCCCAGCGTTATTGGCTGGTTGTCAACGCAGCTTCAATGCCACGCTGAAGTTATTATGAAATCCATTGAGCGACTCCACCGGCTCACTAATATCATTATTTAGTCCAATTTGCAGAATTACCCAGATAAATGTGTTTGAATTACCGTTTTCGTAGACCGATGCGCGCGCCGTAGCGGCGTAGCGGCTACGCGCTCAGTCGAGTCGCGCCGTCCGACCGAGCGCTACGAACGCTCGCTTAGTGCCGCGCGCGTAGCGAGCGAAACCGGTGACAGCTTATTCTGTGCGTATTTTTAGTGAAGTGCTGTGTTTTGTGTTGCAAGTGATAAGAACGAGGTAAGATGATTTATGTTTTTTTTTGTAGGTGTCATCATAAAATTATTATGTAAACAAGTTCGAAAGAAATATGTAAGTTTTCAAAACTGTTTTTGCAGCGCAAAAAATAATCAAAACTAAAATACTAGAATATTAACTGACTTGTTTTAAGAGAAGAACCACTAAGATAATAATAAGGAGTACTACTATAATTCTACACGAAATACTATATTAAACAAAAGTATGTACTACTTTTGTATTGCCATAAATCTATGAATATCCGGGAACTATTTCATACAAAATTAACCAAATTCCATGCTTTTCTTTAAGCTTATTTTACGTAAGTATACATAATAGGTACTTAAACATACTTATAAAAAAATACTTAAATACGTAAAAAATCTTAGACTAAGATACTACTTTTTGTGCTCAACACACAATTATATCTAATTATTGAAGCTGGAACCTCTAGCGCGTTGAGATTGCCACTGTGTATAGGTTTCTGATTCCAATCTTGACATCAGGAAACTTGTGTACTTCCTTCATGTCATTAAAAACTGGGGTCATTAATAAAATTAGTACACATGGTATTAGGGTCCTTGACTTTATATGTATATTATTTTGTATTTATATGTAATTATTTGTGTATAAATATAAAAAAAAGACAAAAATCTTAAAAGTTTAAAAAAAATATTCGTTTAACTTGAGCTGAAAGATACTCGTATTTATTTGATAATAAAAATACTGTATGTTAAAGTGAAATTAATTAATAAAGTTAAGTTACTTTACTAACAATATTCATTTTACGAATTAATAAAGTCCTCATCGAACTAATAAAATTTTGATGGTACTTTATATTTAATAAAACCTGAAAGACTGGAATTAAAAAATAATCATCGTCATAACATTATTAATTTTTATTTTATAATTAAATAAGTAAATACAACCTGTTTTCTCGGATTCCTGATTTTGCAAAGGCTTGTTTAGTTGTCAAGCCTTAAAATATGTTGGAACACATAAAAGTAGCCATTTTTCACAGATGGTACCAATATGCACGTATTGGAAACATGTTACAGCTAGCATTTTGTTTTCAACACATAATTCAGTATCGAGAATGTGTCTTTTTGCTGAATTCTCTACGTATTGATATTTATTTTTATTTAAAATTATGAAAGTAGTTATTTTTTGTTAAGTTTCCATAACTTGCATAGATTTCCATTTAAAAGACATTTATAATGATGATGATAATGATGATGATGATCATGATGATGATGTCACGTTTATCACTTTTTACTATAAATTGTTATTTTTCGTGATGAAAAATTATTTTGTGTCAATCCATGATCCAAGAGTACACAATTTTATCCATATCTGATTATTGGAACACAATAGAAGTTTATGTAACTGATACATAATGAGGGGTTTTAAAACACGAGTGTGTTTTATAAAACGAGCTGAATGCGTTAAAAGAGGACTTATGATGCGTGCGTAGATGAACATTTAAACATCCTGCAAAGGACGATGGGCAAAAATGTCCCCACCCACCATCAGAGATGAAACATGTGCCAGTTTATAGATCCTGGCAACATGTCGTATTTTTACTATGACAACGATCGCGATATGTTTAGGGTTTTCTTGGAAAATTATAATCTTGTCGTATGGAATTGGTTTGAAAATGAAAACATTCTCGCCTTGCTTGGCTTTTGAAATGGTTTGTTTTTCATTAAAGACTTCCCATCGATTGTGCTAATAATAATAATATAATAATAGGTATTTTGACTTATGAGGTAAATAAAAATACAACATAGTATATAATTATCACATTTCATTATTATACATTAGATTTACCAGTGCAACTAAAAATGTATCCATATAATCTTTACAGTATAAAACAAAATCGCTTCCCGATGTCTGTCCCTCTGTATGTACGCTTAGAACTTTCAAACTACGCAACAGATTTGAATGCGGATTTTTATTTAACATATTCTGGATTATGTACATACAGTACATGTTACAGAAAACTTAGATAAACCGAAGCGAAGCACACATAAATTTGTTTTTCCATACTAGATGAATAACGAACATGGGGTTCACTTAGTATTGAGAAAGTAATTTTGTGCGATTACACAAAAAGTTGATATGAAAAAAAAACTGCCAAGTGGCTTTAAAACATTCTAAGTTCATAATGATTTTATCCATGTAAGAAACCACTGAAAAAATATTGAAATAATATATGAACATGATGAGTTTTTCGTAACATGGACGTAAGGAAATTTTTTAATAATTCCGCCTAAAATTATCAATATCTCCGAAAGTACTAAAAATCGCTGAAAATACATGAGGGTGTTCTTGGTAGCCCTGCGTGATACCTATTTAATTTTTTCTTTTGGACCACTAGTGAGCCGACGCTGCCCGACACCTTGTATAAGGATTCTTACAAACTTTTTGCGCCAAATCGGTACCTCTGTCAGAAGTATTGGTGACTTACGAGACCGGTTAAGCCTTGTAAGGGCCAGAACTTATGTATGTATGTATGTAAACACTTTATTGTACAAACAAGAGATAAAAATTATAAAATAGACAAAAAATTAACAGGGATTTACAAAGGCGAACTTATCCCTTTAAGGGATCTTTTCCAGCCAACCTTTGAGCGATTGAGAAATAAGTAATTACAACGAATAGCCAAATAAATACAACACTAATAGTAATTTCTATAAATATCAATAGATAAAATACATAAACATAATTTTAAATAATATATCTCTTAACTCTTTTTAGGGTTCCGTAGTCAAACTAGGAACCCTTATAGTTTCGCCATGTCCGTCCGTCCGTCCGTCCGTCCGTCCGTCCGTCCGTCCGTCCCCAGTCTAGCTCAGAGACTCATAGTACTAGAAAGCTGTAATTTGGCATGAATGTACATATTAGTCACGCCAACAAAGTGGTAAAATAAAATTTTGAAAAATATTTTTTTTTAATGCACCTCCCCTACACGTAACGTGGGGATGTCTTTTTTTTTTCTTGCCTACCCCATAGTGTGGGGTGTCGTTGGATAGGTCTTTTAAAAATATTGCGGGTTTATGTAAACAATTTTTCGATTAAGGGATCCGTTTATGAAATATTAAGCTTTAAAGCGCTATTTTTTGTTAGAGTCAAGTGTCCCCCCCCCCCCTACAGCCAAAACTACAAGTACTAAAAATATGAAAAAAATCTTCAACGAAAGCGCATATAACGAATTTTAAAGAAAAACTATCACGGCTAAGTAGACATGATTAGTTCCTGAGATACAGGCGATTAACGGGTTTATACCTACTAAAAATCATCTAAGACAGCGCCAAATAACTTTAAATAGAAAATTGTTTCATACATGTTGATTTTTGAGATAGTTTTTTGTGTTTGTCGTTACGGCTTCGGAACCCTACACTGAGCATGGTCCGACATGCTCTTGCTCGGTTTTTTTAAATGTTACACGTTTGTTTGTTAATTAATTGTTATTCTTAAGATTTGTATGTTAATGAAACATGGTCAATAAACTTATTTTATTACATAGGATAATTAAAAATGATTGATTGTTAATAATTACCGCGTAATTTGTTCTCTAGAATCGGTTCAGTCAATTAATTACATTAAATTACAACTGTCGATGTTTTATTGCATTTTGTATTGACGATGTATTGCTTTGTTTTTCAAGGGTCATACACAATCACAAAAACAAAAGTTGTCTCTATGGTGGTCAATAGTTAAGGGCTTGTGTGCATATAACTTGTGTTTTTATTAGATAGATCCTTCGGATGCATTCCCAAAGGATAATAAAAGGCAATAAAACACTAATTAAAACGAAAAAAATATGAATAATAAGCTAAAAGCTTCGTTAATTACATCCGCCAAAAATCGTGATCAAAGTACACAAGATGCCGTTTATGCGGATGTGGGTTCACCCAGAAACTTAGGCCTTAAACACGTTAACTTCGGGTATATCCACAGGGAAGACGGTAACCTAAATCTGTGTATGATCCAAAAGCACGCTTAAAATATACTTTGTCCTTATCTGTCAATTTGACATTTGCATCTGACAGAAAGTGACAAAGCATACTTCAACTAAAGAAGGTTTATAGCGCGTTTATGAATAAGGGGTAAAGTTTCATAATTGAGCTACAATTAGATTGACGACGTGGTTGGCCTAGTTTGTTGTAGCCCCGCCTACGAGCGGTCCCGGGTTTGATTACCGGCAAACGAGTATCTGGTCTATACTGCCCTACTACGTTGAAAAGGCACAAGACAAGTGTGCTACAATTCATATAGTAGATGTGCCTTTTTTCCCTTGGAGGGCAGTATACTCGTAGAGGTCTTTATCGAGAGGCATAATCATTGTTTAAAATGCTTGCATCATCCGTATTTTATTGGCCGATTTTAATTTTCATTTCACTTTTGGTGATCTCTTTAACGGTATTTTCATATTTAATTGAGAAATGTGATTTTAAATGCTAACCGAACCTAACTTTACAAATTTACATAAAAGATGTTTATTTAATTCTGTTAACTTGGCTTATAATGTTGGGCTTAAAGATTTTAGACCAAAACTACATGACAAACAATTTGTCGCGTTTGAAATGAAGGGATATTTAACCCCCTTGGAAAGAAAATAGAAACTTAGGATTATTTCTAGTAGTTTAAATAAAGTGTAAGGAGATGAGACATTTATGCTACAAATCATTATTATATTATAAGTTAATTATACAAAAGTGGTAAAGCAGTTTCTTGGTCGACTGTACCAACCCATAGTTTGTCTGAAACTTAGTTTAGGACTTGGTAAACTTGTACAAGTTTGTTCTCCTATATTATTAGTAGTCTTTAAATGACGAGTCATTAAAAAGAAGTTTCTAGAAGTAAGTAGGCTTACTGATACAATGTTTAATTGTTTGATTTTTAAAAGACTATATTAAATTGAAGTTTTTTTTTCCTTAACCAAAATAACTTTTCAAAATAATTATTTCCCAACAACAAAAAAATCTAAATACATAAATAAAAGGTGTTTTTTTCTGTAACGGATACACCTTCGGATGCATTCCCAAAGGATAATAAAAGGCAATAAAAAACTAATTAAAACGAAAAAAATATGAATAATAAGCTAAAAGCTTCGTTAATTACATCCGCCAAAAATCGTGATCAAATTATAAAACAAAAACAAAGCGGGAAGATCAACAAAACATTTATAAAACAAAGATTGATGGGGTTTGTTCTCGAATCCAGGTAGACTCAGAATTCCGTAGATTTACACAATTAATCATCTACGTGTCGGCCTAAGTAAGCAAAAAACAAAGTATTTATGTACTCTGGAGTTAAAAGGGAGTTGGAATGTGTAATGTGTTGATGACGGTCATTTTAGAGTGCTGAGGCCGAATTATGTCAACATTTGTTCTTCTGTAGCTCTTTCTCTTTCACTGAGTCACTGTACCCTACCCATTTTTACTAGGAACCCAGAAAAAATTACGTAACGTGACATTTTAATCTTGGCAAGTGCTATAATAATATTTTAACATCTAACTATAGTATCATATTGGATTTCAGTATAATATTCACTGCGAATTATGAGGCTTTTCACAAGTCACAGCAAGATAGTGCTATGATAGATAGATACAATAACTTTAATAATTTTCTACTTTTACCGTATTCAACAATCAGAAAATAGTAAAAAGACTGGTCTTTGCAAATCTATATTTGTTTTTTTTTCCATGTAATTATTTGAGACTAGCTGAACAGTGCCCACTTCGTTGGGCAATAAAAATTTTTACTTAAAAAAACATTTTATTGTCTTAATACATAGCCTATGACATTCACAAATAATGTGGCTTTCTATTGAAAACATATTATAAAAATCATTTCTGTACATACAGAGATACATCCTCACAAATTTTACCTTATAATAATATTACAAGCTGTTCCCGTGGCCACTCTGTAGAGCAATAAAAAAAAATTGGTCTTAGTTATAGCATATGACACTCACAAATAACGTGGCTTTCTATTCGTAAAAGGATATTCAAAATTGGTTCAGTAGATCCAGAGACTACCCATTACAACGTCACAAACGTTAGTAGGTATAGATTATTATAATAGAAGTATAGATATATATAGGTACTAAAAGTTACTTAATTTAAAACAGTAACTGAATAGAAAAAGTCAGTCGAAAAAATTCCAAAATATCAAACGTTATAACATTTTCATCAAAACTCTAATGCATTTTTATTTTAACTACCGTTGAAAATATAATTCCGGGAACGCATTGTCATTCAGTTCAATATTTTTTATTTTTAACCGACGCTAAAGGTAAATTGCCAATTTTGTCAACGAACAAAGACAATTTGACTGCTGACATTGACAGATTTTATTTGGGAAGCAATTTTTTAACGGCATAGTGCTATAATCTGTTCAAGTAACTGACATCTGAATACGCGGTTTAATAATAACGAACAGCCTTTGCTTCGGACCGGTTAAAGAAAAAAGTTAGTAAACGTAAATGAAAATACTCATGTCGTCGTGAATTTCATGTGCAAAGGAAGCTGCAAAGGAATTGAACCCCCTTTGCTAGGAAACTTGTATGCAGGGGGGGTTACTTTTCTCTGCAGCTGACCGTACTATACAGTAAGGTTCATTTTGAGTTTTTTTTTACCGATTTTTAAAGAATTTTGCTAATTATTCCAAAACTGTACCAATTGGACAACCAACTTCATTTAATTTATTTCGTAAAACATAAATAACTACTTAACTTTAAGTAAGGATTTGTATAGGTTGAATTATGTGCACGGTGTACACATATTTTCCTTGGATTTTGAACTAAAATTGCAAGCAAGCTTTATTAATAGATAAATTAAAATGTTCCACAGGGATCCATCATAGGCCCTCAACTTATCATGGTACATAAAAGTATCACTTTAAAAAAATCAACATGAAAAAATAACAGATACTAGGAATGAGGTGCGTAAAAATTATACACCTATGTTTTATACACCTGCACTCGTTATCGCACACCCAAACAGCCCTGTAAAGCAATTTTTGCCATTACACTCGGCAAATGTTATCCCAACCCGGCGCTGAAACAATATTTTAATTACGACCTGCCCCCGGGGAAGTGCGGCGCGTTTTAAGACTTGTTAGAGTGTAAGTGGTTGCTTAGTAAGAGTATGCGGTTGTCAATTAACTGTGCTTATAGACTGAGTTAATGGGTTTTTGTAAGATACTTGAATATTATAAACTCGTAAGTCCTCGAGTACGTGTGCGAGATCAAATTAAATGATAGTAGTTCAGATCTAGGGAATTCAAATAACCGGTTATAACCGGTTATAGCCGGTTATTTTCATACAAAAACGTCTAATAACCGTTTAAATTGCATTCCCTATTCAGATCTGGGAATAAGTTCCACACTCACTGTAGTACAAATTATTATCTATGTATAGTTTCGTTCGTAATTAAGTCTTATAGACACGAAATATTCCGAAAAAATACAAATAAATATAATACTCACTTTCATTCGGGTTTTTTACTAATTAAAAATAAAAACATTTAATATAATTACAGCGTAAAAAATACTCTTGCCTGTTACATACACAATAATATACTCACACACACACGCGTGTCCATATCCATTCCAAACAAAGTGAAAAGCAAACACTGGGACATCTAGTAGGTATGGAGAAACAAACTTTATTAATTACAAAAAATATTTAATAAAAACGGGCAAATAGGTTTAAAGAACATATCTGATTCGTAGTGATTCCAGTTATGTAAGATACATTACACATGGATATAGGGGACAATTACAAAATTAAGATTAAAATGATCGATATCTCCAAAACTAGTAAAAATCGCTGAACATACATACGAGTTAAATCGATAGCTTTTTAGCTGCTCTATCAGCCCTAGGCGGGTTGAAGTTGGTTTCTGGGCCAGCTTGTATAGCATTAGCATTTCAAATTAAATGTGGTTAACAATAGAGTTCTATAGTATAGAATTCTTAAGTTAAGTTAAGTTAAGTTATTGAACAAGTACAGAGTCAGCGATATCTGGGCTTAATTATAGACAGCAGGATAAACTGGAAAGAACACATTAATTATATATGCAACAAGTTATGCGGAATTTTAGTAAAATTTTATTTGATTAAAAAAAAGTTCCGTATCATATTATTATATTACTAATCTTATACAAAACACTTGCAGAGTCAACAATATCCTATGGTCTAAGTAGTTACGGGCGTACGTTTACATCATACCTAAACCGTATTTACCACCTGCAACTCAGATTACTCAAATCAATCGTCCCGGAAAAAATTAAAGCTCAACACAAAAATAATAACGATGGTCTGTTTATATGCACGTTAAAATTAAATATACTTTACTGAGTGAACAGTTTTTTGAAACCAATTTACAAAGGCGCGTAAATTATCACATTTTATTTATTTATTTATTTCTTTCTTTTTTTATACATTGTTACCCATAACGTAACCAATGCCAAGCTACTGATCCCAAAAGTTATTAATTTATACGGGAAGCGCATGTCCAAATATTTGATTCCAAGTTTAATAAATACACTGCCGATTATTGTCAGAAATAACATTAATGAACGCAATTTACAGAGAATGAACAACAATATGACAGCATTGTGTTCATATTTTAATGTTTAACTATAGTTTCAATTTATTTATCTGTAACTTAATTTCAAGTAAAAATAATTGAAGCACGCTGTATCTTACCGAGTCTTTACTGCAACTATAACAATGCAAGCAAAATATCGTTCATTGAATACAAAACGGACGCAATCCGAAATGTGTCAGTGTTGGATGTTAAAATTAGAAGCGGTTGGAATACGATTTTTAATGGAAGAGCAAATTATTTTGGAATGTGTCCGTTTTGTATTTAATGAGCGATATGTGCGTAATAGCATCGGCCTAACCTCAATGTTCGCCTCGAGTTTAAAGGTATTTGTTTTTGTTGATCTACCTCGTCAATTGAAATTGTTATTTTGTTACTTACTCGTATTATTTTTGCACCTAAGTGTAGATTTATTATGTTAAACTTATATATTAGTTAGTCGTTATTCTCAGCGATGTACTGCGTTAGCGCACGGGAAAACGTAAGCTGGTTTTTGTTGCGCTTCTCAATTGTAAAATGTATTATGTTTCTTTTGTTAATAAATAAAACAAAATATATAATCGAATTTCATTTCATCGAACGCTATTTTCTGCTGAAACCATAATGTTTTCAGGATATCTAAAACATTTATTACGTCGGTTAGGTTAGGTTTGAATTATGATTACGTAAAAAAATAACTCATTCAATGAAAATTCTGCATAATGATAATGATAATACGTTCGTTGAAAGGTGTTTCGATAAAATAATAGTAACCCACAATAACTCGAGTTCTAGCAACACTAGTTTATAAAATATATGTAGTGCACGTGTAAGTCCTTTACTAGAAATGTTATCCGGGCTGAGCTGATTGCTGCACGCCATCAATTAATGCATTCGTTTGATTCATAAAACATCTGTTGGTTTTAGCTTTTACGTCAAAGAACGGATCAACGTGCTTTTTTGCTTGAAAATAACCGAAAAGCCAAGAGTTACAAGGCATTCCCGGAAATCCAAATACAATCCAAACTTTCGAAAAAGTCGAGGGCAAAAATTTATCCCTGAGGTAAAAATTAGAAGTGGGGCGGAACTTCGTGGATTAAGAACAATACTAAGGGCCTGTTTCACAATCGACAAGTAAATTTATCTGTCACATAAAGTTGTCTCTCTCCTTGTCTATTTTCAAGTGTACGACAAAGAAAGGGCTAAACTTATCCGTCAAATATCCTTTACTTGTCGATTGTGAAACAGGCGGTAAGTATCACTTTTTATTTTAGTCTTGCACCTGTTAAAAGTATTCAAATGATAAAATATATAGGTACATTTTAAGATATAAATTTAATTGATACAATTTATTAATTATTTAGTGTGCAGGTACAGTACATGGAGCAGCACTTATGTATTATGTACTCCTCGTGTCGAACATAATATAATAATATACAAATCTTACTGTCGGTGGCACATTGCCATCGGTGTAAATATATTTTTGAGGTTTTAGAAACGCTCCAATATAATTGATGAATACGACGAGAATGTGTATTTCAATTTATTCATATTTATAACCACCAAATATTTGAATTTATTTCTATTTAAATAAACAAAAAATGAAACCCCGTTCGGTTGACTAAAAGTTAACGTGAAAACAAAAACTCGCTGAAACGAACAAAACGCGTAAAAACCCAGTGAAAAGCGAAAATGACAGCTCGCATCATACATTGTTCTTTGCGTCCATCTACCACCATGCGGGGTGTATGTCCCTTACACGCTGTGTATTCTCCGGATGTCAGTGTACAATGAAGCGCCAAAAGTAACTATATTTTCGTATTTCAAGTGGTGTCACAGCAATGGAAATGTATATTAAAAATATATATGTTTGCTACGAATTTTAATAATTAAAAACAAGTTATCAAAATAATAACGTAGGTACCTATCTTGTATACCTACTACCTTTATTATTTCACTTTTGAAAAAAAAATGTTAGGAATTCCGCTGTAATAACACAATTATTCTGGAAAAAAATCAATCTACTATATATTACAGTTCTAAAGATTTAAGGTTACGGAACAGGGTCATATTGAGCTCCCTTCGGATATAGACCCCTAAAAAGAGTAAAAAAATATCTGGAAAACTATAATATTAAATAATAGCAAAATAAGCAACATTCATCTTCTTGTTTTATTTCATAATGGGGTAATGTGATCTTAACCGGATAATCTCGCCTTTGTGCATCCCTGTTTAGAAAATAATGTGTTGTTACTTTGTGCTTTGTACAATAAGACGGTAGCAAACATACACTATGTAGTGGTTTGATGGATCCGGGCGACAAGCATATCAAATTCAACCGTGATATACAGTGTGTTACCAGCACCCTGGCTTTTTTTTAAAGTACGTTTAAATAACGTATATCTGTAACGTAAACTATGACATTAATTTAATGAATGAACACACTTTGTTAGCTTTCTAACAAAATTTTAATTGCCAGCAATATAAAGCATAGCAATTTGAGACGTGTAAATGACAGTCGACGGATACTTTGATTATTATGATTTGCCCCCGTACCACGACATGCCTGTACTAAGCAACAGCAAAATACTGATAACGATGAACACGCAGCACATGCACTACATAAAACATTTAAAAAATCTAAAAAATAAATGTGAAGTTATTTTAATTATTTTTAATCGATAATACTTGCAAACAATTGCTAAAGCAACTTATTATCGGCAGTTTTAATAAATGCCCGCAAGCCGGTAGCACACTAGTATATGTTAGTAGATTGAGATGAAAGTGATACATTTTGTTACGCCCCGAAATATTTAGGCTGCGCTATAGTTTGAGGGTGCAATTAATTTATGCTACTACTACTTACTACTACTACTATAAAAACTACTACTATTACTAATATTATAAATTATGAGTGCTTGGGGTTTCGGGTGCGATAAATCAATTTTAAGAGAATAAGAACTATTTAAAGATAACAATATTTACATGTATATAAAAAAAAATAATCTTGGCACTCTTCTGTTGGACACAGTCCGATTGTACTCATGTGTAATTGAGTTAGGAGCACAAAGGCTCGATTGGATAATGTTCTTGCGATATCATTTCGCAGCGGATTGCTATCCCACCCATTTGTCATTCATTTGGTTCCGTGCGTGATTTATGTCACTTACGTTCGGTTTATTGGTGACATTCGTGATGTATGGCAGTCGTAATCAACGTGGTTTAGCTCGTCGTTTCATGAAAGGGTGAAATTAATTGTTAATTAATAAATAACAAAAAAGTCTTGACGTATAGACTGTTCGACATTCCACATTTGAAATTTGACGTAAGTTCCATATAAGTTTTGTACAAAAGTACATGCAAGAGGTAATTCACTTAAGTTTTTCACCTATACACGCTTTAGTACGTACGTTGTCGCTTTAACGGAATGTTTGAACTGCCATATGATTTTTAAAGCAGCAAGTCTGTAAGTAAATTCGATATTGTTGGTTTCAAGATTTCTTAACATAGAAATGGAGACATGGAAATCCTTTTTTTTATCCCAATGTGTAGGCCAGTGATTCCCAAAGTGGTCCAGGTGGACCCCCAATGGTCCACGGGAGACTCTACGGGGGTCTACGTTGGGCGTGACAAAAAATGGGGGTCCACAATCGTAAGTGGGGGTGCATGAAAATTAATTTGGGTTCGATAGTAAATAACTAAAATGTTGGCTTCATTTATCCTATCAATATAAAAGCCCCCGATTTAACGGCGCCACATACTTTTAATTCATCGTTAAAACTCAGCCACAACGCTAGTTTCCATCGATAGATCTAATCTCTTTTTTTTTTGAGTTTTAGAAATTGGTAGATAGTAATGTAGCTGCAGGTCCACCGGATCCAGCAATTTTTTTAAAGTGGTCTATGGAACAAAAGAGTTTGGGAACCTCTGGTATAGGCGAACGAGCATACAGGCCACTGGATGGTAAGTGGGATCGGTGGCCCAAGGACATTTGCATTCTGCAAACTACAATCTGGAGACTGCAATCCTAAGATCGTAAATGCGTTGCCGACCCTGAAGACTAAGATGGAAAACTTCTATGCTAGTAAAACCGGTTTTTTATTCTCACATTTGAACACGACAATGTGAACACTGCTGCGGTAGGCTAAATGGTAAAATGGTGGTAGCGATTGAGACCGAATGAAATTTCGTTTTTTTTTTGTTTGAAAAAATATTTACTGATCGGAATTTTGAAGTGTTTCATACTGTACGCTTGAAAAACATGACCGGGTAAAAAGGTGAGATGTTTTATTTTTATGCGTCATCAATTATTTGATCTACCTACGTATTAATTATTACATTAATAATAATATTAAACAATTAAAATTATAGATATTCTTACGTTACAAATAATTGGATAGCGCCAGACATCCAAAACTACGAGTAGGTATAATCTTGTGATTGGTATTAGATTTAATTTTACTTTTTTTATATAGGATCACGGACTTTATTATTTTTTTTTTTTTTGTAAACGTCTTCTCATTGCAATGTCATGCTACTGCGCTTTCTCTATTTTATCTAGGTGACTTGAGGATAGCTTTCTAGGCCATCCTAATGAGCTGCTTAAAAATCCTTGCAGTCCAGATTTCTTTTTAAAATTGGATACTTTGAAATATAACATTTTAAAAGAGGAACTTATTTATAAAGTTTTAAAAAACTGGAAATTTAAGAAATGCAAGGACAAAATGATATAGTTCCGAGCTAAAATATTAATAACTAGCGACCCGCCTTCGCTTCGCTTCGGTTTATGTGAGTTTTCTGTAACACCCGTACATAAACCAGAATCTATTATACACATAAACCTTCCTCTTGAATCACTCTATCTATTAAAAAAACCCGCATCAAAATCCGTTGCGTTGTTTTAAAGATCTAAGCATACATAGGGACAGACAGCGAGAAGCGACTTTGTTTTATACTATGTAGCGATAGTGATAGTGATAGTGATGATGTTACTCAATAAACATTAGCTTAAAGAGAGGCCTATACTAATCCTGCAGTATGGTAACGGAACCAGTAATGGACAAAGGCCTCCTCCATTGATTTCCACACCCCTCTCTCTGTACGGAAAAATATATATAATATATACTTTTAATGACTCAATTCAATCAGTACATATAATTATATAAATATAAATAAATAGTGCATACGTTAAACATTATTTCCCTTACTTTTACACGTGGAATAAGCTTGGAGTAGTTTATGCCATGCTTTGTCCTTATCTTTAATTGTGACATTTGCATCTGATAGAAAGAGACAAAGCATTGCATAAACTATTTCAAGCTTTTTCCACGTTTATAAGTAAGGGGGTTAATTATGAAGTCTTAGTTACGAACGTGGACGAAGGGAATAATAATAATAATAGTTTAAGGGCCTGTTTCACAATCGACCAGTAAATTTATCTGTCACATAAAGTTGTCTCTCTCCTTGTCTATTTCCAAGTGTACGACAAAGAAAGGGCTAAACTTATCCGTCAAATATCCTTTACTTGTCGATTGTGAAACAGGCGGTAAATATAATAAAATATTGAACTGCTAGCGAATTGATATTATCAATCAGCCGGGGCCCCGGGGTACGAAGAGTGAAATTAAAATGTTTTTCTTATCACACCAGGGTGGGAAGAGTGGAAAAAAGTTCAATTTTCCCTCCCAGGTGGGATAGGTGGAACAAGGGAAGAACGCTACCGCAATGTTTTTAAATATAAATATCAGGAGACAATCTCACACAAAATTTACTAGTTCCAAACTAAGATTAAGTACGTTCCAAACACAAACCTTCATTGCAGCTTCACAGAACCATGCCCCTCATCGGCCGTTTCAATATTCCAAAAATAATACAGTATTTTTCAAATACGAACTCCAGGCACGCGACTATTCACGCTATTGAGTTGAACCCACACCGCATTCATCGCTGCACTCAAAAACTACACGCATTCAGTTCAATCGCACTCAAAACCTGTCGACTGACGTTCATTTGTCGACACCATCGAGCACAGACGGCTCAAAGACAGCGAGTTCTTTTGTGATTCAGCGCGGCTTTGTTGTCTGCTTTTGTGCGCAGTCACTCCGCTGTGGGCAGCGTGTCTGTGGATTACTGGACTTTCTGAAAGGCGACAGTATTTTGGCGGTGAAATGTTGTAGGTAATACAGTGATAGTCTGTGGTCGGTTCTTCGCTACATTGCACTGGGTTTCTGTTCCACTGTTTATTAACACATCTTGCTTTTGATTTGAAAAATCAATGAGTTTAATGAAAAGAAAAAGAGAACGACAAGAAAGAACAGAGAAATACGCACGATAGAAAGAAGAGTTTTTATTATTTGATGTGTTTCTTTAGGATTTGTGTTACCTATATAATTATACCAAATTTAACGCTTGTATCCTTACTGTTTTTACGACACTACAAAAATGGCCATGTGCGAGGCGGACTCGCACATGAAGGGTACCATACCATTATCTATAAAATACTATTTATTCGGTTCATGATACACAGCCTAGTGACAAACAGACAGTCAGACAAACGGACGGACGGACAGTGGAGTCTTAGCAATAGGGTCCCGTTTTTACCCTTTAGATACGGAACCCTAAAAACCATTCTTGTATGGGGACCCCCTTTGTTTCTTTAAGTTTGTGTATTTATTTAAGTACTTAAATTTGTCAGAGAATCAAAAGATACAGCTTTTTAAGGTTAGGACGGAAGGATGGACGAGAACGTAGGCATATTAATAAGGTGCTATTGTACTCCATTCGGGTACGAATCCCAAAAACCCTAAAAGGGGTTAAATGTATCCTGTATTCATTTTGTAGTTCGGTATCTATCCTAGTTCTAATTCCCCGGAATAGGCAGTATATTCGAGGGATCCCTTTGGAACACATTTATTTACACATAATTAATCGTCTCGCATAACATGCACCGTTTTTAGGCTGACATTGCAGAATTTTATAAGCGTCTATATTGTAGATTAGGTTAGGTTAGTTTTTATAACAATGAAAATAAAACCGTTTCTATTTTAAAACCATTTTCGGCCAAACGATTGTAATGCGTTAAGATGCGTTGATACTTACTGAGAAAATGAATGGAGCGTAGAAGCAAATGGAATCTTTGCCCAAGTCGCAGACCCAACAGCCAAACCTACCTCGAAAGCTGTGGTGTAAGTTAAACAGGCTTAGGTCAGGACATGGTCGCTGTGACTTCTTTCGGCACAAATGGGGCTGGCGTGATTCGGACCTATGTGATTGTGGCGAAGAGGCCGAAACCATGGACCATATAATGCAGCGATGCCCAATACATTCATATCCGGGACCCATAGAAGATATCTACAACCTTACTCAAGACGCAGCTAATTGGCTGAGAACGCTGAATGTTGACTTATAATCAATTATATAATCTTTAATGTATTCGCCTATTCTACAGATTGCCATACGATTAAATAAATAAGATACATTATGCGTAAAAAAATATGCGATCCAACAGTGAACCTTTATTAGACGAGTCGAAAGCTATCTCGGTTAAGAATAACATTGTGGGTCACTGGTGCCGGCACAATGGAGTTGGACCCGTTGTCTCACATGTACGCTCATAGTTTCCTTTTATTTAATTGTTTAAGTTTCTAATGAAGTGCAGTTGCTCGAGTGTTTTGATTAAACAACGCATTCAGTCCTGAACGTATCTTGTGGGTAGTAGAAGGACGTACGGACGGACAAGTTGAGGTAGTAAAAGTTGTGGTGAATTCTATGGGAGTGTGTGATACAAGAGTTTTCTCTGACATGCTCGGAAAGCTTACTAAGCTTAAAAGGCAAAATTAGAGAAACAAAAATAAAATAAAAAAATCTCATTCGTTTCTGCGATTTTTACGATAAAAAACCATGTTTGGACTAGGATAACTAACTCTAAACAGCCAAACACTCGTACAAACAAAGTTCTACCATGTTTAGTACTTTTTAAAAGGTTATAGACTAAAAAAATTAACCTTTACAGCGTATTTAAAAATGTATCATTTATTCTTTTGAAACATAATTATAGGATTCATAAAAAATAATTGCCGAATTGACTTCAATGTATAGTAAAATGTTATAACTAACCCAAATTCATACAAATTAAATTTATTAAATTACTAGCGACTCGCCCTCGCTTCGCTTTGTTTTATGTGAGTATTATATATATATATCCTATTAGCCTATAGCCTTCCTCGATAAACGGGCTATCTAACTAGTTATGAAAGATTTTATCAAATCAGACCAGTAGTTCCTGAGATTAGCAGGTTCAAGGAAACAAACAAACAAACTCTTCAGCTTTATAATATTATTTATTTTATGACTCTAACTGTCTAACTCTTTAAAGTTTGGCCAGACGGACGGACGAACAGCTGAGTAATAGGGTCCCATTGGGCGCCTTTTGGGTAAGGAACTCTAAAAATTAAAAAATAAAATATTGTTTTGTTTATTTTTTAGTTTTTACACACACGCCTAAACCAATCGAAGTTAAATTTGACACCTACAAAGATAGTTTAATTTAATACAAATATAGACGAGGTTTTTTTTACAGTGGAAATTTTATCCATTCCCGAGGGAACAGCAAAAACCACTTCTACTAGGATGAAATCTCGTTAAAAACCTAGAATTACACATAAAACTCGCAACCCTAACACGCACAAAAACCCCTAAACACCTACAACAGAAGTAAACAACAATTAAATCACCTCTGCGGCAGGGCTGCCCAAAACCAAAACCAGTGAACAACGCCCTAGTAGTAATTAAAGGCACAACCCTAACCACACCCTCCAACCCTAGAACCGATTACCCACATCATTACGCCCTCTGGTCTATTATTTAATACCAAACACCCTATCTGCTAGGAGTCGACTCGTTTGCATGCATTTTTAACGCTGGCGGTCGGCTGCTCATACAAAGGTTTTTTTTTTAATAAACAGTTTAAGAGAATCTGGGTCTTCTTTTGCGCATGAAAGAAATACAATTGATACATACATACCATTCCTTTACACCTTCATTCTCAAAGTGGGGTAGGCAGAGCTTCAGAATAACCAACAACTCTAAAAAACGATCGATAGTAAGAGTAATTTACGTTTGAGTTGTTCACTGCATGCTTTGCGGCATGGAATTTATTTATAACCAAACAGAACCAGTAGGGTAAATGAAAACGTACCGTAATGAACAAGGACCAATGAAGGACACTTGATTATTATGTTGCAGGACAAAAGGGTTATTCATGAATTTTTCGAAAATCAATTTATTACCTTATCATCTTCAAATTCAAAGTTAAAGTGTCCGTTTTTGGTGCCGTCACTTAAAAGTGTTTAACATTGGGGCCGTAACCCTAAGAGTATCTTTATAACAGAGGGCCTAGTCAAAATGCGCCACGCTAAGTCAACGCTTCGAAAACTGTGTATATTTAAGATAGACGTAACGTGACTGTCGACCGCTGTGTCAACTCCATACATTTCGTAACGATACAAAATAGAAACTTTAGCAGACATAGATACTTGTACCACTTATTCATTGGAAATGCTAGTTCCGGTATTAAAAAAAAATCATAACAATGTTACCAATACATTATTTGTTGCAAAATAAAAAAAGCGATTTATTGGGTCCCCGAAACACTACAAAAGACTAGTAAAAATAGAATTTGGAATTAGAATATGGAGCTTTAACCAAATAACCGAGACAATTTTTTTTTTTTTTAAACTATCCCTTTTATTAAAGCGTAAAATGACTGCATGCCTATAAAATGTAATGTCTAAAATCGAATGATATCTTTGTTCACCATGGCAAATAAAAAAGTGACAGGTATCAAGGCAAGGCATTTATCGTTTGTCCAACTGGGTAAAACCTTTGTATGGCGGCCGATTCCGGCCCGTTCGACATAAGAGCCATCCGCGGCGCGGTCGTTACGGCAAACTGAGTCAAGTATCGCCGCGTATCGTCTCACACGTTGTTACGTAACGCTACCACACTGCGGCTTTTTACAACTTACTTACTCTTAAACTTCGACAATACACTGGTGCTCTAGAGAAAAAGTATAACGCTAACGTAAACGACTTTCGAAAACTGAAAAAATATGTAACTAACCTTAAAAAAAAAGGCGTCTAGCGCAACCGTCCGGCAGCTTACATCAATCCTATGCATTTCTGATAACGATAATGGACGAAGAAAGCATCTTGTCTAGGCTGTCTGGTATTATTAGACTGAGTGGTAGAGCTAATCCTGGTCACGGCACCATTAGTGATGCGGTTAGTATTTTACAAACAAAGCCTAGTTGACTCTATACGCAAGAGTTTTTAACCCCCCGTCGCGCTTTTAATTACCGTGTCATACAATCAATAAGGATTATATGTCACGTTACAATATTCACTACCTACGGCTTTATACAACTAACCTAATGAACTTTTGGATAATACTAATACTAGCATTATAAGACCTTGAGTGGTAGAGTTAATGGGCAAAAAAAAGCGTTTATAGTTATTAAGACTCAAATTAAGAAACGGTAACTTTAGTTGCGTCACATAAAAAGTACATACATTTATATACTGCCCTCATATACCAACAGGCTGTGTCTCAAGTTCAATTAAACGAAGTCAAGTTTAAAGTAATATGGTCGCTCTTGCTACCGTAGTACAGTTAATTTTTTGTGACGCAACTGATTAATTTTACCGTTTTTTTTTTTCATATTTGAGTTAACTATGTACACTTTTTTTTGAACACCGGCCTATCCTGGTCACGGCACCGTTGGCGTAATTCACAAAGTCTATTAGCCTCGGTCATTTGAGCTTTTCAACCTCCCGTCGCACTTTAATTACCGTGTCACCCAATTTTTTTACCAATAGTCAATAATTAAATATTTAACGAATACAGAACAGAGGCTTATGGTTAAAAGCCAAAAATTTGTCGGTAGTTGTCTTTATCGCCACTAAAGAAACACGTTTATTAGATAGACAGTTAAAGCAAGCAAGCGTTTCAGGTTCAAACTCTGATAAGAGAAAATATTTTCATCACGAGCACGAATATTTTAAAAGTCTTCGTTGGTTTCTGTATATTAAGGTATTAATTTAGCTCATTAAGAATGTCTAACAACGTCTAGGACTTATATTAAAAGTACAAGCTAGGCGAATTTGTGCGTCTGTTTTTTTTTAGTTTCTCGCCTCGTAAACTAGGCATTTGTTTTCATTATAATGATGTAAAGTTTATTAAACTACAGTCCATTTTAGCAACGATCCTAATCTTTCGGACTTGCCAGGTTGTTTATTTAGGGAAAAATCCTCCATTATAAACCTCTTTAAATAAAATATTACATGAACGAGGCCAACATAGAAAAGCTTTTCTAACTAATTACAATGAACAGATAGAGGCCTTGTGCTTTAAGACGACAATTAACAAAGAAAAATAAATGTATAATTAACAAATAGTGAGTTAATTGTTGAGGAACGTAATTGCGTTTGTTATAATGAGGGTAAAGGGAAATTTTACTCGCTCGAAATGGAAATTGCCTCTCAGAAACGTTTCTTTTCTGCTGCTTTCGCTTTGAGCACAGATTGTGATGGCTGCTTCACGTTATTACGTAAATAAATGAGCAACATTTAATGGGGGTAAATTTGAACTTGGGAGTTGACGACATGCGGCCAGGCGACCGCAGTGCTGAAAAGGGTTACAACAGTGTTGATAGCACCGTATTTTAGGTAGGTATATATACGAAACATGGCGAAAGATAAAGAGGTGACAAAACGCTAAGGAATTGAGATACGCTCTATTCTCCTATCTACATTCTGAAAAGCAAAGGAAAAAGATGAAGTGGAAGACCACTTGTAGGCTTACTTACCTCAGTCAAGTAAGACATAAAGCCAATGTGGTGTCGTATGAGGAGATGAAAAAGCTAGCAGTGAACAGAGAAAAGTGGCAACTACTCCACCAATTTAAGCCTAGCTCTTGAGTTAAATGATGACCTAGGTACTCGTATTTTGCCAGCATTCGAGTCGGTCAGTCATTAGGTGGTTTTGTTACTTTTTGACAATATACTCGTACGAGTATATAAATAAAAGGCAAACCTGGCTTACTGGCTTATAATTATATCAACGCACAGCCGAAAACACTGGAGCTACGAACTTGAAATTTGGAAGGGGTATTTATTTATTTATTCTTTGTCTATTCTGAGGGTGCACTAAGAAAAGATTTTCCGAAAATCGACCCCCCCTCGGGAAGAAATAGGAGGAGTAGCGGGAAACTCTAGTTCCTCTAGTTTATTTAGAGGTATATTTTTTATTTTCACACTTATTTGACCTTTTTTTTAAATCTATAAAAGTAGTTCTTTAAGCGTACCGAATGTCACTGGATACTTTAATGTACTTACATTATATTTTTTAATAAAAATGACAGATCCAAACTTAATAATTATAGGCCTAAAAAAAGAGCCCCATCGTGTTAGGTATCAAAGTAAAGGGTTTTAAAATACAATGCCAAATTTGATATAATATGATTTTTAATGACAAAGACAAATGGTTTTATTTAAAAAAGTTCCTTTTTGATATAATTTATTCATCGTTCGTACACTACAGGAATTAATCGAGATGGACACGCGAAATTCGTGAAGTGCCGGGAAGAAAAGGCGTGGTGGGTTACGTCGTTACTATTTTAGAAAAAAAACGTACCGTTAAACGGGGTGAGTAGGCATTTAGGGATGAGTTGGGATACAACCTAAAATGAAGCATTATGTTACTAATTATAAGATTGAAATTATTTCCATTAAACGTAACGTATTTGTCCATATAATACTTGTTCTTATTTGTAACAAGTTATGACTTATTTTAGGTCGTGTCCCTACTCACCCCATAATCCCTACTCACCCCGTTTTAAAGTATCTGATTTTTCGAGATGTATGAGTTTGAACTTAATTCTCTTCAAGTTAAAGTTTAAAATTGTATGCCACGAAATATGAGATACGAAAAATAAGATGAGATGTGTTTTTCACGTTATTTGTATGTTATCTGTACATCATGTACAACATAAAACAATAAATGAACATGACTATGACTGTCTTAAAGACTTCGTTTTAGTTTTTATTTTGTAAATAATTACTCTAACACAAATTTGTAAGATTTTCAGTTCAACGACTTGAACTTTTTGTTTTCCGATCCGCCCTCGAGTTGCCTCGGTTTATCTGAGTTTTCTGTATAACCCTTACACAAGCTAATATTTTAATATACGTAAAAACCGTCCATAAAAAATATCTAGCTGTTGGTGAAAACCGCATCAAAATCCATTGCGTGGTGTAGGCAGAGTTAGCCACATCCGTACAGGCGGTTTTGTTTCATACTATGTAAACATAAAAATATCTGACGCATTTTAAACGAAATGTCAGATACAAAAAGACAAAGCAAAATTGGCAACAAAACATTATATAAAAAATCAAGGTACGAGTACACGCGACTTACGGTGAAATTAGATTAAATCAACGTATCTGCAACTGCAACTTCTTTTACCTCATTTTTTTTATGAATGGCTATGCATTATAAAATTATTCTTATTGAGAGGGCAGGATTTAGGATAACCAGTGTCGCTATTGCCTAACGCACTCGCAATCGCAATTGTTTTCATTTTGTATGCAGTCAAGCCTTCTATTTTCAAACCCTCAGTAAACTAATTATAGAATTTCTTTTATGTTTTTTAATCAATTCAGTGATGGAGTTGTTCTTTTGCAGCGGTTGTGCATTGTTACAGGCATTGCATGTTTATGCATAATAGGAATCATTTCTAGTAATTATTGTCAATTGATGCCGGGATAGAATACTGCAATCCCATGTCTTGCCGTGGATGTCGTAACAGGCAACTGAGGGTTTAAAGGCTTAGTAGGGGAAGATAGTATAGTATCGGACACATTTTAGTATTAACAAATAAGTCTTCAAATTGGAGATATTAAAATCATTTCAAGTAATAATCGTGCACATTTAAGTTTTGGTAATAAGTATAATAACTTTATCAATAACCGATTGATTACAATTATTATTTTATAAAAAATAAGTATACTATTTGACATCATGCGATAGTATTGGACAGTATACTTAAAAAGCCAAAAAAACATTATATACCTAATAAACGTGAGAATAGGTGAATACCTACTTTCAATAAGACGTATTAAGACATGTCAAATCTTTTTGTTCTAATTTAAATAGAGAATTAAAACGAGAACACTGTTCATTCCTATAAATAAGTGATTCCGCACTCTGTTCCCGACATTGACCGACACAACTCCCATTTCCAGCTCAACAAAGACCTGAACATTGACATAAAGACTCACAATTCAGAAACTCTCGAAATGCAATTACATGAAAAATTGTCCCGCGAGCGAACAACGGCATAAAATATCGTGCCCCAGACTACATTGTTTTCTTTCCCGGGAACTTGTCAATAGGGCTGCTTTAGTCTCATTTGGGTAATGATGTTTGCAAGGTTCTTTAGTTTAAGAAAGTGGATTTGTTGGAGCGATTTACGCGTGTGGAGTAAAGGAGCGTGGGCTAGTTGGCCTAATGACCAATTAGGACAAACGATATGTCCCCGAATAGCAAATTCTAAGTTGTAAAATCATTACTATGGCAGGTGGTTCGAAATCTTTGTGTGGAAAAAGTTATCGCCATGCAAAGACAGTGGTTTTTCAAAGTAATTATGCTAAAGTCGTCTATGTAGGCGTCAGGATGTTCCAGATTTTTTAATATTTCACACAGTGATTTAAGATTTCCCGCCATTCAAAAAGTTTTATAGTATGAAAAAACCTTTCAAATGACATATGGCTTGTCATTATTGGTTTTTAGGCCAGAGTCCATATGAATCTGGGCATCCTCCTTTGTTTGAATTATTCGTAAACTACACACGCATCTAAAATGTCCAGGGATAAAAAAGTATCCTTTTTATTACGAAAAGAATAGCATAGAATATAAATAATTTATTCAATGTAAAAATACATTTAAAACAAATGACAAGCAAAACAACACATTTAACAATAGTAATTTAATCATAATAATGTCTGGGCTTTTGTTGCGGTACAGTCACGAGATTAAATTTGGTACCCACCTTAGGTCCAAAGTCAATCTGACATTCTAGAACAATAAGGTTGAGTTTCCTAAAAGTTACAAATGACTTGACACCTCTAATGACATTGACGACTTCAAGCATATTTTTCTTGAAATGGGTCCCAAATTAACGCTCGTGACCGTACATTGTAATAATATGAATGTGACGCCGTTTTTAATAGCAAAATACAGTCACCAACAATACCTAATATACTATCCAAAATTGGGCGCAAAAATATCTGAATCCTCAGGCGTGTCTTTATTAACATAATTATCGATACTTTACAGTAATGGCGGCCAAGTTAAGAAAACCATAGCGCGTCAAATACATATTAAAAAAATGACCAGGTGCCCTAACATGGCTGCGTTTAGCGCGTAAAGATTGGATAAGGCATCTGTCACCTTCTGAAATCTGGCACGTAAATAAGGACGAGAGTGACGGACGCTTTATCCACATTTGACACGCGATATAGACGCAGCCATACTAGCCCGCAGGGATATAAAGCATCCTTACACTGTTTTGACATTAAAACTTTGACGCGCAACCAAACCAGGCCCGCTGGAGACATATCATTTCTTGTCTTGTATTGCCACACGTAAGGTCTATATCGTTGGCCATAATATTTTTTAATTATTTTTTTCTTTTTTTTCTAGCCTGTTTTTGTGTCCTACTGCTGGAAAAAGGCCTCCCCTCTTTTTCGCCACTCGTCCCTATATCGCAAACGACTATTAATTAATTATTTTTATTATTAATTATTAGATAATAATTATTGCGTAACATATTATTTAGGAAACCGTTACTTTTTCAGGATTTTTATGAATCACACCCAATCTAACCTTGCCTACACGTTATATTTAATAACTACTAAAAGTTTACAGTTCCAGCTATATAAAAAATATGACTATCAATGATTATGTTAAAAAATACATTATGGCAAATAACAGTTAAGAGACATAGCGTTTCGAATTCGAGATCAAACCTGTCAGTTCCCATCTTGAATATTTAGTTATTTTAACATTATTTCATAAAAACATGAATGAGCACTCGTGTAACAAGTAATATTAGGGTAAGGTTTATTGAAAAAAATACCTACACTTATACCAAAATGCAGTAAACACAGCGAATGTGCGCCGATCGTTGTCTATAGTATCTAAGCCAAATATTAAAGCGCAGGTACAGTCAAACACAACCTATTTTTATTTTTTTTATTTGTTATGGCGTCGAGTAGACAAACGAGCACACAGGCCACCTGGTGGTAAGTGGAAACTGTGACCCATAGACATTCGCAATCACAAGACTGCAATGCAATCCTAAGACTGCAAATGCGTTGCCAACCCTGAGGCTAAGATGGAATGCCTCTATGCTAGTCATTTCACCGGCTGTCTTATCCCCAAACCGGAACACAACAATGCGAACACTGCTGTTTGGCGGTAGGTTAATGGATAAGATGGTGGTAGCGATCCGGACGGACCCTGCACAAGGTCCTACCACCGCTTACCGATGGACCTGCGCAGATGTCAAATTTTCGAAGCGCGCGCGGGAACCACTCAGCATGATCCACGCATTGCGCGTCTGTATTCTGTGCTATTATTGAGTTATAAGGGACGCCATGTTGACGTGCGCCCGCGTTTAATTCAGTCAGCCGTGAGTGAGATGGAAAAAATAGATGCAATTTAATTTGCACCTTATATCTATTACGTACAAGTCTGGTCGTGGGATTTAATCGTGCTTTCGGAAATCATCAGAATCGTTCGTGTCTGCGCGAACGAAGATTCATGACCATATAAATTATACTCTACTTTGTACAGTCACGGAATGAAAAGGTTGACCACCTTAAGATCTGTTTTTGCTTGCTCAGTATAAGTTATCAGTATCTGCTTATCGACCGAGTATGACACATTCCGTCATAATGAATGTCATTTCACTGGTGTCCCCTTGTTTTACAGACTGAAAAATTACAGAATTTTGTTTCACAGAAAATGTTTCATATACTTTTTGGTCCTTGTATTTTTGCTTCGTATATTATTATTTTTTAACTATTTACTTGAAAGAAACAAATTCGACAGAAAATCAATTCAATGAATTTTGTAATTTAATTTTTTCATTACACAAACTTATCAAACAATATTAATTATTTTTCAACGAATATTGTTTGGTCAGTGTATTTTTTAGAAGGTTGGGTTATAAGATAAATACTATATTATGATATAAATATGAGTGAGCGAGCGAGCGAAGCGAGCGAGCAAGACCTCTCTGGGCAGAACCGACTTGAATAGGTTAGGTTAGAAGGCTATGGCGGGAGCGAAGCGAAGCAAGCTCCCGCCTTAGCCTTCGAGGTTATTTTTTTTATATCTATGAGAACAAAGAATATTTAATTTGCTATTCTATGATATGAAAAAAGAAACATTGAATTTTATTTAAAATAAAAAACGATGATTTAAAAGTCTTCAAAGTAATTATTCTACATATTGATTATTCTATGAAATGATAATACGAGAAAAAAATTCTATGAAATGAAATTCTAAACAGCTTCAGTCTGTAAAATAACGTACAACCCATTTCACTACATGGCCCACAGATACATGGTTACCATGGTCACATATAAACAACAGCCACAATTAGTTAAAATGGAACTCAAGTCTTTATTGGTCGTTACAAAAGTGTTGCTATGGTCACGTATTAATAACAGCCACTATTGGCTAATTGAACTTAGTCTTTATTGGTCGTTACAAATGGGTTGCTATGGTGACGTATAAACAACAGCCACTATTGGTTCAATATTATTTATCTCGTCTGTTATATACACAGTTTAACAAGGTAACATGTGCTTGCAGCGCGTAGATGACTTTATTTGAAAACTGGTCAACCTTTTCGTTCCGCGACTGTACTTACGTTTTAACAAAATGGCGGGTCTAGTTCGTTAGCTAAAGCCTCAGTTTACTCCGAATCCCCACCAACACAAGACTACTCCAACTTACAGGTACTATAAGCCCCCGGCGGCTAGACTTAGCTAACTTAAGAAACTCGCCTGAGGCTGAACCCTTACTCAACTATGGTAGAATAACTGACGGGGGTGTTTGTTTGTAGATTAAGAGGATAGTCAAACGAGGCTTACATCTGGTAGCTGTCAAACATTTTCCATACAAATTTAGCTCACTAGATTCTCTCGACGGTCAGACGGACGGAGGAGTGAATGTCCAAGCGCTGAGTTTAAGTACTCCCGTCAGTGTGAACCAAACATATTTTAGCGTGTGCATTTTCAATTTAGCAGCATGTTTTCTGCCGATGGATCGAACGTATAAGGCTGTTTAATTGAAAATGCACGCTCTAAAATGTGTTTTGTTCGCTCTGACGGGACTACTTAAACTCGCCGCTGCGATCTCACTCGTTCGTCCGGCCGTCCGTTGTTTTTGAAAGAATACGAAAGCGAAAACGAGCGAAAACGTTTCTCACCCCCCTAAATCAAGTTCGCTTTCCACAATTTTTGAGTGAGATGTACTAGTTATTAATAACAAAATAAGATTGTCCGTTTCCTTTTTTTTTTAACGTACCGGCACCTAGTTCATCATAATATCTACAACATATTTAAAGGTCGTGGTAATTGGACTAGATTTAGGAGGTAGAAACATTACCGCATTTTGTACGGAAATTTTCAGCTTTAAAATCCTCTTGAATAGGCCAGCGTTGTACAGGACGTTCACTCTTGCTAATTTAAATATGATGGTAAAATATTATTTTTTTGCAGACCTATCTGCAAATAGGTACTTGGAAAACATGAAACAGCTTTATTTTTAGTGTAAAGGTCAAAGAGGGATATTAAGTAAGTTATTAAGAGAAATATTTTGCGATAGCTATTTGTAAAACTGCTTAAAAGGTACCGGGATCGAAGTTACCAGGCGCCCAAAATGAAAGCGGAAATTAGAAATAAATAAGTGGTAATTTTATTTTAAGGACAGCCATGCCGTTTTTTTTTTAATTTTGTAATTTTAAGGAAAATGGTCCATGTTGACAAACAATCGGAAAAGATATCGCGTAACGCTTTCACGAAAAAGTAAAATGAAATTAAGAAATTTCTTCTCTTGTTTTTGAATTCAGTTTAAAATAAGATAAGAAAACAAACATGATCCGTCCAGAATAAATTAAATTTGTAATGATGCCACGTCAGACATGATTGTTTGAATAAAATTTACTGAGCTTTGAGGATAATTCAATATTAAATGTGTTCGAAATGGCAAAACACTGATAGAAAAGGACGTACAATTAAATATGTATCGTTAACTTTTGCTGTTATTTATATGGATATGTAGGAGATCGATTTTCGTACCCACAGAAGGTAAACGTTTCATGTTACCATGACAACGACCTAATCTGGAAAATATAATTTATTTGTTGAAAACACTTGAAAGTAATGGAAATAACGTAACGAACATAATGTTATATGTAGTGCAAGACTAGTTTAGTAATTGAAACATACTGCAAAAAATAATAAAGCTTCAAAAGTGTCTAAAGATTAAAAACTATAAATTTACTAAGACATTTAATCAGGACACCCTATAGTTAACAAGAAAAATTACGCCTATCAGACGGCTCAAAAATCGAGTACATAAAAACCTTGTGTGCAAAATTTATTCAATCATTTTTAAAGACAAACCATATCAAAAAAACAAAGAACCTTCTTATTTAGGTAACTTGCAGCACTAAAGCAAATCATCCGTACAAAGGTGAAATTTCAGTAGCCATCAAGATCTTATCGTGCTATCCCATTTTCCTTCAAATCTTACCGACGGTTCAGTCACTAACTTAGCCGAAATGTCGCTCATCCCTTAGACATAGCTGAGTACGGAACAAGAGGCTACCCCGATCGCATCTGCGATATCGAACGAAACCTACTCAATGAAACTGCCGTATAACTACACTATTTACAAACGCCATCAACTTAAATTGAATCCTATCTATACAGGGTGTAGTTTCGTTTCCTTCGCGGTCCCTCGCCTCGAGATAAGTTTAGATAGAGAGTTTTAGGTCAAAGGCACACTATATATTTTGGTATATTACGTTCGTAAGTAGCGCCCTTGTCTAAGTCTGTAGCGAGATTATTGAGGCGATCGGAATTCTTAATAGGTAAGCTTGTTTTCAAATGCCAGTTGTTTTTGTTAAGTTTTTTATTAATTTCGCTTTTCCTTAACAATGTTGATGAGCAATTGTTAGTGAATAACAATGTTAAAAGTGAATATAAATTGGTAAAGCATTTTGATCTTTTACAGGAAACCGTGATGTTATTTTTGAATAGCTATAGGGTGTTTACAAGAAGTGAGGTAAGGGCACGCTTTTGTAAACTAAGATGTTTTTTTTGTAAACAAACTGTGCCCATTAGTGAGCTTACCGGGCTTCCAATGAAAGGCAGAGTTGAATTATAATTCAGATCATTTAAAAAGCGTTTTCACTGGCTTAATGAAAGAGGGCTTTTATACGAAAGTTACGGATTACAAATTGAAAATAAACCTGTTTCTATTTAAGTTAAAGTAATAGATAGCGAAGAACGTTTGTTAAAATGGACCACTAACAAAATGTAGGTCTCCGTACCCTATTATTAAGCCTACGCTGGCCGTCCGTCCGTCGGTCTGTCCTGACTTTAAAGTAAGTATCTTTTAAACTGTAATAGATAATTCGCGGGTGGTTTTTTTTCAGAATAATGTGTTATAATGGCGGATTTTTATTTTTTTTAACTGAAACAAAAAACGTATTACGTATTGTAAAAAACGTAAACGTAACTCGAAATCGAATTCGAATCGGACAATAATACTCATCAGGCGGTGGTACGGAACCCTACGTGCGACTACGACTCGAACTTAACCGGTTTTTGTACAACCTTATTTAGTTAATAAAACGCTCCCTGGGGGGTTATTATGACATAGTTATGCAATTCTGTTTAAGCTGAGAGAAAAGGACAGAGCTATATAACTGCCATAGCTCTGTCCCTTACACTCACCGTAAAATGAACTGCATAGTTATGTCATAATAACCCACCTGTACATTTAATTTCCCGTGAGAGGTTAAATTTTCACTTAACAGTCTTTTAGTTTATAGTTGAAGTGCGATGCAGAATGCAAGCGCTGCACAAGCGTCTTTGGTGTATACTGAGGAGTTAAGGAGTTACAGGTTCTATCAGAGCAAATAGTCAGGTTAAAATGTTGCAAACTGGCAAAGTTAGTTAAGCTGATGTGAGCTTGTCTGAAATTTACACAAGTTTATGCTCTTAAACTATACTACGTATACTTTTGAGAGAAGATTATAAGAAACTTAAGTTAAAATCTTAATTTAAAATGTGTCATCAAGTCAGAATAACATTTAATGGACATAAATTAAGAAAAATTACTTGAAAAAAATAAAGATGTGAGCGTTTTTTGCTATAAATTATAAAATAAAGAACGCTAGTAACGATGCGGTAAGCTCAAATTGAAAGTGATCTTTTCTACGGATTTATATATTATTATGTGATGAATGAAAGTAAGTATTTGTTTCTGAGTTTTGGATAATAATATACACACTGGAGAAAAAATAAAGAGTGCGTACCCCACACCCCACTCTGGGAATGAAGACAAGTGCGAAGGAATGTAACTTCTTTTCTCTACACAAACATTTTGCATAAAGTTTGTATGTATAATTTGAACTCGAAAACGAACAATTACATAGCGACATTTACGTTTCGGCAGATTTCGATATAAAACAGTTTTAATCCTTTCAGCAATCAGATAAATATAAAAGCCGTCAGGAATCGCCGAACGGAATCTTGATGAGTGTAATCAGATTACACGTGACTAATGGAGCGCGGATGGGATGGTTCGCTGGAAAATTGAGTCATCGGAAAAATGCTTTTAAATGCAAACGTGTGCGTTTACTGTTTTTGCTTTTGATATTTTTGAGGACGCAAAATAATGACTTTACATAAGATTGTTTTTTTGTTATTGTCAGTATGTTAAAAATAAATCATGTTGCTAACACTCATTCATATATTTTCTATGAAGTAGCTACATTTAAGGTTAATTAAACGGAGGTAATTAATAAACGGTCCGCTCGTATAGCTTCGCGTTTGATTTATTGGAAGGTAATTAATCGGCGTAATAGCAATTAAATGTAGGCTTCTATTGCGTCAAGGTTATGTAGTCTAATCAAAGAAGTCACGATGAGGGAAATAAATAAATAAATCCTTTGAACCGCTAAATTAACTTATGAATCAGAATAGTAAATTGGTTGAACATATTTAATGGTTTTAATTTTAGTCACATTTCGGATGAAATCAGAAAAGTGAACGTGGTTGGATCATGCTTATAGTTTCCTGCGCTTCGAAAAGTTGTCATCTGCGCAGGTACATCGGTAAGCCATATCAGAGGGGTTATTATGACATAACTATGCAGTTCATATTACGGTGAGTGTAAGGGACAGAGCTATGGCAGTTGATAGTAGAATGAGTAAACAGAATTGCATAACTATGTCATAATTACCCCCCAGTTGTGTTTTACTGTAGTGTCCAGTCATAATTTTGCTTAAAGTAATGTCATCTAAAAACAAAACTGAAACTCAGCGTCTCCTCAACACATTCATTGCCATGAACTCAAAATCAACACCACCCTGTATAAAACTCGGGGACCCGGGCATCGGACGTATTAACCGAGTTGTTTTCGACGCAACCCCAAATGTTTTCGCGGCAATAAAACGAATGTGCCCAAAATCAATTCATTAAGACTTAGAAATTCGGTAAAACGCTCCTCGAAGCTATATATAAGGCTGGGGCTAATTGTGCCAAGCGCGATAATTAGAAATTATGGGCGCCGAGTGGCGACAAACGACGCTTTTAGCAAATTCATTAGGAAATTTCGACAATTGTTTTGCTACTTTCGATATTGGATTTAAAGTTTGTTTGTAGTTGTGATTGTTAGGGATTAGATAGTGTTTAAGGGTTCTTCTCAGATGTTAAAATTACGCTTCGTAAATTAAGCGGTGTTAAAATATCGAATCGGCCGTGTCACGTTTATAGGACACCATGTATTTACTTTTTGATGATTTTGACACAGCTCAATTTATGCGTCGTCAGCGTATATTATATATAGGATTATTTTAAACGTTTAGTAAGAAAATAGTAGAATGAGTGTAGTAGTTCTAATATGACATTAAAGTGATTCTAAAGTGCGCAGGTACTTATAAGGCCGATCGCACCAGACTTAACAATAAGCACCATATCTAGTTTTAAAATATATTATACATTATATGATGTATTATATAACTATTATATGTATGAGTATTACATTTGAGTATTACATATTATATTTATTGTAGTAAGTATTAGCAATAATTAAGATATTATTTTTTTGTTTTATCTCTGTCTGTCTTCTTTTTCTGTGCACCCACTATGTAAATTTCTGATATTATTTGGCGACTGGTAGAGAATGCCATTAGGCACTTAAATAGGCAGATTAAATAAATAAATAATTATCCATGTGTCTTTTTATTGCAATTTTAGTGGTGGTAAGTAGCAGCAGCAGTGTTCGCATTTAGGTACTTCTGCTTTCCATCTTAGTCCTCATGATTCACATTGCAGTCTTAGAATTACAGTCTTAACATTTTAGTCTGGCTTCTACTTACATCAAGAGGTATATGTCAATGTTTGTTTTCTAAAACAATCCAGAGGCAGCAAGACGAGCTTATTCTTTATACATATTCACCTAAAATCCACAAATCATCTGGCTTTATTGCATTTGTTATGAGGGCAAAAAACTGCACAATAGCATTCAAAGTCGGCCATCATTCATTCGCCATCGGCTGAAGCCGGCCGGCGCCGCCTTAAGTGCCCACGGCTCCCGCCACGCTAAGTGCCCCACTTTATAATAACTTTAATGTTCCGTGTTTCTCTTGTTTTCGTGTGTTTTTTCCATTGTAAGTACGGCTGTCATTTGTTTGTTCGAGATTTGTTCCTGGGAAGTGGCTTTTGTTTATTTTTTGATGCGGTTTTGGTGGCTTTGATTTATTTACGGGTATTTTGTTATGTCGCTAGTTTTTTTTTAATAATAAAGTTTTGTGAGACATTTGGTAGGTTTATGGAACCAGTTATGGACAAGGCACTAATTAAATAGACACTTGATTCTCATTTTACAGAAGATAAGGGTTATTAATTTGTTTTCCAACAATCAATTTAGGAGCGTATGAAATTTGAATATTGTACTAGCTTCAAAAATACACTATACTTGTTTACTTAGTTATAACTCCACTTATATTTTTGTATTTCTTGTGGTCATCTGTTATTGGCTTACTCAAATGTATCTATATTTTAAGTATACATTTGATTTAATGTATTGCTGTTGATGTCCCAAATAAAATAAAATAAGAGTTAAGTGTCCATTATTGGTGCCTGTCAGTTAAAGTGTCCGTCATTGGTGGCGTTACCGTATGTTGAATTTTTATTTTATCAATATTCTGTTAGTCCGGTTTTAGCAGTCAGGTTAAAATCTATTGGATTCGATTAACATTATATCTTTACATAGTATAAAACAAAGTTACTCTGCGCATCTGTCTGTCTGTATATTCGCTTACTCCTCTTAAACTACGCAACGGATTTTGATGTGTTTTTCTACATCAGTTTTACAATTTGTAACGGAAGATTTTTATGTACAATCAGTTTTGATTTATGTACGGGTGTTACAGAAAACTTACATAAACCTCAGAGAAGCAAGGACGGGGGTATATAATGGAGATAATTATAATAAACTATTAAACTTTAAGTAACCTTAAAAAACTATTTTTTTTTGATATCTTAATATAAATAGGCTGATAATGATCTTAATTCGAGTCCTATATCTTCCCCAAGATTTAATGACGCAACTAACTTTTTTGTTAGGTACTAACCACAAAGCAACTTAAACAAGTTAAAGAAAGTAATTAGATAACTACTTTCCCTCCTAAAATATTATGTATGTATGTATGTATGTAAACTCTTTATTGCACATAAACAATTACAAGACATGTTTGCATCAATATAAATAATGTACCTACATAGGCGACCTTATCCCATTTGGGATCTCTTCCAGTTAACCTTGGAGTAGAATAAGGACAATGCTGAAGGATAGACAAATTAACAAAATTTCAGGAAATAACAAACAGGAAGAAAATAAAATATCTTCTTTAATAAGATACATACAAAGATAAATTATAATATACCAATTATACATATACTACTACACATACGTAAACAGCAGTTAAAACCTACAACAGAGGTAAGGATCAACACTTCGACTTGTCATCCTGCCATCCTGTTGATTTAGCCACAACTTCCTTAATCGTTCCTTATAAAATACATACATACATTAAATCACGCCTGTTTCCCAGAGGGGTAGGTAGAGACCACTTCTTTCCACTTGCTACGATCTTGACAAATTTCTTTCGCTTCTTCCACATTCATACATCGAGTCATGCACGCACGTCGGTTTCGGGTACTTAAGATTCGGCCCTTTTCCAGTATTTCACCGATTTGACTCGAAAAAGTACGCCTAGGGCGGCCCCTTCCGACCCGTCCACTCACTATCGATGTGTATATCTCTTTCGTCAATCTTCTTTCATCCATCCTTTCCAAATGACCGAACCATCGAAGCATGCCCTTTTCAATCTTAGTCAATACATCTTCTTTTATTCCACATTAAAAAAAAAAAAAAAATCCTTATAAAATATTTTTTTAAATGCGGAAATCGCACAATGCCACTGCAGAAAATAACCTATTCCGTTTGATTCTGGTCCTAAATAACCACAGAAATAGCCCGTCAACAGGCAAGATAACTCTTACCTCACGAGATCAAATCTCGAAATAGCTGGCAACATTTATCATTCTTTCGTTGTAAAATAACAAGCCTTGTTACAACACGACAAGGCATACATTCGGTCGCCAGTCGCGTCGTACGCAGTGCCAACACGTACTGTTACACAATTTGTCAAATTTCGCGTAAGCCACTTTAAAATTTTAAGAAATGCAATACTGTTATGGCTTTGCTGTGACTCTTGACAAACGATTCAGGAGATAGTTTTTGACATTGCTTTATTAAGTTTACGGTGGCTTTCCGTGTATGGAATCCATATGTGGATGTAGCTTGCTAAGTCATTCTTTTGAACAATTCGTTTTTCAATTGCACGTCGTGTTATGAACCTAACCTGAATTTACATAACCTAATAGAGGACCATCTCACGCCATATTGAATAAGGCTTTGAGTCTACACCGACCAAACGTCGAGCGTCCAGGTTATTGTAAAACTGCCCTCGTCCTTGAAATAGCACATTGGTTTTACAGGTTAAGTTCAAGGTTAGGTCCGGTAAGTCTTAAGACTGCACCGAGCAAACTTCGAGCGTCCAGTGGCGCCCTCATTCCTATTATTGTGTTTTCTATTTAACTAAAGAATTTCCTTGCAATCAGACGATACGTTTTTGTAGTGTAAGTAAAAACACAATTTATGGGATATGTAACAAACTTTAATAACAATTACCCTTTGAGTAGTCAGCTTAACGGGAAAAGGTGGCCACTTTTTTTCGTTAAGTTAATAACTCAAAGGTGAATGGTTATTAAACATTAGTAGTACAAAAAAAACCGTCAAATTTCAAGAAAATAATTTAGTTTATAAGAAAACTCAATAAAAGTAATGAGGGCGCCATTGTACATCCGGCGTACGCTCGGGGTAGTCTTAACTAGGCGTAATCGTACTATGGGTATTCGACAAGGATGATAAGATTTAAACAGATAAATGTATTACTTAAATACTTTGCATACAACCAAGACAGAAACGAAATGAAATAAAATAATTTATTCAGTAAATTGGCCTCATCAGGACTCTATTACGCGTCAGTATAAACGAGGGTAGGTTCTTACGTTCATTACAAATATAGCCTTGGAGTAGGACCCGGGACAGGTAGTTAAAGTCATCGTTTTATACATGTGAACGAAAAAAGGTTTGCTATTTCATATATCAAAAAAAAGAAGAACATCAAAAAATCATTTTAAATTGACCTCAAACCTCACTGCTTCACGAATTAAAACATGTTTCCTTTACGCCACCATTTCCAAAATGTAACTCAATTTATATTCCTTTCACAAACAGCTACCACTTTCCTAACAAAAACTGTATTTACGATAACAACAAAAGTAGACGTTGAATTTAAACAAAACACACTGATAACGTCACGTTATTCGGAAAAAGCAGTTGGAAAAAGTATCAAGAATAATTCGTTGCGTTTTAACCTGCATCTGATATGTCAGGTGCAAGCCCGAGGCGCTGCACTCGAAATTAAACGGAACACATGAATAAACTGGTGTGAATTAAGCTGGAATTCCCGTGTCGATTAGTGCATGCGTACGATAAGCGAATTATATATTGGGTTGAGACGTTGAATTTTTACATGACTATGCAAAACTATGTCTTATGTTGCTATGCCCTTGCAGGGCATCACATTAATACCTTTACGTAACACCTGGCCATAATGTGAGTTTTATCGCACGCTGCGCGCACGGTAAAACTCGCATTGTGGCCAGGTGAAGACGTAAAATTGTGTACTCATCACGGGCAGTAAAAAAGAAAGCCCTCTATCGCATATTTACAACCCTTGCCTACGGCTCGGGTCTCAAATACCTGCGATTTCGGGCTTTCTTTCTTTTACAGCCCTTGTTAAGTAATGTACTATTTTATTATCCATCTTCAAATACTTGTAATGTGACATGCAATGAACCATTTGAATTTGAATTTGAGACAAAAATAAAGGTAATGACCTTTAAGTTTAACAGTATTCGCGGTAAGGTAAGATATCCTGTGTGTACACGGTATAGGTATATCTTTTGTTTCGACAAACTAGTAATATAATGTGTCTCTTTTATTGACACGGGATCCATATCTTTTGTTTCAATAAACCAGTGGAGAGAGTTCTCGCCGGCAGAGTAAAGAGCCAGCAGCGATCAACTATTCATATTCGTCTCTTTTATAGACACGCGATCTATGTATTTTGTTCGTTTCTCGAGCGAGCAAACGCATTTAAAAATAAAAATAGCTTAGGTACCGGAAATTGAAGCCAGCATTTTTTTTTTCTCTTGTTATTTATTCACAATACAAATTGTTTTAAGCCACGTACACTATCAATCAGATCATTAAAAAGATGTAAGTTTATACTTCTTGGTTCAATTTCTGATTATAAAAATTATAAGGCCCCCGACCTGAAAGACAACCTGTCTTTAAACTGTAGCTAACTTTATGTATATTATAATGTATGTAAACTCTTCAACAACTACGAGATGTTTCCATTAATATAGATAATGTGCATAGGTATAGACGTATCGATGTATAATATAAAATAGCTATCGAAAACAATATTCTGTTATATACAACAAACTTAACAAAGATCTTCAATTGTATTTTAAACTAACCTATAAATGCAAAAACATATTATCACTTGGATTAAGGACCTAAATTATGAGACGACTGATCAGTTGTTAGTACCCAAACACTCACACACACACACAAACGTTCATACGCGCACACACACACACACACACACACACGCAAGCACATGGATACTCACGCACTGGTATATTTGTTTTTTGTGTAAGAATATTTTTAATTGTTTACTTTTTCTTTTTTTTCTCTATTATCTAGTTGTTCCTAATTTATATGTAACATATATATATATATGTATATGCTAAAGAAGAGCGGGGTCTCCTGGCACAGGTATATCTTTACTTAAAAGGAGACTTCAGCCATGGAAGTCATATTATGTAAGCAGAAACAAATTAAGATATTTTCTATTTCTATTTCAAATTAAAATAGCTACTGACGAAATAATTATTGAACCTTTAAAACTCTGTGAGGATTAAATTCAATTCAATTTATCAGTCCGACTCAAAACCACAATAGACCAGGAGTCGGTTCCAAAAATGGCAGATTCCCCCATCGAATTAAAGCGAGCTAGCAATCCATTAAAAGGCAAGATATGAAGTGATTCAGCCGATTTCCTTTTGAAATATTAGACCGATAATGTTTTTTATCCGGAATCATCTTCAACTTTTATTGGACAGATTAAAAGCTTCCGAGAGCTTTGAGTCGTTCGACCGGGGCTGCAGAATGTTTTGTTGTAGAGCGGGAGTTCAATCGGTTTTGTTGGAGATGTTCTTACTTTTTTTTTGTGTCTTAAAGTGGGATATTTTTAGTTTGAAAAAGATTTTACAACTATATTAGCGTTTTGCTACCTCGTTCACGTAGAAATCGTTTGTAGTGATTACCGCTAGATATTGTTGTAGAATTATCTTGAATAAGTTGCTTACTTTGACGGTAAGTATAGCATAATCCACTTTGCCACAGTTATACTATTGCTTAGCTCTGATCACGCTTGTTAAATTATTATTATCGAATCAGTATACAGATTCGATTGGCCGTTCTCAACATTTAAATTCGGATAGAAATTTAAACTCTATTCTAGGGTCCTAAAAAGCCCACCCTACAAAGAAATTCGTCAATGGAATATGAATATATTGTGAATGAGATAAAGTCAATTTTTAATTTGGTCATATCATACAACCAATTAAAAAACCGCTTTATTTCCTTTGCACTAGATCTTTCTTTAAATGGCCGTATTATGTACAGTCAAGGTCACCAATATACATACACCACAGTCTCAAAAATATGTACACAGACCTTATTACTATGGCAATAACGTGAAAATATTTTTGAAACTTTTTTGAGATATTTATTTTTAACCTTGACTGTACTATTTTTAGTACAAGAAGCCTCCGTAGAGGCTAAAGTAACAAATCTATCCCCATTTGAAGATTTAGAATATCGAACAACACGATGAGTCATACAAACAAAGCTGTAGAATTTACTGTTCGTTGTCAATTTTTACAAACAACCTATCCCGATTACCTTTTTTTACAAACAACCTATCTCGAGTATACCCGACTATAGTAGCTTGCTTTATGGATTTAAACCCATCGTTATTGTATCACAGGCGTGACAAATTCAATAGACATTGTTTATAAACGTGTGGGAAGCCTTGACGTCATTGTCCATGATAATCTAGGCCATATAAATCACCGCCCACGGTGTAACTCAGTTCACAGCACTAATATAAACCTAACGACATACAAGCTGATAATCCTATTAAAATATTATAAATGCGAAAGTTTGTATGTGTGGGTATATTAGTTTGTTACTCCTTCACGCTGCTGGACATATTTGGATGATATTTAGAATGGAGATAACTTATATCCTGGATTAGCATGGATGAATTAGATTTATGTTCAGCTGATTTTTTAAAGTAAGCATCAAACTTTGTCTTGTTTCTGTTTGGCCAGTTGGTTAACTGGTAGAGAAGGCCGTAAGGCGTACGCCTTTATTCCCAGAGTGGGGTAGGCAGAGCTACAGAATTTTCAACAACTATAAAAACTTTTTGATAATTCTGTAACCACATTTTGCACACTTAGGCGAAGATGTTTACCAGTGTATTAGTGACAGGTTGCAGGCCCATCGCCTAACAGTACTACACGCCTTTATTACCTTAGTCGGTTTTACGACATCCACGGAAAGATACGGAGTGGCACTATTCTAATCCGGCTACCACACGGGGAAAATTATTATTATTATTATTTTATTATTTTATTGTGCAATAAAGTTTAAATATATTAATAGGCTGCTTTTCATTCCGGAAAATTTAAAAGTTGAGAGTATAATGGTAATCGAAGTAAATGCGGACGAGGTTGCGGGCAGAAACCAGTTTGAAATTTGAACCAAATATAGGTAGTCGTTAATCCTACTAATAATATAAATGCGACAGTTCATGAATTTGTTTGTAACTCCTTCACTTTGCAAAGGCTGGATGGATTTGGATTGAAATGGTGATAGCTTACATGGATTAACACATAGGCTACTTTTCAACCATGAAAATTTGAAAATCGAAATCTACGTAGAAGAAGGTAGTTTTATATTTTATAACCTTCTAGAGGACGCCCACGACTTTGTATACGTAGAATTCTTTTCAATCTATTTCTGCCGTATGGGGGTTTATTTTCCTTTTCTATTGCATAATGCAAAATGTGGTTACAGAATTATTAACAAGTTTTTAGAGTTGTTTTTAATTTTGTAGCACTGCCTACCCCACTCTGGGAATAAAGGCGTGAGTTTATGTATGTGTATGTATGTATTGCATCTCTAGCCTTGCTACCCAATATTTCCTCCAAATTTAAAATCTCTAGTTTTCGCACTTTAGGATGTGAGATTTCGAAATTTACCACCAAATTCAAAATACATGCTCAGTAATGTTATTAATAAGTAGTTCTGCCCTAAAGAAACGCTTAATGCTCGTCTGTTTTTAATTTGTAACAAATAAGGTGACATTAAAAAAAACCTTTCAGTATACTACAGTTGTTTTTTAGTTTGGTAGTTGACAAGACAGTTGTTTTATTCTTCTCTTTACATTATTAAGTAAATAATGTCCAAATCCAAAAATGTCCAATTTGTTTCAGCGAAATATGTTTGCCAAATGTATCGTTTCCCAACTTTTCATTTGCTAACCCACTTTGTTTTCTGTAACCGTATTATATTACAGGATTTTAAAAAAACTAACCTAACTAAACCTAAAGAATTCTACACGATGGTACTGAAAAAAAAAAATCTGTTTTTTTTTATATATAATAGGGTTGGCAAATGAAAAACTTGGGAAATGATAATTACATTTGCCAAACATATTTTTGCCAAAAGGCAGGCTCCCCTTTAAAATACTACATATTTAAACAAAATGTAAGAACAGCGGTGCCACTTATTATTTTAACTAAAATAACAATGATGTTTTTAGACCTGTGTATCATGACGTATCCGTGCAATTCATTTTACGCTGAGAGAAAAGGACAGAGTTATGTAACTGCTATAGCACCGTCCTTAACGCTCCACGTAAAATGAACTGCATATCCATGTTATAATAACATGTTGTGTTTAAACTAAAATTCAACAAACACGTACACAATCCGTGATAAAATCACCAATAATCATCTTTAAAACCTTAAAAGAGATAAGCTCCCGGTCTATAAAAGTATGACCATTTATTTTAAATACACGGGAAGGTATAATGAACGATTAAAGACATAATAGTTCATTGTACTTTATAAAAGACTGACATAGATTGATAAAGGTTTCAGAAAGATCGGCTTACGCTGGCTTCTCAAATCTCAAGGTACTTTGTCTTTGTAAGGGCTCGACGTACAAAGCAAATATGACTTTGTTCTATTCGAAGAACAAAGCGATAAATTTGTGAAAAAATATTCAATTACAGGGAAAAAGAATTAACGGGGTTGAGTAAAGTTGATACTTGAATTCAAGATTCTTTAGTCAGTCTTTTGTTTTAGGTTTTTATAACCTTAATATTTCACGAAGCTCTCATCGTTTCAGTTCATTATAAATTCTATTATCTGTTTTAATTTTTTATTGGTAGTAAATTCAATCTTTTAGTAGTTAAGTATCTTAAAATTGCCAATTTTTAGTAAAAGGCAGGGCTTTTTGAACGTCCTTGGATTTAGTGAAGTTTGGGAATTAATTACCTTCTTCAGACCAACTCTAAAATAATTCAGTTTACTATCACAGGACTACTTTAATATTATTATTTAGTACAATTTTAATTAAAACTAACAATTAGGCATTGCCCCACAAAACTGGAGTAACAGTTTGACTGTGGGAATGGCAGTCTCTAAGATAGAAATAAAATTAAATAACAGTATTATTCTGTCCAAAAAAAATGTCCAGCATACTAAACATACATTTATAATATTATAAAAGTAGATCTAAATAATTATTTTTTAATAGTCTCTTGAATTCATCCTTATATTTAGGGAAACTATTGAGTAGGTATGGGATACGCTTTTTGAGAGTTCTGTCTCCATAGTAATTATTTATCCCAGGAACGAATAGTTTACCAGTAGCCATAGCTTTGGTAACTAACTTTAATATCTGACATTAATATATTACTGGCAACCTAGTGGCTCTACACGAGATTCATTTAGCGAACATTATCGTTATCGAAAATGTATAAGATGACGTAAGCCGGACGGTCGCTTCGAGCGCTTACATCAATACCTAATGACAGTATTCGAAAACCGTTTACGTTATAAGCATCTGATATAAGGTCCAAAGTAGTACTTGGACCAGGCATTGGGAAGAGTAAGCATATTCGTTACATTTGGCATACTTGTTGGCGATCGCAGTGTTGCTGTGTGGAAATATGAATTAATTGGGGATTGATAGAAAACTAAGGCTGGTACTCGTATTATGAAGATTTGGAATTGAGGTTGTATACCGTGGCTCTAGAAATCATGGAGTCGCTATTTCCTAATTATTATGAACATACCACTTTGATTTTTACCTACAGTATTACCAAATTTCCAATTTAACTAAAGAAATAAAATTATTAAGCTTAATTATTTAGCGTTCCGTGAGTCACTGCCGGTACTGGCTGAAAATCAGCGCTGTAGGTGTCTGACACTTCAGCATTTTGCTGAGCCAGTGTTCGTTTCACTGCCGCGAGGACACACATTTGCGTGCTATCCCAGTTTTCATCACTGTTTTGTTGAAACATTTGTATATTTGTGTGTCTTATGGTTGGTGAATAAATGTATTTCTTCTTCTTCTTCTTAAATTTTTAGCTAGGTTTACTCATACCTTCTCATTGGTTTGTTTTTTTTACCCTTTCATAGGCGGAGTTATTCTCTATGCCAAAGTCGATTTAAATTTGGTCAACCTCACTCCTCATATAATAATAAGGGATTCGACTCCATGCATCTTAGAAACACGGTGTGCCACCAAGTCTGATATATTACAATGTTATAGGTGTGTCTGTCTGTAACGCCCTTAACCCAGATATAGTAAATATACTGAGAGATCTTTGTCTCAGAAACTTATTCATTTAGTTAATTTAGTTGACTTTAAAAGTTAAAATCGCCGGTTACCATTCCAACTCTCGCGAGTTCCCAACTTTAGGCAATTCGCTTGAGAGATTTTAACGTAAATTTTGTTTATTTTTATTTTTATTTTGAGATTTTAACGTAAAATTTTTTTTTTTTTTTTTTAATTTATTTCTTAGGTAATTAAAATACATTTCAAATAAACGAAATTTCGCCAAACTGCGGAACAGTTTGTTGGCGAAGTTTAATAATAACATAGCTATTTCTGTTATAATTTGTGTAAATAAATTTGGTTTTACATGGCGTAGTGACTGTTGATGGGGAAACGCGGTGTTTTAATAGTACATTACTACAGACGCCGGGAAGTAGGTGGTTGCAGGCCGAGTTCATATAGACGGCCGAGCGAAGCGAGGTCGGATAGTTACGAGGCTGGCAACCCCTTTTCACGGCGAGGTATGTATAGTGCTTTTCTCAAACATATGCAATGAAATAAAAAAATACATCACTCAAAAAAGTAAATTGATAAATGTCCACCCTAGGGAAGAAAAGTAATTGGGTGTTAAAATAAAGTACCAGGAGCGCAGCGGTAATTAGGAGGTATATCAGGCATAGCGCAACTTAGATCTCAGGCGGTGCGGGCAGCCGGCGGGCGGGCGGCGGGCGCACACGACACAGCGCGGATGTCTCCCAAACGTTTATGGACTCCTAGTATTTGACGTTATAACATTTTCTCAAAAATTTTAAAAATATAATTTAGATATTCAGCCTGATCATTCAAACAGCTGTCATGGCCATATTAAAATAAAAAAAAAATTACTTCCCGGCCTAGGCCTTCAATTTTGTATGAAATTCCTTTACAGTTCTCTCGAGTTGTTCCGTCGGGAACGTGGCACTTTGAAGCCTAAAATAACTAACATAACGCCGACATTACACAGCATGTTTGAGAAAAATACATTAACATATTACGTGATGATATTTAGTCGAATGTTGAATGCTTTGTTAAATTATTAGGATTATTAGGGTTTTTCATGGTGTGGCCACCAAGTGGGAACCGCAAAATGGGCGACGCAGACGGGGCAGGCCTAGACGGAGATGGCGGGACGACTTGGACGCATTCCTCAGCAACTGACCTGAAGAGGCAACTAATAGGGATTCATGGAGATCAAGGGGAGAGGCCTTTGCCCAGCAGTGGGACACTCAAATAGGCTAGAGAAAAAAAAAAAGTGCTACGCATACAAAATCGAAGTAAACGCTAACAACTAGTAATAACAGGTACCGTAAAACAGGGTGAGTAGGCATTAAGGGGTGAGTAGGGTCACACCTAAAATGAAGCATATGCCACTAATTATAAGACTGAAATTATTTTCAATAGACGTAATGTGATTCTCCATTTAATACTTGTTCTTATTTGTAACAAGTTATGACTTATTTTAGGGTGTGTCCCTACTCACCCCTTAACTCACCTCTGTACTACTATGGTTTGCAATAAATAAATAATAAATAAATAAATAAATATAAGGGGACAATCTCACACCAATTGACCTAGTCCCAAACTAAGCTCTAGGCTTGTATTATGGGTACTAGACAACGATATAAATACTTATATAGAGAAATATATACTTAAATACATAGAAAACATCCATGACTCAGGAATAAATATTCACGCTCATCACACAAATAATATATCTGCCCTTACCGGGATTCGAACCCAGGACCGCTAGCTTCGTAGGCAGGGTCACTACCCACTAGGCCAACGCGTCGTCCAAAATATATGCTATGACTACTCTCTACTCACCCCGTTTTACGGTAATACGATATTTTAACTAATCTTAAGTTAACCAACACTTTGAAAATCACTCTCGGTGTCAGCAAAGCAGGGTTTATTCTCTCAAAAACAACGGACGGGCGGACGAACGAGCGAAAACGCAGCGGCGAGTTTAGGTAGTCCCGTCAGAGCGAACAAAACTCATTTTAGCGCGTGCATTTTCAATTAAGCTGCCTTATACGTTCGATCCATCAGCAGAACCATGATGCTAAATTGAAAATGAACGCGCAAAAATATATTTTGTTCGCACTGACGGGACTACTTAAACTCGCAGTTTGGAAATTCACTCGTCCGTCCGTCCGACCGTCGTTGTTGAGAGAATCAATACCCAGGACTTTCCCCTCGTATCAAACTTCCCATAGGTCCTTTTGAACCATTTCTATCGAACAGATCAATTGAAAAATGTCGCAAGTTGTAAAGCTACCCCTTTAATTAACCTCGGGGGGCATTACGGCCAGTTTATACCCGGTTTTAATGCTCGAACGGCATTGTGCTCACTCAATATCGGTGCCGTATTGTCAGATCGGGCCTTCTAACTCTCAATAGAATAACGGCCCATCTACAATTTAGTTGCTAAAATTAAATCTACCTTCTCTAGTTGTTAATACAGACAAGTTTGTAATAAGAGCTCAAAAAGAAATGCGTCCTTTTTTTAGGAAAAGGTTAGTATTGTCAGAACGACGGGTCGCTTTGGCGTCGACGGAATCACTCGATATTATGCGGTGGATTGGAAATTGAGACGGCTTGATATTATATTAATCATGTGCATCTGTGGGCTTGAGGTACTCACTGGTTATATCTTTAGTGATATGTGAAGTGAAGAGTACCCCTTAACCGATGCATGTGTATGAAGAGACATGAGTATGCGGATGAAGCGATAGAAGTTTATCTGGTCTGGACCATAGCAAGTGGAAGGATGTGGTCTCTGCCTACCCCTACGGAAAGCAGCGTGATTGTATGAATGTGTGTATGTTAATACTAGGTACTAAATAGCTAAAAGATTTATTTCATCATTTTTAATTATAAAGAAAATAAAAAGTACACGTTGGTAATTTTTCAATCGGTGAACATCCTTTCTTGAAGGTTACCAGAATCGATAAGAATAAAAGTCAAAATCGAGTGTTGGTTCTATTTTAACGATTATGAACCTTAAACCGAATTGCTGTAAAATTTACAGATATAGACGAATATGGAGTACTTTTTATCTCGGAAAATTCCAGTTCCGGAGGGCAAAACGATTAATTCTACGTGGACGGAGAAATGAATACTTAAACACATAGAATCTAAGACTCAGAAATAAAAATACTTACACTTACAGAGATTCGAACCCAGGATTGCTAGCTTCGTATGCAGGATAGCTGCTGCTACAAACTAGGGTAACTACGTCACCAAAAAAAAGTATAAAGCGTATAAATTATTCCGCTAAACTCAAAGTCATAGAGAACATAAAGTAGCCCAATGAAAATGTCGAGTACATTAGGCCTTGTCATAGCAAAATTCCAACTATACATAGAATAACAGGCGCCATTTAGCCAATGGCATTTAAAATGACAGGGTGGTAAGCTCAACATTTTTATTTGGTGACTATGCATACGGCATACATGGCCTTTAACGCCTGTGACAGTTTTTTTTTATGGCATAGAGAAGACAAACGAGCACACAACCTACCTGATTGTAAGTGGAAACTGTGACCCATAGACATTCGCATTCACAAGACTGCAAATGCGTTGCCAACCCTGAGGACTAAGATGGAATGCCTCTATGCTAGTCATTTCACTGGCTGTCTTAAATTTATGCAACGCCTGTGCGATGTCAAAGACACTTCTTTTGGCGGTAACACCAACCAACACGAGACCGGCAAAGTCATGTATAGTTATACATACCCAGCTTATGTGGTAGTTTAAGATATAATTAGTAAATAAAGAGAATAACTGAAACAAACTGTATTCTTACAATTTATGGAGAATTAATTGTAGATACGTCCTTCTTATAAGTTAGAAATACACCGTGAATGACCTTAAATTAATTACAGAGAATTTCAAGACCATAAAAACAAATTATATCACGTGACTTGCAGAAAAATATCGGAGAAGTGACTGGGCGCTCTTCACTTGTCACGAATTTGACACAAAATTGCCAGAAACGTAACACCTTTGTATTTAAAATGAACTCTCCGTGAAAGATTATAACAATTGGTTCAATTTGAAACTCAGAGTTCTGTCAAATTAAATAAAGTACCAAAATATACAAAATGTTTGTGCATACCTATCGCATAGTAATATGGACTTTATACTTTTATATTGCCTATTTATTTTAGTCGGAAGAATAAGTAAACAAATTAGCCTGAAATATCCAAACATTTACTTGTTTCATACTTAATTCTACGTATTCACATCTCATACTGCTACGCAATGTTTTAGAATTAATAATGATCACCAAAAAGTGTCATTAATTTTTGCCATTCATCTATACCAATATTTATAAAGCTGAAGAGTTGGTTTGTTTGCTTGAACGCGCTTATCTCAGGAACTATTGGTCCGATTTGAGAAAATATTTCAGTGTTAGATAGCCCAATTTTATCGAGGAAGGCTTTAGGCTATAATATCATACTCACATAAACCGAAGCGAAGCGAAGGCTGGTCGCTAGTAGATTATTCTACCCGCTTGCCATCATAACAGATTTGACAGGCATTAGCTTCAAAATTAACGGATGGATATTACGTCTTTAAATAACATTCTCAAAATTTCAAATCTCATATTCAACGACTTTTGTTCATATAATATACCAAAATTTAAAATTAGCTAAAGTTCCAGAGACATGATGCGGTTAACATTCAACAACCATCTTTATAAAACACCTTTTACTGAATATACAACAGCCCCTACGACTGAGCTTAAAGGGCTTATTGGACATTAGGTCTGTTTTCGTTTACGCCGTTTTTCTCCGGAATCAAGCGAATTTTATCACCTACTTCCGTAATTCGTCATCGCCATCCATCATTCACGGGGCAACGCCCGCACACATTCACTTACGGAAGCCGGGCAAGCGTGAACCGTCCGTCGTCCGGTTAAAAACCCACCCTGGCAAAAAAGTGGCAGTATTCGAACGGTAAAACTGTTTAATCTTTGTTAACATGGCGATATGGGAATAAACTCAAGCAGATTTTTTTTTAATAATTTTTTAGTAATTATTGGTATTTACAAGCATTTATTTGTCAAATCGATTTGTTTATCCGTACGAGAATGTTTATTTACATCCCAATTGAATCAGTCGCTGTTACTGGAAATGGCAGAAATGTGATGTTAAATTCTAGAATCTAAGCGCTAATCTAATAATGGAATTGGAAGACTTAACTTATAAAAAGGTTTCGGCAAAAGCTTGACCCAAAACTGTTGTTTGCTTTAAATGAAAACGAAATCGGTGAAATATTATGTGTATATTCTTTTTAGTTGTGTCTGATTATTAAGTGGGTATAGCTCAATAGTATTTTCTATATTGTAATGTTTGTAACATTACTATACTATTAGGCTATAAATAGGTCTAAAGCATAAAAAAAATGTTTTGCTTAGTCGTAATCGTATGTATAAATAATAAAAATAATAATAATATCAGGGGACTATGTCACACCAATTGACCTAGTCCCAAACTAAGCTCTAGGCTTGTACTATGGGTACTAGACAACGATATAAATACTTATATAGAGAAAAATAAACTACCTACTTAAATACAGAGAAAACATCCATGACTCAGGAACAAATATTTGAATACTCTTGTTTTTGTGTTGTACACTTAATAGACGTTCTTAATACGTAAACCACATATTTCTTTCTGAAGTTTACTTACAATCATTTATAAAAAAAACTAAAATATTTTATACGAACATGGTTCTATCGTGTTTAACATGTTTTTCTTTTGTTTCAGGTTCCGTCTTAACGAGGATGATGTGAAATCATAAAATTCATAAAGTGTAACAGGAAAATAAATAAAAAAACTTGAAAAATGGTACAAATGTGAGTGGGAAAAAATTTCATTATGTTTTTGAAAAGTGTGAAAAGCGTTCGTGAATTTAAATACAAATAAACATAATAAAAAAATAAACAATGGGAACGAGCGAGTTGGCGGTGGCGGTGTTGCTTCTCGGATGGATTTCTGGTAAGAACATATCAAGACATATCAAAGTTGCAAAATGTACCTTACTGATTTACTCGTTAAGGTTTATTTTGCACCTTATTTAATTTGGCCGTTACGCGGTATTGCAGTTTCACCGACAAATGTAAATAGTGATGTATTCTGTTATCTTGTCGCACTGACATTACTTTTCACTAGAGCGTGAATGCTTTTTTTATCGACTATCTAAATGTCGATAGTGTATGTCACTGATAATTTCAAAGAGGTGTCACTAGGTACTACTTATTAGTTTCTGACCCACTGAAAAGCCTGAACGGGGTGAATAAGTAGGCCATACTGAACCACTGTCACTATGCGGCTAACCCTGAAATCGCAAAAAGAATTTGGACTTTTCATACATTACGAGTTATAGCATATTATTATGTACGTACACACGAAGCAATTAAATAAATTCCACAATTAAACTAACACTATTCCAAAGAACTGCAAGTTATAGTGTCTGTCAATGTGACATGCAAATTGCAAATCATTTATGTAAGGTTATCGCTTCTCGTAAGGCCAATAAGGTTATGTACTTATTTGTAAACAAAAAGTTATAATTGAAATTGAGTATATACACTTAAAAGGCGAAAATTAAATTGCATTATATAAACATCGATATCAAGAAGGTCGATAAAAAAATCATTCACACTCTACTGAAAAACAATATTTTTGCGACAAGATAACGGGGTCTAGTGATGTATTTGTAGAACTAAATAGAAAGTAGAATACCAAATATTGCCATTATCATCGTTATTAAAATAAAATAAAAATATCGTCAACAAACCGATTACAATCCGTTTGTAAATAGATGGTTGCCAATTTATTGCAGCTGATAAACCTTTATAATTGATTGTGAATCAAAAACCATTTAAAGCAATGTACATAGTTAAATAATCATATTATTTACGTCCTAACATATTTCTAATACTCGAGTTTTTCACTAAGGTAGGTACCTTTTTTATTCAATTGAACCAGTTTGACCTTTTTCCAATAATACTCATAAAATAACTTTCTTTTCATGCTTCGTTTTTCAATATTTTGTCTGACCTGGCTTTATTTTTCAAGTAACTTTTTCTAATCTCAGGTCTTAACCTTTTAATACGTCACTGACCTTGACATTGAACTTTGTGGTGTTGCCATATCCATTAGTTCTTGTGCGTTGTTAAAATAATATAAAATAACTTTCTTTCAATGCTTCGTTTTTTAATATTTCTCTTACCCAGCTTTATTTTTAAGTGACCTTTTCTAAGACCTTTTAACATATCACTGACCTTGACCTTGAACTTTGCGGTGTTGCTCTCCATAATCCACCCAGGTAAATTGGCATATCCATTAGTTCTCGTGCGTTGTTTGAGTGCACTTTTCCACTTATCTCTTTACATTATATTGGTTACATTGCATTACGGGTTGCAGACGAGCACAAATGAAGACCGATAGGTTTAGACATAATGACGCCGATACATTCATTCTCGAGGTACGATTACAAAGGTTTAAGTATAAGGATACTTATGATGGCTAGTCTGTGGGGTTTAAGAGTACGTGGCTGAATTATGTGACAGCAGTGGTCAAACTACATATATTTCATTGGATTTATTTAAAAAAAATGAATCCATTATGGTCTTGTAACTGTAATTACAAAAAACAGTTCAATCCCAATTTTTACCATGGAATATCCATCGAATGTATAAATTTTACTTCATTGAAACTTATTTTTCACCGACTTCAAAAAAAGGAAAAGGTTCTTAATTCGTCGTGTTATTTTATGTATGTTCCCCGATCAGTCAAGGACCGTTGGACCGTTTTAAATATTTTTTTGTTTGAACGAGTAACCTTTCTAGTTGGTCCCATTGTTAACATGCCAGGATTTGACGATGGGATCATGGAGAAATCGAGAGAACTCGTCAAATGTTATAGGCACTCCTAAACCAATTTCGGTATTTTTCATTATAACTCGTGTATTTGCTCTTGGAAAGGACTATTTGATGAAGTGGAACTGATGATGAAGACCACATATAGCCACCGGAACTCCTAAACGGTACCGATTTCAAGGGTGGCGATAAGATATCTTAGATAGTTGAGCTACTATCACGAAGCACATTAGGGTTTAAATATATGACTATGACTTCCCTGCGGCGTCGCTTGCGGTGAGCTTGAAATATCCTATGGCTAAGGCCTTAAATACTAGGCACTAAGAAGTATACAATAAAATAAATATTTAAAAAAAACCGTCATTGTAACAGCAAAAAAATATCTTTTAAAATGGTTGGTAATAGGTCAGTCCACCTGAAGTCAGACTTCAGTTGGCGGGTTTTGGTTTATTAAACATTAATTTTCTGCTGTTGGTCTGGTGTTTTCAGGTTACTTGGATTAGGTTGGATTAGACTCGTGACTATCACAAAAGTTAAACCATGCGCCTGGAGCATGTCGATTGAATAAAAACTCTGCGGAATGATACGTTCTATGAAATGAGTGTCGACAAAACAAGGATTTCCGTTTCCTATGTTTTTTTACAATTATTTTTGAAAAAATCCGCATAAGAAGTCGTTTTTTTGTATTAAAGTTGTTTGAAGTTTTATTCACCTTTAAGAGGGGTAAAAGAAAGTTCTTATCTAAAAATAAAATCGTAAAAAGACCATTTGAAATACCAGAATAAAACAGTAATCGGATTAAAGACCTTTTAGCATCGGATGCTTTATCCTTAGGTACTATGTATTTGTCATACTATGCCCTTTTACTTACTTCTTTTACAATACGTTAACAATGTAGTAGTTAACATTTAGCGACTGTGTAACATTCTAACACCTGAATTAACCGCCATGTTTATAAAACCTAAAACTTTTATTTCTATGTATCAAAATCCGTGTAACTATTCAAGTGAGGAGTTTAAGCGTGAATTAAATTGATGTTAATGTACAAGCATGATGTGATACAATGACATGTTAAACATGTACGATATTCGAATGGTTTAGGGCGGGACGTAGTGTTACATAGTGTGAAATGTTACATCCTAAATACCCATGTTGCTTGAGGGGTTCTGATTTGTTTTTCTCACCTTCGGGATAGTTTAATTTTAACTAAAAAAAAACAGTGTCCCACTAATTGACCTAGTTTCAAACTAAACTCTAAACTTATAAGTATTATAAGTACTTATATCACAAAAATAAATGCCTTTGGCGGGATTTGAACCTAGGACCGCTAGCTTTGTAGGCAGTGTAACCTACCAACTAGGCCAACGTAGTTATATTCATTCATATTATAAAAGTAAATACGTATTTGTCATACAAGTATAAACAATATCAGTAGTTCGTGAGATATTTTGTCTACGGATTTGTTCTATAAATTTATTTAAATTGTAACCAGACTTAAATCAAATTGTGGCAGAACAGAACCTCATTAGCTATATTTCAATCGTATTATGGGGCACGTGTTACTCAAATACATCCTTTCATTACTTTGATTGGGTTGAAGATGCCGTGTAAATGTATTTAGTGCCCGTTCGTATAATTAATGTTTGATGGCGACGAGGTCTACGACCTCCTAACGTAAGTAGAAAATAGAGTTTTGCATAGAAAATTACCAATGTATTTTTAAGAGCTTTACCGCACATTTTAGAGACAATTCATTTGTTCCATTTTCAAATTTGTGTATGGAAAAAGTACACTAATGAAATAAACGACTTAATTGTCATTAACTATCTGTGAGTACGGTCGTGATTTTGAGAGAAAGACGGCAATGTGTGTGTATTTGTATCCTTGTTTCATGTCAAATTTTTAATAGTGGTAGCTTGTGCTACTTTCCTCCTTCTACCTTCTTATCCTTCAACCTACCGCCAAGCAGCAGTGTTCACAGTATTGTGTCCCGGTGTAGGGATAAGACAACCAGTGAAATAGCTAGCGTAAAGGCATTCCATCTTAGTCCTCAGGTTTGGCAACGCATTTGCGTTAAATTCACGACATTACTTCTAAGTAACAATAATTGACATTGTCAAATAATTCTTTTCATAATTGACATGTCGAATAATGATCACGTGCCAAATACGTTTCGGACAGTCGAAGTAATATTTAATGCCGGCCATCCACGTTACGGTCCGGAGAGGTTACCTGCGCAGGCGACTGGGGGACACGGCTTACACGCACAAGTTCACCGTACGGTGTCACTCGAAAGAATGGTTTTCGGTTTTGTTTCGGTCACCTGCACAGGTAGACCTCTCCAGTAACCTTAACGTGTATGGCCGGCTTAACAGATCGCTACCTTTTAACTTAAAAATAAACGGTAATCATCGACAAAGAACAACTAACAATGCGGATCCCCTTGACTGCCATACATATCGTTGGTCATAATGTATTGTTAGTCATACTTTTTTTTGTCATAACTTCTTTCAGGCTGAAGTTACAGTTTTTAATAAACGATCATCGTGTAGATTATTTAGGTTAGGTTAGGTTAGTTTTATAAAAATCCTAAAAAAATAACCGTGTCCTGAGAAAAGTGCATTATGACTTGCGAAAATTATGACTTGAAACACATTATGACTAAAAATAATTATAGCAGTCAATAGAGACCCCTAACAATGACATCTAAATGACGCAAAAAGCGACATCACTTTTAAACGGCTCCAAAAATACAAACAAACACATTAACGAACAGTCCCCGTCCCCGCACTGTTTGCATAGCAACACAAACACACGGACTGAAGACACGACGCTGCTTAAACAAAGATTAACTTAAATTGTTTTATTCTGGATTTATGTCTTGGACTGAATCCAGGGGCGGAAAAATTAATCAGCTAAAAGCCTTTTTACTTGGCGGATTAAGAAACGAGTTAATTTATAGCGAATTGAAGGTTTAAAACGGCTTTTTAATTGGGTTGCGTAACAATGAGCAGTTTTTAGTGGGTAATCTTAGAGAACGCTTTTTAGTCCTGGAACTTACAGGGTTCGGAAACTTGTTTTTTTTAACCAGCTTTTCAGAATCGCCATACTTTTCAAATAGACCATTTTTATTTAAATTTCGCTCGAATAGAATCGATATTATTTCGGTTCATATGTTGGTAGTGACCCGGACGGACCTTTCTCAATTTTTCACTTCCGCTAGTCGAGAGAAAGAGTGTCAGAGTCCTCAATCAAATTAGTTCTTACTCATAAAATGAGTTAATTTTAATGAAAAATATTCCATCCATACCATCATCATTAGTCATCATCATCATCATCATCATATTGGCCTTTTGGTGATCCAATCTTGGATGTAGGCCTCTTGTCCCAACCTAGTTTTAAAAAGAAATTGCGCATTATATTAACTAACAAGCAGTTAAGCAATTATTTAAGTATTTCATTATAATTCAAATATTTCTATTTTTCTATTTAAATATGTATATTAATTCATATGAGGCATTAATTTAAGTAAATTTAGGTAGGATAGATAAAGATCTCATATTAGCCATTTTCTTGTTCAATATTATTCACATTCCTTTTAATTGTGATATTTTCTTGTTAAAGATCAAGCAGCGGTATTGTGTTTGTTACTTTTAGTGTGTGTGTAGAAAAGAAACGGACTTGACACACGCTAAGCCCGTTCCTTTTGACACTCGACAGAGACAATACAATTATATACCTAAGTCCTAAATTGTAAATACAGTCTTCCCTCTTCTTCCACTCTTGGCGATCTTGAGCCCGTCTCTTCCAGTCCCGACCTCCGTCGAACATCGTTCATCCAGCGTTGCGGTGGACTATAAACGTACGTCAGGTCAATTGCAAAATGGGACATTTAGCCCCGGGCGATTGGCGCGTTGACCGACCGCGATTGTATCGGGCTGGCGATTGAGAGATCGTACCTGCATTGCACAATTTACTTCCGTTCAATATTGTAAAGTAGTTTAAACAGTTTCGGGGCATTCGATCAGGTTCTCTGTTTATTATGTTGGCACTGGTATTGGCGCAAACGGTTTGCGTTTGGTTTTAATTTCCTGAGCGTTAATAGTATTTGATTATCGCTTTTGTATACATTCGTGTTAAAAAAGTACAGGGGTGTTATTATTACGTGGTTATGCAGTTCATTTTACGTCGAGCTTATAAAGGACCTTTGAAAAGACAACGCACAGACTAAAATGCGGAACCTAGAGACTTGTAATTTGAAGGCAATATTCCTTGGATACCCTAGGGGCACATTAAGAAAGGATTAATCAACAATCGAAATAGGAAAGAGTAGCGGAAACTCGTACAAAGTCGTGAGTATCCTCTTGTTTAATGAATATATTTAGTTAGATATTAGCTAAAGCAAATAATTATGACATGTTGTTTTGTTCTTGCCGAACCTTAAGCATTATCCTTTTTAAGCTCCTTTTTTGTGTTTGTGTTTAGTTTTATTCCGGTACCACTTAGTTGTTTGATTCTTGTGTAATTTAAAGTTAATAATATAGTGTAACTAGCGACCCGCCCTCGCTTCGCTTCGGTTTATGTGAGTTTTCTGTAACACCCGTTCATGAAACAGGATTTATCACTACATATTATAAAACAAAGTCGCTTCCCGCTGTCTGTCCCTATGTATGCTTAGATCTTTAAAACTACGCAACGGATTTTGATGCGGTTTTTTTTAATAGATAGGATAATTCAAGAGGAAGGTTTTCATGTATAATAAACTTTGTTTTACGTACGGGTATTACAGAAAACTCACATAAACCGAAGCGAAGCGAGGGCGGGTCGCTAGTAATCTATATAATAAAAATTAATCACTTACCCCCTTACTAATAAACGTTGAGTAGCGGTGGTATAGCTATACAATGTTTTGTCCTTATCTGTCAAATTCAAATGTCACAATGACGGATAAGGACAAAACATTGTATAGCTATACCACCGTTACTCAACGTTTATTAGTAAGGGGGTAAATGTGTTGGTAAGTCGAGAACGGCTGAACCGATTTGGCTGATTTCTTTTTTGTTGCGTTCGTTATTGTCAGGGTAAGGTTTATATGTAAGAAAAAATAGAAAAATCCAACGGGAAGGTCGGGAATTTGCAGCGGGGCGAAGCCGCTGGCGGGCATCTAGTTATACATATAAACCTTCCTCTTGAAACACTATCTATTAATAAAAACCGCATCAAAATCCGTTGCGTAGTTTTAAAGATCTAAGCATACATAGGGACAGACAGCGGAAAGCGACTTTGTTTTATACTATGTAGTGATAAAATGACATATAATTATTAAAAAGATAATGATTTAAACCATTTAGCAGTTTAGTTAAATCAAAATATGTAATGTGTCAAGGAATTATGGAACAGAAAGCACTGCATTGCACTAATTTTACATGATTTGTCCTTCCTTGCACAGTATCTTGTCAAAAACTGCATAACTCATTCTAAGATAACATCAAAGCATTTGCTAAAACTATTTCGATGAAAAAAAAGGAAACCTTCCCGACGTAACTTTTGACAGAAAGGTCGACCAACTTGTACATCGTATTTAAGTTAAAAGTTACATGTCAAGGTCTACAAACCAAAAATAGTACTGTACAGTCAGCATCAAAAGTAGCTAAGCAGAATAACATGCTCAAAATGATCTAGACACGACGTATTCTCTTGACAATAGGCAATCACAAACGGTAGATTCCCTAAAAGGCAAATTAAAGAAGTTCTGGCTTGACTCTATCTCCTAAAATATCAATTATCCTTTAGGTACGAAAAATGTAGTTTATGTATGTATATTTAACTATTAATATGTATATTTCTGTATCCATTTATGTAAGTATTTGAATATAGTTTTATTGGTTACTTAATGCGTTATATTCTTCTTCTTGTACAGTTGTTTACTCGTTGCACAACCTTTCACTCTTCTCAATCTCTCAAGGGTTAGCTGGAAGAGATCCCTTAAAAGGATAAGTTCGCCTTTGTACATATTTTTATATTAATTGTATTGTTATGGTTTTTATTTTGTACTATGAAGTGTTTACATACATACATACAATAGAGCTGAGTGTAGATCATTTTGACCTGTACGGTTGCTTAGCAATTTCTGCTGCTGACTGTATTACAGTATTCCCAGCTTCTTTATATCGTTCGGCTGGTTATCGCTATCACGCTTGCCCTCGCAACTGATAGTATATTTGTCTGTCGTGTGTCATAGAAAAACGAATATTTCCGATCGGTCTTAAGTAAATGGTTACACGTAACGATTTGCGTTTACTTACTTTTTTAAGTCCCTATAGACTTGGTTATAGGTTTTCGAAACCGTATTGGTTTTTTACAATACGGCCGCTTTTCCATACTAACTTTGAGCAGATTTTTCCTTTTTTTAACTATATTTTTTTTCTACAGATGTTTTTTATTTTTGATTTAATAATTTATTTTACCACAAAAGTGTCTATTAGAAGACAATGTGTAAACAAAACAAAAATGCGCACAGTTTGTGCGAATAGTTTGTGAAAACTTGATTTCTTATTAAAAATCAATTTCATAACAATAAAGTAAAAAAAGTAATTGCTGCAACTTTTGTAAAGTAGAAACTCCTACGGATCTGACTAGAGTCCGTTATTGTTATAATCATCGCCACTGGAAGATATTTACATACATACATAAACTCACGCCTTTATTCCCAGAGTGGGGTAGGCAGAGTTGTTTGAAATTCTGTTGCTCTGCCTACCCCACTCTGGGAAGATATTTATATTTAAATAATATTGTATGCAAAATTATTCTCAGCAGAATTTAAAAATACATTACAAGAGATTACCAAAAGAGAAATTAAAATTAAAATCGGCCAAGAAATATGGATGATACAAGCATTTTAATCTCCTAATTAGACAGAGATCCAATACGCCGTGTGACGTCATCTAACACGTCGTCCATATAAACTCCCAGTTAAGTTCTGTTTTGCTAGAAAGAGATAGGAAAAAAACTTTGTTGGCTTATATTTTGTTTATTTTTGTAGCTATTTAGAAAATGCTTTTTCTCAACTGTTTGTTACATGAATCAGTTTTATTGAAGCTGTGAAAATAAGTCATAAATATTCCCTATTTTTTATGGCATAGAGAAGACAAACGAGTACACAGGCCACCTGATGGTAAGTGGAAACAGTGACCCATAGACATTCGCATTCACAAGACTCCAATGCACTCCAAAGACTGCAAACGCGTTGCCAACCCTGAGGACTAAGGTGGAATGCCTCTATGCTAGTCATTTCACCGGCTGTCTTATCCCGAAACCGGAACACAACAATGCGAACACTGTTTGGCGGTAGGTTAATGGATAAGATGGTGGTAGCGATCCGGACAGACCCTGCACAAGGTCCTACCACCCGCAAATAAAAGTTAAATAAAAGGTAGAGATATTATTTCAGTGACAAAACAATACGTGCGTATGAGTACAGATACGTATAGCTATGTGCTATCGGGGACAATAGCGGCATGTAAGGTTTCTTGCATGCGATGTCCTGACCTATTTAGATATTAAGTGCGCGAGAGAATGTTGATAATATACGCTGAACGTATATAATAATGAGTAGGTAGTCTTGGTAGGCTTGGGAAAACCTTAGAATTCTGAATTATTTCTGGATTTGTTAGTTGACTTTCTCAAACGCATTTTTTTTTAAGATGATTTTCATTTCGCGTTTTTTCCCGAATGTGATATTACCAGTCGCCTTTTTTCCGGCGTTTTGTTTTAAAATTCGCGTTTTTACCCTTTCGAGTTTTATCCAGTCACTTCTTTTCAAAGCATTATATATTGACTAATAGTGTTTCACACAATAAAATTAAAATTTGACAGAATCGACGGAGCTCCGTTGTTGCGGAGCTCCTATTTCTGGATCATTTGGCCCTCCGGGCCTTGCAAAACTAACATAACCTAAACATAAGTACATTACCATGTAATTACTTTTGGGAAAAAGTGATACTGCGATAGAAATTGATCGGAAAAATATTCGACTCGAAAATACTTAAGTCGAACGTGAACAAAAGCGATGGTAGTAAATAGACTGAGGTAAAACGAAATTGGGTAAAATTAAGAACGGAAAAACATGCGAAAAGAAATTTCGCCTAACACAAAGAATGATTTCGTGAAATTTATCTAACAAGTCTATTTTTGTCCGAATATTAATTTGTAAAAAAAAATAATTCCCGAAAGCTGCGTTATTCTGAAACTATTTTAAATTAAATGTGTAATTTCATTGCTTTGCGTAGGTAAGTTAAGATTTGATTTATAAGGGAAATCAAAAAATAAAGTCTTCTATCAACATTATTTTTATTAATAATATACCTAATCTTCTCTGTGGTAGATTTCCGCGGACATTGTTGATCATTGTTCAAAAGTAGAAAAATAATGTCGTTGCCGGCCATGAACATTAAATATATATATACCTTGTGTGGAAAACAGTTATTACTCAACTGAAGATTTTTTAAGTAATTATAATTTAAAAGGATAATGTTTAATTACTGAATATTCTTTGTATTATTTATTATTATGATTAATAGTATAACATTCATTGTCATTTCATTCACAATGTAAATCCCTGACATTTCTCTAATTGAACAATAAAATATTTGTACACCACACTATGGCAAAATGAGGTTGGAAAACAATGAAATGTAACAGCCATTTATAAACCCTTGTTTACGCAAATAAATTTGATTTGATTTGATTTGAAAACATTGAATTCGTAATAAGACCAATTCGGAATTATGACTCTGAATTATGTAGTGTTGTAGGTACCTATAATTAAATTGAATGGTAAACTGTAATTAAATCTTTCTCCACTACTACGGTGATGGAACCAAGAAATTGATCAATAAAGGACAATTGATTCTAATGGTACGAAAGATAAGGGTTATTCATTTATTTGAGACATTGAGTTTATAACCTTATACACTTTGAATTTGAGTTTATCTTAAGTACCCGAAAGTCCCGAAACCGACGTGCGTGCATGACTCGATGTATGAATGTGGAAGAAGCGAAAGAAATTTGTCAAGATCGTAGCAAGTGGAAAGAAGTGGTCTCTGCCTACCCCTCTGGGAAACAGGCGTGATTTAATGTATGTATGTATGTACACTTTGAATTAAGAGTGTCCAACGTCGGTGCCGTCACCCTAATAAAATTGACTAATGAAATTAAACCGAAAGTTGAAGACCTCACTTTAACAAACACACGCAGTTATTTAATTCCTTGCCTTGTATACACAATAACGCATATTAGAGACTTGTTTTGTTTAAAGACACCAGGAATTCTATAAAAAACGAAAAGATACCCTAGTCTAAACTACATTAAAGCGAAAAAAAATCGTTGGTCTTGGGCATGATTCAAACCTACATCTCCTCTGGCTCTCCGGGCCGATGCACGCGCATTACCACTTATGCCACCAAGACCCGACTTAAGATCTAGCAAATTAGTGATTGCTTACTTTTTCATACTCCAATGCTTTTCGCTTTAATATAGTTTAGAATTTCGCAACAGACGTATCTGTTAAATTTAAAAGCCTTTACCCTCATCTCGTAAAGTCCGTCACGTAAATAAGCTTATTGCACCACCTTCAAAATTGAATCTTTTATCTACCGGCCCCTTTTTAACGTGTATAGAATAATGAACTACCTGAATCACTAAAAGAATAAACGAATAATTACACATTTGTAAATAAACTCAAACAAAATACCCTTTATTAACCTACCTAGTATAAAAAGGTACCTGTAATTTTACAGTGAACATAAAACCGACTGTCGGTATCTTGACGGACTCAGTTTCGCGAAAACTTTAATTCAGTGATAAAATTTCAAGTAATGGCGGACCGTAAAAACATCTTCATAATAAAGTTAATATATTCCTCGTTGCTCAAGACAAAGAGCAAATCTTGAAGAAAAAATCCGAGTATCAAATATTCGTGGCTGCCTTGGAATCCAATAATTCGTTATAAGAAACTTTGTTGGCTACGGAGTTAGGGACGACTTTCTCTGACCCAGCGTTATTAGTTATATTCGGAACACGATTTGAAACTGACATCTTTCAATTTGTCTTATCTTTTTTATTTATTTTTTCTACGTGAATCTTGTATAGTTAAAGTTTGAAGTTAACAAACTTGAAAGAAATCTTGAATCAATCAAATAAATCATTACTACTAGTTGATTGATCAAACTTTTGACGTGATAACGTCTTATAAATCGATGAACGCCGGCTGCACGCACGAGAAAGTGTCACGTTCCGCCTCATTGTCACGTTCCGCCTGAGCAAGCGAGATCGCAGAACAAGCGATAGAGAGGCACGATTGGCCTTAGCATTAGGCTTGTGTTTTTTCTTATGACGTTATCACGTAAAATTATCTTGTAACAACCATTTTTTCTTGCAAAATATTTATGCCTGCAATCGATACCACCTTCAAATCCTTTAATCTACCGTCAAGCAGCAGTGTCCGCATTATTGTGTTTTTTATTGGGATAAGACAACTAGTAAAATGACTAATATAGAGGCATTCAATCTCAGACTTCAGGGTTGGCAATGCATTAGCAGTCTATAACTGCATTAAAGTTGCAGTCTTCAATTGCTAATATCTAAACACTCAGTTTCCACTCATTTTTTATTTCACCATTCTGGTAATGAGAGTGGTGGTTGATAATAGGGAATATTAATGACTTCGAAACATGCTTCATGAAACATTTGAGAGATATCACTTTTTGAATAGCTATAAAAATAACCAAGATATAAGCAAACAGAGGTTTGGTCCTGTCTCTTGACGTGGTAAATGACGTCACATGGCGTATCATCTCTCTGGTTAATCGCTGTCTACTTAGCATTTTAAAATGCTTGTTTCATTCATAATTAATGGCTGATTTTAATTTGATTTTGCTTCGATGGTTCGGTCATTTCGAAAGGATGGATGAAAGAAGATTGACGAAAGAGATATACAGATTGAAAGTGAGTGGACGGGTCGGAAGGGGCCGCCCTAGGCGTCCTTTTTCTAGTCAAATCGGAGAAATACCGGAAAAGGGCCGAATCTTAAGTACTCGAAACCGACGTGCGTGCATGACTCGATGTATGAATGTGGAAGAAGCGAAAGAAATTTGACAAGATCTCTGATCACTGTTGACAGTTAAGGACTTAATTCCGCTTACAGAGTGTTACAAGTAAAGTAATGATCTCTCGCGCACTCGTAGGCACAATTATGACGATATGACCGAGATAGGTACAGTCAGTAACAGAAGTAGCTTCGCAACCGAAGAGGTCAAAATGATCTGCACTCGACTCTATTGTCATCGTTTCTAGATCATTTTGAGCATGTTTTTCTGCTTAGCTACTTTTAATGCTGACTGTACTTAACGCTTTGGCCAACAATCCCATGATCCTTGTCGAAGAAACTTGCAACCGAATAATACACGCACTAACATGGTAATTATCATACATATACGTTGACCTTTCACACGGCGCGAGGTCAATTCGGTTTTTTTCACGTATTTGGTCTTCTCGTATACGTGCCCAGTGTACGAGAAACCACTAGCCTTACCATGAGTTACAATTAACGTACACGCTAGCGAGTCGAATGCTCTGTCCCTCGCACCCTATAAGAATACTGCGAGGTCTGTGAGTGACATAGCATTTGACTCGCTAGCGAGTACGGTAATTGTAACTCATGGTAAGGTACCTACAGTTTGTTCGTATGAACGAAACAACGTAAACACAAGCGCCACTGAGCATCGTATTCGATAATATCGTTTGAGAATCTCGCATGGCAAAACTACGGTATACGGTAAAAAATATGTCTCGTACGTTTACGAGAATTTCCCGCGTAAACGCCATTTCAACGATTTTCAAAGTTCGTCTTCTTTTTTTGTTAATGGCGGTTCATCGCGGTATTTTGAAATGTTTTCGCCAGTGTCAAGTGAGTAGAGTAAAAAGATAAAATAAAAAAGATGTTTATTCAGTAAGTACGGGCACTTTTACACGTCAAAAATCGACCAGCGCTTCGCTAGAGACCACTGCTGAGAAGAAACGCCGCAAGAAACTCAACTTTTTAAGAAAGCACCTTAAGAGCGTTTCATAAAAATCTTTACACCGTGCGATGTCAAACTTGCCGGAAGAAAAACTCAGATTCCTAAACTTTAAATTTAACTTGAAAAATTAAAAAGCTGTTAATTATTTATTAATTTTGTTAGAAGGGTTATCAAACAAATTTAATCAGCTTTCTTTCACAGCAAAGACAGCTGAAAAATTCTAATAACTGTGGTCGTGGCATCGAAAAAGGCAAACCAAACGCATTTCCAAAATTTTGAAAATGTTGACATATCTTGTTTTTGGTGCGACTTTTACTAAACATGATTTATCATAATATGTTGGATGCTCCTGAGTTGAGCTATCCAGCTCTGTCAGGTTGGCCACTATCTCCCGGACACCCTGTAGAATGAATCAAATCCGGACTTTTTTCAATCGGCCGAATTCGATAGAATCTAGAGTTCGGTATTCGAGAAATATGACAACGTGTCAACCTAGCCTAACGTAATCATTTTAATGGCACAATATCATAACACATTTTTGACTGTACGTAGCCATGATCCAATTTGACTACGTCACGACAAAATGGCCGTCGAACTAAGTACATTGGTTTAAACCAACTCCTGCCCCTAGTTTCATGATACTCTTATTCAATAGCAGTTCCTTTGAGCCGGCAGGAATAAATTTTTACTTCAAAGCTTTCGGCAATAAAGAGGTTAGCCGATAACAGGGGTTTTGTTATGTAGATCTTCGTTACCGCTTTTTTGGCCTTTTCAGCGTTATTATTGGTCTTCTTTTAGTAAAAAAAACGTGAAGGTAAACAAAATTAATCTGTTTTTTACGGCTCGCAACTTTGAACGTTGTTTTGCAGGTTGAAAGGAACTTTACTGTCCTAAAGATTTTATTGTTGCTATGGGGATTAAAACTTTACTTGGATAGCTTAAGTTTGGAGCGTTCGATAAATGTTGCCATTCGAGTGAATTACAAATTGACACGGAAATACCGTCGTCTTGTCACATAATTACTTTTTTTAATGTTGAAAGAATGATCGTTAATTAAATCTACATTTTTATTGATAAACTTCGTCAGGTTCAAACCTTAGTTTGTTAGGTTTTTCGATTGTTGCCAGTTTAGAAGGAGCTTCATTTCAATATTCGTTTAGACTTTACTCCATCTTGTTTTCACATTAAAATCGTATTGCTGGCGTCACTATAGCTCACAATTTGGCTTCGATAAAGAAGCAAGGCCTAAATAACTGTTGATTTAATGCATAAAAACCCTTGATGTAATGACGACCCCCTTCTTTCAATCTATCTATCGCGTGAAAAAATGTGAATAAAATATCCGTCACTTCTTGACACGTATATTAATACGAGAGTGACGGATGCTTTATCCACATTTTGTCAAGTGACAAATGCAACCATACTTGTCCCGCTGATATCTTTTACGACCCAAGCGATTTTCATGAAACAAGCCAGTCTTTAAAACAAAAGACGATTGAATCAGTCTATTCGTTTGGGAGCTAAGATACCACAGACATACATAATAAATAAATACACACATTATAAATTATAACACTAGAACTATCTTAACTTAATAAATCGGCTCCTTTTAGTTAGTTAAAAAGTGGATAAAGGCTCAGTGGGGTTATTATGACGTATCTGTGCAATTCATTTTACGCTGAGAAAAAAAGACAGAGTTATGTAACTGCTATAGCACCTTCCTTTACGCTCACCGTAAAATGAACTGCATTGCCATGTCGTAATAACCCCCCAGGACGTATTAATATTTGTAGAACCACGCTCAAATTCTTGAATTAAGGGACCGACAAACAATCCGATATATCAGCCTGTACAAACACGCCGATTGAACGACATAGATGTAATAAATCTGTAGAATTGCTTCCGGGTCTAGTGCCGCTGAAATACTGCCAGCTGATCCACATATATGTCTATATATAACAGTTGATTGCTTGGTTAAGACATCACTAAAGCCTCGTTCACAAGGGATCCTCGGCACATGGAAAAGCAGTTTTTATTAGCTGACTCTGAGACGCAAAACGGCAACGGTCACCCTTGAAATAGGTACCGTTGTGGAGTTTCAGTGGCCATCTAGGGTCTTCACTTAAATTATACTTTTAGGTTTGTTACTGAAAATACCAAAATCGCTTTATGTACCTATATGCCTATAAAATTTGAAGGATTCCCTCAATTCTTCACAATTCTCTCATCAAATACCGATTTGTTGACAACGTGACCACCTCAAAAGTGTACTCTATCGAACAGAAAAGATTTTACAAAATCGGTCCTCAATTGACAGAGAAATCACCACCACCTATTTTTAAAGAGAGTCATTTAAATAAGGGAAATACTTTGCTCGAGCTGCTGTGGTAGTCAAATAGACAATATTTAAAAATGTAATGATTTAAAAACTAGAAATTTCATCACAGATTACCCAAGATACCGTTACATATGGAAAGGCTTTGAGATTCTGTCATCTAATAAAAAAAAGTGGGCCGATGATAAATAGGTTCCCTTGGAAGCGTTTAGCAAAGTTGTGTTAAAAATAATTCACTAATCTGATACATTAGTTTGTTAGCGAGTTTGCGGCCAAACTAACATATTAACACGACCGAGGTAGACACACAGTCATCACAAATGTAGATTATGTGAACACATCCATGCGTGGGTACGAAACAGTTTAAATATTATTGTGCGGTTATAGTTTTACGTAGTGTAAATATGCCTTAATATTACAGTATGTGTGTATGTAAGCTCTTTAGTGCTGAAAAATATGAACATAACATTGTTATTAAACTAATGTACAAAAGCGAACTTATCCCTAAATGGCATCACTTCCAGCTAGCACTGAAGTAAATGACTAAGGATGATATTAGAAAACACAATAATAGTAATGAGGGCGCCACCGTACACCCGGCGTACGCTCGGCGCAGTCTTAACACAATTTTAAGCTCGTAGCTTGTAACAAGATTTATCACATAAACTGAAATATCCTGGCGCGAATATTTTCAAATCATAAATTACTCAAAGAGCCCTGATAAGAAGTGGAACTGCCGTTTTGCCAGACGAGCGCTCTGCCAACTGTTTTGCACAAAATTCTGCGACGCAGAATATTAAGGTGCTATAAAGCTATGCATGTACAAGTCGCGTTAAAGTGACAATTTGTGAGGATGTTTAAAAAACGTGTTTTTAGATGTTTACTTTCCTATCACACGAGATTGAGGTGGGAGGGTATCCCCTTGAATCAACTACACTCATTGGATCGAATGTATCATTTTGTAAATATTCTTTTCATCGAAAGTTAATTTCTACCGAAACCTTATTGTTTTGACATTAAAATAAGCAGGGGTTACATAGATTGACTGTGACCAAAAAATTATAACTCCTGCACGTGTAAAAATGCCTGTCGATGAAATGAAAATTCGGCAAAGGAAAACATTCTATAAAATAACAAAATGGCACCAATGTTGGACACTTTTAGCTGAAGACACCAATAATGGACACTGAACTCCTGATTCAAAGATCATACGGTTATGATTTGGTTGTTGCAAAACAAATGAATAACCTGTATCTTAATGGTGTCTGTTACCTTAAGTTAGTGTCGGTTATTCAAAGGTAAACCGGTAGGAAGCACATAGGCCTTTTAGCTCTGGGAATCGGAATAGTTCTCGAAAGAATAATATCTAGTTCGACCCTGACTCATTTTGCTCCCATATTCGTAATTAAAAATTTAATTAGCCTCAACGCACTATTTTTCTACCAAATTTCATTAAGAATCAATCAACACTACTAAAGTTATAGTACAAAAATTATCATCCTGTGTCTCTCTACACAATTTTCTTCCTGAAGTAATTCCCCGTTTTGTTAATTGAAATTTAACCATGACTCGTGATCCTTTCGTCTATCTTTTCACCAAATTGGGTAGCAACTTGTTAGATGGTCCGTCATTGTTTTGACCTCATTAAGTTTTTTCATAGTTCTGATGATGTTTCTCATGATATTTTGTAATACACAGTAATAGTAGGTAGCAGAAAAATGTCAGAATGGTACACAAGGAATGGAAAAAGAAGCTTTGGTAGGCAACACAAGGTGGACAGAAGAAATAAAAACCATAGGACAAACTGGAGATGACAGCCAAAAATGGAAGTCGTTGGAGGCCTTTGCCAACAGGCATACAGAGTGGAGAGCCATTTTGTAAAACATTGACTTAAAATAAACTTGTGTGCTATCTCAACTGTTGAATAAAAGGCTATTTATTATTTTATTATGGATGGAAACCATTATTTTAAGTCGTGAATTGAATTCTCACATTTAATATCAGTTGACTTTTAGATATTATAAAAAAAAGCATACCTAATAAAGTAAGTTTATTGATAAAAAAGCACGTAGATCAAACCATAGGTAAACGTTAATTTTATTTTAGCTCTTCAACTAACAATAGTTTTTGTATTTTTTTTGTATTGGCTAAATTTAAGGTTGTGGCAATAAAAAATATTCTTAAATAAATAAATAAAATAAATAAAATAAAATAAATAAATAAGGGGACAATCTCACACCAATTGACCTAGTCCCAAACTAAGCTCTAGGCTTGTACTATGGGTACTAGACAACGATATAAATACTTATATAGAGAAATATATACTTAAATACATAGAAAACATCCATGACTCGGGAACAAATATTCGCGCTCATCACACAAATATCTGCCCTTACCGGGATTCGAACCCAGGGCCGCTAGCTTCGTAGGCAGGGTCACTACCCACTAGGCCAGCGCGTCGTCGTTCTTATTCTTATTCTTAATATTTATAAAATTTATTGTATAAAACAAGAAAAAACTAAAAAAAAGGAAACAATTATTGACACACAGAAAAATAGTAGGAACATAAAAAACATGGAGCGACTTAACTTAACTAACTAGACATAATATAATAATGGCATGAAGCTTAAGCGAGGTTTAGAGTAGCAGTTAAATTGCAGAAGTTGACTGTGGTCCTACTCTAACCTTTAAGTTAGAAAAAGACAGCAAATTGTGCTTCTTGCTCTAGAACTGAAGTTAGAGTAAGACAGCAGTCAAAAGATTTTATTGCCAGTCCATTTGGCACTTTACAAAACAAAAGTGTGGTAAAACGCTGGTTTTCAGTCAGTCCTACATACTGTTCATATTTACTATCTAGCGGGTGTTTAATATGCTTAAAAACTTTAGATATCAAATACCTTAATTCTATATATAAAATACTCCTTGACGTATAGGTAGGTAGGTAGTTATTTTTTTTAAGAAGACGTTATTTTCAAGAAACATAATATGTTGAAATTAATATTATTTCAACATGCGCCCGTGACATCTTAAAAAGGTCATACTTAATTAAAACCAGCAATCCTTGAATTGTTTCGACTCTTACCATTTACTCGGTAAATATAATAGTATTTCGAATATCCCAAGAGAGCTTAGCAAAGATCAAAGCATTTTTTTGGTCTCAAAGAGAAGTAGCGGTCGACATTTCATTAAATATAATAACCTGTTTAGGTATTTATTGTCAAGTGCGCCGCTCACTTAAGTCTACATTGAGATCTGCCCATAGACATAATAATGTCTCAGGGTTTTATCCACCCTATGTACATATTAAAGTTTATTAACGACTTATAAATAATTTAATATTTGAAAAATCTTTTTCTACAATTGGTTCTCTTCTATCAGACTTCACAAATAGAGGATGTTCTCTTTTCGTCGCTATTTTATTTATTCATGGACAATAACTCCTTATTTCGATAAAATGATTACGTCGGTTTACCTATATCAAAAGTAAAAATGCGTAATAGGTTTGAATGTTACATTTACTCACAAGATTTTTATTTCGTGAACGTTAAAACAGAGATATGATAGAGTTGTCAGACTGACGGTTTTATTTTCAAGACAATTCTGAGCTCAAGATTTATACGTTTTCACCAAAGTAAAAGTATTTATTTACTAAGAACTACGATTTTATTTAATTATCTTGGCCCAGATTTTAGGTGGTAAATACTATATTGTCTTAGACCTGCTATTGCATTCACAACGTTTTATAGCTCGTACTTACTAGACAGTAATGGCGGCGGAGTTACAAACAATACCATAACTGTCAAAGATGAGGTTTTTACCGCCTAGAGTAGAGGCTCAGTATTTGTACTAATAACCTCATTTATCATATTTACTTAGCAAGCAAGCATATAAAATATTTTTCACGTCACCTATTCGGAAAGGGGGACTTTTCTTCCCTGCTAGGAGGGATCAAAGTGGCACTTTCTGTTCAAGGACATTTTGTTGCCAGTATGAAATATAAACGGAATGAAATATGAAAATAGTATGCACATAATCGATTATTATTTATTTTTCTCATAGGTGATGTGAAAAGCGGTATGTGTCACACGGTAGCGCTAGTAACACTTGAATCCGCGCTAGATCCTAGTTTAGAATCGCTTCGTTCAGGATTCAATGTCCGCCCTCGCCGTAAATATGTCATTTTGCTCCCTTGTGACACAATCTTCTATTTAACCGCATGAATATAGAAAAACGAAACACCACCCAAAAACGACTCTGGCATAACACACTGTTACAAAATATAATTTTCAACCCACAAGCTTATCATATACCAGCCATAATTTCAGCTCGTTTGTTACTCTATCCCATTGCCTTGTCCTTTTATCATTATATTATAACCGAATATTGCAAATTTAGCCGACCAAAGGCAAAAGCTGACTGAAACAGAAAATGATACATGTAAATAGGCTAGGCGTCCCATTTAATGTGGTACTATTCTCATACAAAGCAAACGCGAGCTAGCTCTAACCAACTAATGTCACTTGAGCTGTACACGCATTTGAATCTCACAGGGATTTAGTCTTTTTTACATTGGTTTGTAGGATCGGGATAACCGATGTCGAAGATACCAATGTTTACCCAATTCTAGCGTTAGCGGAGGTCATGTTAGACAAGTTCTATCGAGGGAAGTCGATTTCAAAGTGACACAGAATAACTCCAGTGCTGTGTTGTGGGCTCGTAAATAAGGTAGCCAATTGTTTCCTACGGGAACCTATTGTCCCTTCATGTGTTATAGGAGGGGGTTAGTAGGATTTGATGCGGTTTAGTTTGGATTTAGTGTTACAGGGTGTTTTTTAATGAGTTTGAGTTTGGATTTTGTGTTACAGGGTGTTTATTTAATGTGATTGAGTTTGGTCTTAATGTTACGGGGTTTTTTTTAATGAGATTGTGTTTGGATTTGGTATTACAGGGTGTGTTTAGGGGTCCGTAGTCAACAAGGAAGCGTTATCATTTCGCCATGTCTATCTGACCGTCTGTCTATTGTTTTACTCAGATAATCTTGGTTTCGTAGAGTCAAAAAAGTGAACAGTCAGTCATTATGTAACATTATTACTCATGATAATTATATTATTTTACCTAGCATTATAATAATATAAAAATTATAAAAGGTATGAGTAGTGTGACTTCCTCCACTCTTTTCCTATATAACCGATTAAGATAACAGATTCTTTTTTTTATCGCCACGACAAGGCACAAGTGCACTCTGGTCACCTGATGATAAGACTACAATCTCTGGACTGAAATCCTAAGACCTCAAAAGCGTTGCCAACCCTGAGGACTAAAATTGTCTCTATGTTAGTAATTTCATCGGTTGTCATATTCCCACACCGGAACACAATAATACAGACACTACCACCACTAAAATTCTATTGTAATCATTAAATCAACTAGCTTATACAATAAAAAAATGCCGTCTAATAGAACTTTACCATTTTATGCATGTTATAAAGTGAGTTATTTGTCGTGGGGGCCGTATCTCGACGCGGACGGACGGGGTTCCGTTGTTTCCGCTTGCTGCCCAGAGAAAGAGATAAACATACTGGAAGAACCTTTGAACCCGTGATATAAAATAGGGGTGTAATAAATTTTACATCTTTAGCTGTGTGTCTGTTTGTGGCATCGTATCTTTCAAACGAATGCACCGTTTTTATTTTAGTTTAAAAAAGATAGTTGTTTTATGGAAATCGGTTAAGCTGCAAATAACAGCTTTGAAAGACCGGGTCGGGTAGTACCCTCTGGGAAACATGCGTTATTATAATGTATGTATGTATTTTTTTATGTATGTATGTTTGGACTTAATAATATACTTGTGTGGTTTATACCCTGTAGAATAGAGGCTCGGCGGCCCTAGATAAGATGCATTCGTTATCGTTATCAAAAATGTTGATTGACGTAATCTGTCTGAAGGTCGCGTCGAGCACCTGCCTATACGTCCATATAAAATCAGTGGAGAACAATTCTGCCCTCCCGTAAGTATAAGTGACCTTACTTCTTAAGAGAGTAGGTTAAATTAACGTTGACTATCAAATTGCACTTGCGTCCTTTTAAATTAGGAGGGCAACATTAATATGTTGACCTGTCAAATGCAATCTAATTTTAACAGATAAATCAATTTCGAGTGTAATTAATATGGTAATTATCTGGCGATCGAGAGTGGGTTGTAGAGATCGAATAATAGATAATTAGTTCATGATACGTCATTTACATACATAAACTCACGCCTTTACTCCCAGAGTGGAGTAGGCAGAGCTACAGAATTTCCAACAACTCAAAAAACTTGTTGATAATTCTGTAACCATATTTTGCACACTTAGGCTAAGATGTTTACCAGTGTATTCGTGACAGGTTGCAAGCCCATCGCCTAACAGTACTACACGCCTTTATTCCCTTAGTCGGCTTTTACGACATCCACGGGTAGACACGGAGTGGACCTATTCTAATACGGCAACCACACGCAAAACACGCTATTAAAATGCTATGCTATTTGGTAAAGATTTCAAATCTAGGTTATAGACCAACCCGCGGCTTCTTTTGCGTAGATTTTGACCATCGTCATTCCTTAGGGAACGTCAATTTACTGCAATGAAAAGTAGCCTATGTGTTAAAGGGGTTATAGACAGTCGAGAAGGTACGCAGTGCTTACGGCTCGGCGACCTTACTCGCCCGTGTGTCACCCTAAGTAAGCGAAATACTAAAGGTAAACACGGGCAAAAAAGATAGTCGAGCTTTAAGTACGCGTACTTACTCGCAAGTCTATCTGGGTATTCAATCCTAAGCTATCTCCATTTGAAATTTCATCCAAACTCGTTCAACCGTGGCAGCGTGAAGGGGTAACAAATTAACACACGAACTTTCGCATTTATTGTATTAGTAGAATAGAAATGGAGTGAATGCAACAGACAATCTTTTTTCCTGTTTCTTTGCGTTGTATTCAAGTTAGTAGAAATACTGAAAATGCTTAAAAGACTGTTGTTACTTTTCAAGCAAGAGATGTTCAAGAAAATCTACGAGTAAAAGGATCTGAAAATAGCATGAAACATACGCTTGGGCATTATGTAAAACTTTATAAACGTGAACTTGAAGAAGGTGGTTGAAATAATCTGTTAAATACAATATTGAGTAAATCTTGACAGCTTGACACGTGTCTTTAGTGGTTTCAATATAAATGATTGATGACTCATTTTTGTATAATTCTATCATTGTACTATGCAAGCGCTGATTTTTTTTAAAGTTTATGTCATATCCAATTAAACTGACAGCATTACTAACCCATTGAGATTGACATTTATTACGAAAAACTTTCTGAACGATCTTGAGAACAATCGAACTCTCGTTCCAGCCGCCTCTATCAATTTTATATCCCCGTACTTATTATCCTGTTGACGTGTCTACCACCAATATGATCTATAGCAATAGCTCCTCCATTGTGTGCGTATTTTTGTTTTGCTTCGTATTATGCTGTCAACAGAAGATAGTTGTGTCCTTTTTGCACAAAAGAATTCCTCCTCTGTATTAGCATAGGGACTGCTAACTCAGTCGGAAATCCCCTCTAAGTTTGGAGGCATGATAAAAACGTCCTTTTTATTTGCTGGAATGCTTTTTGATTTGGTCAGTATTTATGTAGTTGCAGTATCGCGTTGTGTTTTGTTACAAGTGAGCATCTTGTTAGGTGTTATTTTATTATTTGTTTTTGAGTTTATTTTGTCCTTATTAGGGTCAAAAAGAAATCCTTATGGTGAGACTTCGGCCGGCTGTCTGTATGTTATAGCAGTTTTTCTCTGAAACTATAGAAACTATCAAATTGAAAGGAGAATAGGCAGAAATGTATGAACACTGGCCTATAAACCAATGACAATAAATTCCATATCATCGGATGCCCTTTTTAATTTTACGACGATTTGGTCTAGCGGGAAACCTCAAATAACTGTACGAAATATTTAAAAAGTTTGGAACATCGGGACACCTACATAGACGACGTTAGAATTATTACTTTGAAAAACCGCTGTCTTTGCGTGGCGATAACTTTTTTCACACAAAGATTTCGAAACACCTGCCATAGTAATAGTATTACAACTTAGAATAACCTACATACATACATAGGTACATACCTTCACGCCTGTGTCCCAATGGGGTAGGCAGAGATTATGGATCGCCAGGTGCACCCGTCTAAAAACACAATTTTCGCTTCCTCTACATTCATCAATCTCTTCATGCACGTACGGCGGTTTTGGGTGCTTTTGATTTGGCCCTTATTTAGTAGTATCGCGAATCTGATTACCGTACTTACGTCTGTCTAGGAATTACCTATTCGGGAACATATATCCTTATTGGTCATTAGGCTAATTAACCCACCCTCATTTGGCATAAATATCAACTAAATACCTTGCTTGTATACGGGTACGGGGGATTATACGCTTGCATACGGGCGCGTATGTCAATTTCATACATTTATGTATGTAAACACTTTATTGTACAAACAAAAGAGATAATAATTATAAAATTGAAAAAAATATAACAGGGATGTACAAAGGCGAACTTATCCCTTTAAGGGATCTCTTCCAGATAACCTTTGAGCGATTGCCAAATAAGTACAACACTAAAAGTAATTTCTATAAATGTCAATAGATAAAATCATCACTACATAGTATAAAACAAAGTCGCTTCCCGTTGTCTGTCCCTATGTATGCTTAGATCTTTAAAACTACGCAACAGATTTTGATGCGGTTTTTTTTAATAGATAGAATGATTCAAGAGGAAGGTTTATATGTATAATATATTTTTATTTTATGTACTGGTGTTACAGAAAACTCATATAAACCGAAGCAAAGCGAGGGCGGGTCGCTAGTAAATAAATAAAATCTTAATATAATAAAAAATATACTTAATAAGCAGGAAAAAAAAGAACAAGTGTCGAGCCAAAACTTCTTTAGTCTAGATTTAAAAGTATTTACACACTGAGACTGCCTAATTACATTGACAGTTGACAGTTTTCGAAAATCAGAGCGACTGAACCCATCTACAAGAAGTATTAAACGCTAATGTTAGCATTGACATAAGCTGACAATCTTTTGCGTCGGCCGTTCACGTCAACTCCAAACACTTTGTAGCTTTCCAAAATCGCTATCGTTAATGTTATCCTATCGCTCCTGATAAAGGAAATCCGTTGCTATGGCTACGTGTTTCAGCATTTCCAACCCTAAAACACGTCACACTTTAGCCCACAGTATTGTATTCGTCAGCGTTCTCTAAAAATATTTCGCACACAAGTCCTGTTTAGTATTCAGCCACTGGCGCGATAGTTTGAGAAACAATTTGCAACTGACGTTTCGATCCTCGCCGTACGTTACGTGCTGGCATTACGCAAGTTAGGAGCTGGAGTAAGTATTAGCCTAGGATGTGGTCGAGGCTAAAATATGTGGTTTTTGTGGAGGTAGGACCAGCATATTACCTAACGCCAATTTTTTGACACAACCTTTCAAACCCTTAAATCAAACATTAAACTCACTCGAGCAGTCGTAAATAAAAAATTAGCCACACCTGGATACACTAATGTCTATGGACAGAGAACCAGCGCCTACTTAATTCCTCGTCTCATAAATGACCTTGATGTAAAATTTTAGAGATGACTTAACTCCTAAAAATATTAGGTACAAACTAAAATCGCACTTTGTCAATAAACTGTAATGTTTGTGGGTAGAAGTGTACTTGTACTTGTGTTGTAATTGTTAGACATATTATATTGTAATCTAGAGCAATCTATCCACGCACAAGCCCTTAACTGGTTTATGAGGTGTTTTTAAAATGTAAAATTTGTACTTGTTTTGAAGCATGATAAATAAAGAAAGAAAAAAAAACGTTTTCATTTTGACAGTCCGAAAGCGAGTCTGCATACAAAATGAAAACAATTATTCCACTTTGAAGTCGATTGCGATTTCGAGTGCGTTAAAGCGCGTACTGATTATGCGCGGCAATCACTCGAACATTGGATCAGCAGCATTGGGCAGCTTGGACATTGCCACCCTCGAACGTGCCGCACGGAGATCCGAGCGCTGTCGGTTTTTGAGCCCGCATCAAAGAAGCTTCAGTCGGCCGGGAAGTTTTTTTTAAAATTTTAATGTAAACATGGCGGCTGTGTTTATGAACAGGTTAAATAGCTAAATAATATTTTAAACATTTTTAAGAAAAAGTTATAACGTCAAATACTAGGAGTGCATAAACATTTAGGAGACATCCGCGCTGTGTCGTGTGCGCCCGCCGCCCGCCCGCGGGTTGCCCGCACCGCCTGCGATCTAAATTGTAAGTTCCGCTATTCCTGATATGCCTCCTAATTACCACTGCTCTCCTGGTACTTTATTTTAACATGCAATTACTTTTCTTCCCTAGGGTGGACAATAAATCAATTTACTTTTTTGAGTGATGTATTTTTAGGGGCAACCCCCTACTTCCCGGCCTCAGCAGTAATGTAGGTACCTACAATTTTCACAACTGCAATTAAAGCTGATTCATGTAACACACAGTTAAGAAATAGTTATTTATGTAACTGGTATATAATGAAGTTTCTTAGGTGCGAGTTTAGAGGTAAGAGTGCTCGTAAGCTTGCGCTCTAATGACAGGCACGAGCACCTTAAGAGCTAATTATGAACCGTTGCTTTTATAAGTTTGTTCTACAACCTTGAAAAAGATAGTGACTAAATTTTACAGTGGCTAACTTTTTTTGTATACTTTCCTTGGTTTCTCTGCTAGAAAATTATTTATAAGTAAAGTCATTTTAATTTTTTGGATTAGCGTTAACAGTTTTTGAATTTCATTGTTAAATGATTACGAATTTCATACAAATCTAAATAGTGATTGAAAATAGTATTTTATTTCTAACATTTATCTTAAAACATGTATTGTAATGCCAAACGAAACGCCATTGTAGATATCCATATTGAACGTAACCATGGAACAAGTCGATTAATATTAAACATCTTTTTAGTGATTTAATAATAAAATTTAAAAAAAAACTAATTATTAGTTTCCGAAGTTAGTTTGTTTGTAATTAACCTACTTGATTTTTAATGAAATAATTATACAAAGGATGCCAAGTGTTCACTAGACGCCACGACTGATATCGGGAATGAGCGTAACCATGGTAATAAAAATACTATAATAATTATTATAAAACTGTTATTACCATGGCGCCGCTCATTAAAGAACACAGTGCATATTGGATCTTACTGTGTAATCGCTATCTAATTAGCATTTTAAATTGCTTGTATCATCCGTATATCTTGACCGATTATAATTTTAATTTCACTTTGGTGATCTCTTTTACGGTATTTTCATATTTTGTTCATATTCCCTGTTCGTGTTAAATGTTCATATATTTCAACATTTATTATTATAAAGTGAATTTCATGTTGATACGGAAATTACGAAACAAAATGGCGGGAATATAATCTCATCGGACAAAGGAACGCCTAGTGTATGAAAAGGACACGCTGCGAGCGGACATTTTGCTTACTGCACCGAACATTATATTTAATTATTTAATTAAAATTAAACACTTTGCGTTATCTAGTTCGCTATTGTTCCGTATTTAAATAACGTAGGCACCCTTGAGATGGAATTTGATAATAAATGAACGGTGTTGTTGTCATACATTCTATGATATACATAGATAGATACACAGATGTACATAAATATATGATATGATGAATAGAGTTACATGAGTACATCTTTGCCCCTTTATCTGAATGGAACTTGATAGGTTTTAACCGCTTGTGATACAAGACAAGGTCACAGCGTACTACTGCTGCTTATATAGTGCTAGTATAGTTTTTTAGTTAGATTAACCTCACTAGGAGGCAGGACGAAATAACATAAAGTCAGCGGCAGCGCTACTATTCTACTTTGTTTTTATACACTTTGTTTTCATCATCATCATACTTTCACGCCTTAATTCCCACAGTGGGGTAGGCAGAGCTACAGAATTACCAACAACTCTAAAAACTTGTTGATAATTCTATACCCACATTTTGCACAGGCTACGATAATCACCAGGGTATTAGTGACAGGTTGCAAGCCCATCGCCTAACAATGCTACAAGCCTAACAGAGAGGATTATTTTTTTCTCAGATTTCAATAAAATTCGGTGAGTTAGCAAAATTGGTTATTTTTATCATGGCAAGCCCTATTTGACGCTTTCCTACAAATTTTCCCATTAATTTACACAAAATGTATGGAAATTTTCATAATGAATGAAACCATTTATTTTTTAACAAATTCAATGTCAAATGAATTAGCTACCATTGAAAATGTCTTCTACTTTAGACATTGTACTTTGTATAAAAAAGTGGGGTTTTTACTCTTGTTTTTTATGTCAGCGCAACAGCCCCCACTTTTTATGCTTAAAAAAATTGAGGAAACCATAGACTGTCATTTAATGTAAAATTTCAACTGTACTTCCGACGAAACCCCATCCGTGGGCACGATCGCCCCATTGATTCGACGCTTTACGTGTTTCCTTTTGTTCCTATTGTACATGGATGTTCAGCGGTTCTATAAAAAAACACCCTTCCACACAGGGGTAACGTTTCAACTTCGAAGGATCACAAGCTTTTGACGGGTCTAATGGCTGACTGTCATTCTGAAAACATCTATTCAATTTTTTTTTTGTAAATTACTATATGTTGATTTTGGTCAAATCCAGGGCAGTTTTGTGGGACATCTTATAACATTGGTGAAGAACTTGCATTGAATAAAATAACAGTGAAAAGTAGGTTCCAAATGAGTTAGCATTCAAGATTACACCAAGCCATTGAAGTGGATGCTCGCCATCTACAAGGGTCATAACGACTATGACTGGAAGACTTCGACGACAGGACAGGTTGCTTATATCTACTTGACATTGGCAAAATTACGTTGTTATGTAGACGCCAGAAAATAAATAAATAAACAAGCTTTTGACGTGCAATTAATAATTCCGTCATCCCTAATTCAAGCAGATATGAAACTCTTCTTAACCCACTTACGAAAAGGGGATTATTCCGAACTTCCCCCAATCGAAAACATTCAATTAGTCCATACATGCATATTTATTATAAGATAGAGCGTTTCAAACGGTGACACACTGGGGACTGTGTCGCGCTCTGTGTGGTTTGAAGCCTCTGTCCCTTTATTAAAGTGGCCGGCGTTCTTTAGCTGGAAAGCGGTAAGTCAAGAGAAACAAACAAAGTTGGGAGCCGGGGAGGAAGGTCGTAGGTCGGCTAACCGCGGGGTAATGTATGAGAATAGACGGCCAACTTATTTACTGCCTTGTTCATAGCTTTATTTTTCATACTAAGCACAATGAGAGGGTTATATGAGTATAATCACGGATTTAGTTTCTCTTTTTGTGGGTTTTTCGCTGTGTTCTTGGTGTTTTGTGGCTAGAATGAATTTGTTTCGTGATACAGATCGTCGTATTTGTCATATTATTTATTTGTTTAGGTTTGCGAGCTTAGTTTATAAGTTTGGCTTGCGTTGTCATTAAACAATAGTATTAAAACTTGTTTTGTGGAATGCGTTATTAAAATAAATGAGTTTTTAACATGTATTTTTTGTTCTTTTCGCGGTATTTATCACGAAATAGGGAAAACTATTAACCGGTTATAACCGGTTTTAACCGGTTTTATCCGGTTATAACCGGTTTTATCCGGTTATTTTCGGTTAAGTTGCATTCTCTATTACAAAAATATAAAATTCATTTGGATATGACTACTTTTTTTTGAACGTTATGATTCACTTGACTATTAATCATTTTCGTACTTTTAAAACATCATCTCCGCATACAGTTTCATCGCGACTAATGTACGGGGTGCTCTGAATTCCGCGCGTAAAGGCAGCCATTGATCGGGCCTGTTATAAATCACCCGGCACGTTTACACGTCGCGCCAACGGTTTGGTGCATTTCATGAGTGTGTGTAAAGCGCGTCCATTTTTAATAAATATTAATAGTAATCGTAGCAAAAGTTATACAGATCTTTAAATAAATAAGTAAATACATATTAGGGGGCTTAAAGGCCGGCAACGGACCGACAACTCAACTTGAGTTGCCGGTGTTCATGGGCGGTGGTGATTACTTCCGATCAGGTAAGCCGCATGCTCGTTTGCCTACCTCTTTTATAAAAAAAAAAAAAAAAAGGGGACAATGTCACACCAATTGACCTAGTCCCAAACTAAGCTCAAGGCTTGTATTATGGGTACTAGACAACGAAATAAATACTTATATAGAGAAATATATACTTAAATATATAGAAAACATCCATGACTCAGGAACAAATATTCGCGCTCATCACACAAATATCTGCCCTTACCGGGATTTGAACCCAGGACCGCTAGCTTCGTAGGCAGGGTCACTACCCACTAGGCCAGCGCGTCGTCAAAATGTTTTAAAGAGACGTACATAGCCTTTAACGGCTCTCTAATTGTTGCCATGCCATAACGTATATATGTAATCATAATTTTAGTTGGTATTACCTTTGTGATCCTTATAATTAGTCCTAGTGATTATTTGACATAATGTGTCTGATTTGCTGTTTCTAGTGATGACTTGATTTATAATCCATTATGATTAACTAAGGTTACTGTTAGAAATCGCTTAGTTATTATGTATAGATATACAGGGTGTCCCAAAAGTACCACGCCACAGTGACACCGGAGGTAGGTCAGCTCAAGAGGAACCTAACCAGCCTAACATGACCTCAGTAAAAGTTGCACGGTTTTCGAGTTATTAGCGAAATGAAGATTTTTTAAGAATTTTCCCCTTTGCTTTTACATTTTTAGTACCAGTATCGACTTGGACAGCTTTTAATAACAGTTTTTTATGTGTATCAAATCACGAATAGCTAATTTAGAAGTCTAAAGTGTTATTTTGTCAATAACTACTACAAAAATCTAAAAAAAGTTCGATTTATCTTGATTTAAATTGTCACAAAAACATTAATTTCAACTTTGATCATCTGCCACAAAAAAAAACAATTAGAAACGAAACAAACAAGTAACGCCAATAAATTAGATACATTATGCAGATTCAGAAATGGTATAACACATGTTATCTTACTGCGAAAAGATAGGCATTTTTGTAACCTTCCTGATGCTGCACGCCATCACTGCTCACACTCCCGCACAAGTTGTCTGCTACCTGGACACTTATTAGTGTTATTACAAACTCTACTTTTGTCTCGCTAAATTGAGCCGAAATTTTATAAAACGATGTTTTTGGTGCATTCGAGTCCATGGGACACAATTTGAACACTTATTGTAATGTAACCTAATTAAGTTTACAATAAATGAATGAAAAAAAAATCTGTTTTTATTTTCATTGCCATTTTATCCGGCCCATTGAAATTAAAATAAGTTAACGTTCAAAAGAGTGACAAATTAGCCCTCATGATATTTTGCAAAACCGCTGTCCACAACATTTTTGTAGCACTTAGTGACTGCTTTCGAAGCTCAAGTTTTAGGTTAGTTCCATGAGGCATCACTAAAATGACAAAAATGCTTATCGTTTTCGTAGTAAGATACATGTGTTATACTATTTCTGAATCTGCATAATGTATCTAATTTATTGGCGTTACTTGTTTGTTTCGTTTCTAATTGTTTTTTTTTTGTGGCAGATGATCAAAGTTGAAATTAATGTTTTTGTGACAATTTCAATCGAGATAAATCGAACTTTTTTTAGATTCTTGTAGTAGTTATTGACAAAATAACACTTCAGACTTCTAAATTAGCTATTCGTGATTTCATACACATAAAAAACTGTTATTAAAAGCTGTCCAAGTCGATACTGGTACTAAAAATGTAAAAGCAAAGGGGAAAATTCTTAAAAATCTTCATTTCGCTAATAACTCGAAAGCCGTGCAACTTTTACTGAGGTCATGTTACGCTGGTTAGGTTCCTCTTGAGCTGACCTACCTCCGGTGTCTCTGTGGCGTGGTACTTTTGGGACACCCTGTATGTATGCATATTTTTTATAGTAAGGGTTTTTTAGTTGGTTTAATTTTATGCTCTTTCTAAATAAAATGATACACTTGCCTAAGGTTGGTTTCAATAGAACTTGCCAACAATGTAAACAAACCTTGTATTCAAAATGTCTTTAATTTCCATTCTACATCATCAAATACTGCTAAATCCATGTGTTACTTAATCAATTCTTTCCACATCATTATCTTAAACCATTAAAAAAATAAAATAGTGCTAGAATATGGATATCTTTTGAATGTTTTGTTTACATTGTTGGCAAGTTGTATTGAAACAAACCTTACTCGATGCACAGCCTTTCACTTTTCTCAATCTCTCAAGGGTTAGCTGGAAGAGATCCCTTAAGGGATAAGTTTGCCTTTGTACATATTTTTTAAATCTTCTTTGTTTTTCTTTTGAACAATAAAGCGTTTACATACATACATACATGCATTTCCCCTCATCACTAGTTGTATTATAGTGGCTATTACAACCAAATGCATGCAAATGTTATGTTAAACCGCTTATTCCTTGGACCAGTACTGGAATAGTAACTGGTCGATTGACAGAGATATATGAGGAGATATTAAACTGAAAAATTACATAACCCTCTTTTCTAAGGCTTCGTCTTAGCGAGGTGGGAATTTCTTATCCGGCATAATATTACTATTGGTTTTTCAAGTTTAAGAAATTACTGTTACTTAGCAATTACAGTAAGTAGATACCGTAAAATGGAGTGAATAGGGATTAAGGGGTGAGTAGGGATACAATCTAAAATGAAGCATAATGTTAGTAATAATAAGACAAAAATATTTTCAATAGTCGTAACGTTATTTGTTCTTATTTGTAACAAGTTATGACTTATTTTAGGTTTTGTGTCCCTAATCATCCCATTTTACGGTATATGTTAAAAAACGTAACCTCTCTTATTACTTAATCCATTAAGCTATTTAGGCTGCAGAGCGTGCCAAATAAATAGACGTACAAACATACATACATCATTATTTTACTTAAGAGCTATCCATATAGGCTCTTAACCTTTTTACTTACTGATAATACACGACATTGGTCTTCCGTTTTTGACTAAAGTAAGTAAACCAAGTATTTTTTTTCCTCTTTTTCATGCATACATACCTAAATACAGTCGAAACACATAACTCCTCCGACGCAATCGGGTAAAAATAACTGTATTGCAGGGTGCTATATTCAGGCTGCACGAGCACTAGCGAGTGCGCCTATAGTTCGAGGGTGCAATTGATACTTTCACCCAAGTCACTACTTTTAATTTAGATTAAAAAGAAAGTAAACAAAAAAGTTATTTAAAACATTTTTGAAAAAAAATATAACGTCAAATACCAAGAGTGCATAAACATTAAAAGTACATTGCTGTGAGATGTGCGCCTCACCGCCTACGATCTGAGTTGCGCTACGCACCTCCTAATTACCGCTGCGCTCCTGGTACTTTATTTTACCATGCCATTACTTTTCTTCCCTAAAGTGGACGTGCATCACTTTCAACCCGCTTCTAAGATAAACAATATACACACAATATATACACACAAATTACACATTGAAAATCGTACTATTATCAATTCCGTGTCGATTTTACACCAAAATCGGAAGACAGTCAAACGATATCGCAAACACGATCTAACCATTTGCAAGTTCAATTGGAATGGACACGTCGCAAATGAAATGACACGGACTTCGGTTTCCTTTGAAGTGTCTATCGTTGGACACAGTAGTAAGGCTTGCTCTTCGTCCAGGCCATAGATGTAGGAAAACATAGATCCCGTGTAGGCAAATGTCAAGCGTACCACCTTTTTCTTCTGTGCACAACTCAATTGGTAGCCAATATTATTGATGGGTTATTTCCACCTGTTACCACCAATTTGTTACCACTTGGAATAAAAATTCCCAGCTGTTGCCACTAAACTAAGTGGTGGTAACAACTGGGTTTTTGTTTCCCAGTAGTTACCACCAATTTCTTTAGTGGTAAGAGATTTGGTGATGATAAATGGGAAAAATATTCCCACTTGTTATCATCGAGTACTTTAGTGGTAACAGGCGGGAAACAAAATCCCAGCTGTTACGAGTGGTAACAAATTGATGGTAACAGGTGGGATTAACCCTTATTGATAAACCGCACGCACAGCAAACTTAACACTAATGCAGAGTCACACATTTAAAAAGAGGTTCACTTTTGAAATTCAATCGAAATCGGTTATATATAGACGACTCTTTTTGACGAAGGGCATTCGTAACGGGTGCGAATAGTTCTATTCTATTGGCTGTTTATATACTCCCTCGATGCTTTCCTACCTCTATGGGCCAGGCACAAACTGACTCCACGCATTGTAGTCTCGCTTTATTGGCAATATTGAGGGCAGTTGGACGTTGTCTGTGGACAGGATATTTTTGGTCATCTTCAACGTACTAGCCAATTTAAGTACGGCCAAAATTTAGTAGAACATTTCAGTCCCTTGTCGCAGCTATTGGTGTACTAAATTCTAACTACTTTTACTTAAATACGTTACTGCGACACGGTACCAACATGCGTCATAAAAAATCACGGTGCAAGTACGGTCAGTCTTATCTCATAAGTACCCGCACACTAGAATGCTTTGTCACTTTCACGTCATGTTTGATCTTCTAGACTTATCTATCAAAGGCGTTCACGCGGCAAGGTACAAAAGTGTGCAGCTACTTATATATATTAAAGACTGTACACGATAAAATCCGGCCATACATGACCTGGTGTATTTTTGCAATGAATGCATGTTTTCAAGAATATTTTTTTTAATATGTTGTATAATTATAATACTATATAATGAAATAAAATCGTATCATAATGTTTGGTGTGAGTTTTCGCCAAATATATTCTATAATACCTTTCATCTCCTGTACAGCGTTTTTTGACAATCTTCACTCGCTTCCTGCTTCTACGCCACAACTGTATTTATAATTATGTTACAAGCAGTTTTACCAACAATAGAATGTCGTCTTACGAAAAAAATACTTTTTGTAACTCATTTCTATTTGTAGTAGTCAGGAAGACTTTTTACTCCAAGCACTGAAAGTTGTTTTTGTATGGGAGGCATTTATTTGTCAAAAAGTCAAATTCGCCAAAGTTAAATAACCTCAGAACTATCTTAATTTGAACATAATTAGGAAAGTTTTAACTATTGTGGTAAGATAATTTAATAAGGTATAATTTGGCTTGTATAATTAAAAATAATAAAATGTTTTAAAACGGAGAATTTGGTAAAGACTGTCAGAAGATCGTGTACAAAAAAATAAAGGTACTGTGGATTATTATAAGGGTCTAAGACACAGACGCTCTAACATTTTATTATGATTGTATTTTTATTATGTAGTTTCATAACCACTAACTATTACAAAAAAGTGCTGCTTGAAAATTAGCATTCATTAAAAAAATACACCAGATCATGCATGGCCGGATTTTATCGTGTACAGTCTTTATATATAAAATGTAAGATCAATCAATCGAATCGATCTCTTAACTGCCGTTCTCTCCTCACTACATCTTTGTTTACCAAGGACGTAATAATCACTCAGACTGCGTGGCGTAATTTGCACTTAATATTGTATTTCTAATCAGAGGAGGGTCGGCCCTCATTTGTCGATAGCTGACTACCGACTTCCGGCATGCAACGCTGTTGGATGAAATAATCATCGTATAAAACTCCTACCCTACCCTGATATATGGTAGTGAATGTTGGATTTGGCAGGACAAGCATAAAAGTCGTGTAAATGCAGTTGAAATGCGCTCTTTGCGTAGCATATGTGGTGTGAAACTGATTGATAGAGTAAGGAATGAAAAAGTCAGAGAGAAATGTGAAATAAAATAAGATATAGTGACTAAGATTGAAAAGGGCATGCTTCGATGGTTCGGTCATTTGGAAAGGATGGATGAAAGAAGATTGACGAAAGAGATATACAGATCGAAAGTGAGTGGACGGATCGGATGGGGCCGTCTTAGGCGTACTTTTTCGAGTTAAATCGGAGAAATACTGGAAAAGGGCCGAATATTAAGTACCCGAAACCGACGTTAGTGCATGACTCGATGTATGAATGTGGAAGAAGCGAAATAAATTTGTCAAGATCGTAGCAAGTGGAAAGAAGTGGTCTCTGCCTACCCCTCTGGGAAACAGGCGTGATTTAATGTATGTATGTAAAACTCCTATAAACATATAAAACTATGACAAGATTGTCTGACTAACTGACAAAAAACCACAGATTAAGCCGCTGAACCTACAGTAGGTACCTACTAGGCAGAGAAGTCAATACTGACACATTGCACGACCATGAAGTTTCTAATTGAAATTGTTGACAGCGGTAAAACAATTCTAAACTTATTGGGTGCGTGTGAAGGAATAGTAATAACAGCATTGTTTGACTGCTGTCACCATTATCCATTTTCAGATACTTCATCGTTGTGCAAGGTGACAGGAATGACTTGTCTTCATATAGGCCGAGCACGGTTACCTATCTGAACCACTAAAAATGTTAGTCCGAATTTCGTTTCGACAAAAACTATTCGACAAATTTCGTTTTATTTTATTTTCATTTGTCCGAAAATTCATTTCGAATTCTTACAATTCGGCATTTATTGTGTCGGTTTTTTGATCATTCGACAAATTATATGTTTCCATAAATTTCATTTGTCCGAAGTATCAGTTACCCCATGTAACCTTTCGGTTTATTAATAATTCGACTTTTTTTAATTGACTTTTATTTCATTTGTCCGATGTAACGATCCGAATTTTTAACTACTCGGCTTAATAAATGTAAATATTTTGCATAAAGCAAGCATGTTTTTTTTAGGGACGACAAAAAAATAACCTCGAAGGCTAAGGCGGGAGCTTCGCTACGCTTCGCTACGCTTCGCTACGCTTCGCTCCCGCCTTAGCCTTCTAACCTAACCTATCCGAGTCGCTTCTGCCCAGACCCATCTTGCTCGCTCGCTTCGCTCGCTCGCTTTACATTTTTCATTAAAATTAGGTAGAAAAACGGTATGAATAAAAATAATTGATACTATAAAAAATGCTTACCTATCTGAAACACTAAAAAACGTTTGCCAGCTGTTTCATTTGCCATAATTTTCATTTGTCCAAACGTATGCAGTGCCAAAAGTATCATTGGTTAAATAAAAAATGGGCTAATAAACAAAATACGTAACAATTCATAGGGCAAGTAAATGAGACGGGAAAAGTTTTTCGGACAAACGATACTTTTACTAAACGTAAAATGGTGAAGAAAAAAAATTACGAAACCTGTCATCGGACAAATCATAACAATTCGAATAGTTTTTGTCGAAACGAAATTCGGACTAACAGTTTTAGACTTTGAGATAGGTTACCGCCGAGCACTATAGGCACTTGAAATTTGAAGAGAATATTACTTGGGTACCCTAGGGACCCAAAGGAAAGAAGAAGGAATTTCGGTAGCGATTCGAAAAGACCTTGCACAAGGTGCTACCACCACTAAGATGGCTATCCGAGAGTTATTACCGCCGCCTATTCGTAAAAAAAAAGTGAACAATATCACACAAATTGAACTAGTAACGATAAACTTACTTATGTAGAGAAATACCTATTAAAATACATAGAAAACGTATAAGACCGAGAAACTAATACTGGCGTTCACCATAATTCTCACACCAATATAATTCAATAACATAAATTATTTATGGAACGTTAATAAAATACAATCGTTAACAATTAATTCGGCCGATGTAGATATAAAACGGGGTAATGTGGGCATTTTGGTAAATAAAGGCAATAATTTATGGGTCGACAGACGCCGCATACAAATTGCTAATATTAACGATTTATTGAACTATCTCCACAGATAAATTAACACATTGGTGGTTGTTTTTTGAGCAGCGGTAGATTTTGCTGAGTAATAATATTATAATGTTGCTTTCCTATTGAGGTTGCATTTTTTTTCTGGCATGAAATCCTGCTTTTTAATCCAGCAGGCGTATTCGTTTTCCTTTTGAAAATCAAAGGTTTGTCTGCATACAAATTGAAAATAATTGTTTCGCTTTGAAGCAAATTGAGATTGCGAGTGCGTTAGACAATAGCGACGGATGTGTCAAATCTTATTTGAATTCAGAACGCAGAACACAGTTTGATTTCTTAAATGAACATGAATCACGAATGCCTTCAAAAGTTCGGTCCAAACGGCACTGGTAGTTCGATGCAAATGCTTAGACAATGTCTTTTGTCATGGCAAGGGCTATTGTCATGGTAAACTGGGAGATTGCTTCGGACCGCCAGTCTCTCGAGAGTATGTACCGACGTACACAATAACTACGTTATGTTCCGATAATACGTTAAAATGCATCGAGATTTTATTTGAAATGAACTTAGCGTTTTATTGGAGCGTAAAATCAAGATTCAAAATCGAAGTCTTTTAATATCAGACTGACTAGTCTAAAGTAGAATAGGAACCCTAGGGTAAATGCTTGACACTCAAGATATCGATATTCGTTAAAGATTTATGGAATCGACATCAACCGCTCGATGCGACCATCTGGCAACTTACGTCAATCCTATACATTTTCGATAACGATGGCTTTCACGTAATTATATAAACTAGCGTATACAAAAATCTGTGCGTTAGAATGTGCACCCGGAGGGAGCTTTCGGTAGCCCTACCTGATAAAGTATCAGCTAGATCAGTCTTACTGTAGGAAAAAGGGGGAAAAGAGAGTTATTAAAAGATGATCAGCTTAGGCGGAACCAGGCGAGCTGTGTAGGTTTTAACAGCTCCTATTTACTTCACAATAATAGCTGTTAAAACGTCAAAGTATGATATAGTACCAAATAAAGCCAAAGTAGAATAAATCATAGAAGAAATCTGAAAGTGTAGACAACTTAACGAAAAAAGGTGGCATCTTTTTTCTGCTAAGTTAATCACTCACAAGTCAATTGTTATTTAACTACGTCGTAATTATACCCTTTAAACTGTGTATTCATTAGTACAACAAAAAAACACTCCTCGATTTCACACTTTAGTTTATCAGAAAATACAATAATAGTAATGAAGGCGCAGGTTGCTCGGTGCAGTCTTAATACAGATCGATCAATCTGTGCTGACGGTCCGCGTGACACTAAAACCAGCCTAAGAGTGCACCGAGCGTCCAGTGGCGCCCTCATTACTATTATTGTGTTTTCTAATTAACTAAAGAATTTCCTTGCAATAAGATGATACATTTTTGTAGTGCAAGTAAAAACACAATATATGGGATACGTAACAAACTTTAATAACAATTACCCTTTGAGTAGTCAGCTTAACGGGAAAAGGTGGCCACTTTTTTCCGTTAAGTTTTTTTTTTTTTTTTTATGGCATAGAGTAGACAAACGAGCACACAGGCCACCTGATGGTAAGTCGAAACTGTGACCCATAGACCTTCGCATTCACAAGAATGCAATGCAATCTTGAGACTGCAAATGCGTTGCCAACCCTGAGGACTAAGATGGAATGCCTCTATGCTAGTCATTTCAAGTTGATAACTCCAAGTTGAATTGTTGATGTACCTATGTGATATACCCTATAAGTTGTGTTTTCATTTGTAGTACAAAAACCTACCGACCGATTTCAAGAAAATACTTAAGTTTATTAGAAAACACAATAAAAGTAATGAGGGCGCCACTGTACATCCGGCGTACGCTCGGCGCAGTCTTAAACTTAGCTATTAAGCTTAGCTAATGCATTTAGAGCCCGCGCTGATGACCGTCAATATTGTATTAGATCGGTCAGTGCGGAGCGATCCGCACTGACGGTCCGCGTGACACTAAAAACCAGCCTAAACTATCAGATATTATTTCTGGGAATAACCACCCATTATCTTTTTAACATTCTCAATACGTAGTATTTTTAATGTACTCTTTACAAAACCAAACACGTTGTTTTATAAAATTATAAAAAAGTTTACTGACGTGTTAATTTTTGCTGCATTTTTTAGTACTACTTTTAGCGGAAGCTTGGGCAAACCAAGCGTCGTGTATTACGGAATTTTAGTCTTAAACTTGTGATATAAGTTTGGCTTTATGATTCTCAGTTTAAAACTGTAAATAAGCTTTTCATTATGCTATAATCCAGGTTAAGAAAATATTTTATACGCTTAAAACTACTACAAAAAAGATAACAACGATGTTATAAACCAATTTTGTCCGCAATTTACCTATAATCTGAATTACAGTTCCCACAGTTTAAACAAGTATGAATGTTATCAAACTATAACTATTTTAGACTAAGTTGATAAGGTAAGGCAGGGAGATAAACCGAAGTCGTCTCTTATCAAACAAAGTAATTGTACCAAAAATACTTTGCTTAGGGAAAAGCAAGTAATATCACATTTTGGCAAAACGTCCCGCAAAATGATAAGAAAGTTCGATGTCCAATTTTCTCTTCTATTAGATTCCGACAAGTCGCGATTATTATCTCCATTTTCTGACCGTACCGTGCCAACTTAGCGGTGCCGTTGGGCAAATTCAAAACTAACGGTTTCTCTAACTAATATTGCTTTTCGTGGCTGTGTTGGAGTGAAAGGATAAGTTTGCAGGATTGTACTTTTATTTTAGTCACGCGTGCAAGTTGGTATTGGAGTTGTGGTGACTTTTGCTGCAGTTAGGTTCCCCGTTTGAAATAAGTTCGTTCGTTAGGTGAAGGGAGGAGGCACTGGCGTTTTGTTTGACTTGCCGAATCAGATATTGATAGGCTGAGAGGTAACTGTCAAACATAGAAGGTGTCAACATTTTTAGTAACAAAAAAATGGATCCAACAAAGGTGATTCCCAATTATAATAAACTAAAGAACACCGCAACTTCGTAGAATTAATTACCACAACTAAATTAATCCCCCCTATTTCTTCCCATTGTGAATGTTATAAATAAATATCAGTTGAAAGTTGTCGAAAATTGACTTAGTCCCAATGTATCACAAACATCATTCATAAACCCAAAATTTAAAACGTATTGAAATGGAACAGTTACATAACGTGACTGTATGGCCTGAGATAATTGTTCTGGACATTTATTAGTCAACACCAATGTCTTCTTCTCGCTGTGAAGTATTGTTTAAACTATAAAATATAACATGACACAGTAAACTGCCATTCATTCTCAAATTAAAAAATCAAACGAATTAACCACTTCCACTCTTTTTTGATCGGTTAATAATTTCCATTGAATCTATTTTTAATTTCATTTAAATCCTTGGAGGGATATTTATTTGCACCAAAACTTCAACGGCAACGACGTAACTAACCGACCGTAACCTTCGTACTGACGCCGTTTAACATAATGACATCATTTTTGATCGGAAAAGTTCGTATTTATCATACGTTTTTCAATAAATAAATGTGCTGGTATTCAGCTGTCATTCGTGTCAAGGTTGAGTTTTGTATTTGACTTTGCGTTTAAAACATTACTTTACGTCTAACTTATTTTGTGATTAAAGTTCATTTTGATTAATCTTCAGATTCGTAACGGTCCTTAAATCTGCTTTAACTTGACAGTTCTTTAAGAAACTCATGGTATTAATAATAAGACTGGCTTAAATGTAAACGCTAAATAGAGTTCTAGATGTAATATGTCATGGTAAGACATTACAGTAAAGTGGCCAAGTTAAACATTTAACGTTCAAAGTCATATCACAAAGCTTACATGTTTTACTCCGACATAATCTTGAGATTAAAGCAAAGTGCTTATGTGTGAAACGAGAATTAACACATACATGAAGGTTAATGTGGTCGTAAATATGAGCGTCATAATCTCCCGCTTACGTGGTGTTATTCTCAACTGTCTCTCGACCTATAATCTAACCACACCGTTATACCGTGACCCTAAGAATCAAACAACGTGTTCTTCAAGGAAGGTTAAGATATGATGGTGAGTGGTTAGTGGGCTGGACAGCCAGAATATTTTGAGCTCTCATTTTAAGTATATGTCTCATGTTCTATAGTCAACTTAAATTGGTTTTGTAAATTAAGTCCTAGTTCAGTGCCGCTTTAGGTGCTTTTTTATGACAATTTGACACTCTTCCGAGTCTTGATATTAAATGTATGGTCTCATCTGATCTGTTAGAGAATAAGTACTAAATTAGCCGCCGACTAGGATTACGACACTTGCGTCTTGTATGGATCTTTATATGACATTTTTATTTTATTTTAAGTATATTTCTTGAAACAAACTCTTTTAGTGCACGTGTGCGTTAAATTAGAACTTTTTATATTGAGTTTCCTTGGAACAATTTTTTTTTTACGATTTTATTTATTGTATTAAAGCAAAAATACAACTAATAATGTTGTAATTCTCGTATTGAGATACCAAAACGTTATACAGATACGTGTAATAAAACTTCAGTAAAAAAATATACCTATCTAATTTTAAATGTTTTAAATTCAAATTTTCAAATGAAACTTCAAATCTAACCTAACCATTGTTTTTCTCTTGTGTACATTTTCACGTGAATATGCTTATTTTCAGCTTTATTTCTCAACGAGCGTGTATTTTGAAAGAATGTAACGTTGGGTTTTGTCTAATTATCACTAGTTAGGGATGTAAGAGGATATTTAACAAAAAAGCGCGGAAAATTTAACTAGCGGATTATTATGTATTTAAAAATATATAAATAGAATAATGTGTTATTTATGATAAATTAAAAATAGCCAGTCTCTCTGTTCTCTAGCCGTTAGTCTCTCTGTTCTCTAGTTTGTGGACGAACTATCCCTATCCTTTGAGGTTTAATACCCGGTAAGGGCAGAAAGTTGTTTGTTGAGCGCGAGTCATTTCTGGATCTTGGATGTTTTCCATGTATTTAACTATGTATTGCTCTATATAAGTAAGATTATTGTTGCCTAGTACAATCACGAGATTAAATTTGGTGCCCACCTTAGGTCCAAAGTCAATCTGACATTCTACAACAATAAGGTTGGGTTTCCTAAAAGTGCCAGATGACTTGACATCTCTAATGACATTGATGACTTTAAGCCTATTTTTCTTCTAATGGGTTCCAAATTAACGCTCGTGAATGTACCTTTAGTACAAACGTATAGCCTTATTGGAGACTTGGTCAAATTTCTATACCTAACTGTCGCTGTTTTCTTTTAAATTATTTTTATAAGCACATTTTAATGAAGCTACAACTTTTCAGACAATTTGCACAAAATAAATAACAACTACAACTTAACTGTAAGCATAAAACGGCCCATTTAAGGGGGGACGACATTCTAAAATATCATGTAGGGCATTTTTGACATAATAAAAATAACGTAACGAAAACAATTATAGATGACTGCTTCACAAACCTGATATTTCTTTCTTTAAAAAAAAAAAACAAGCGAGTCCCTTGTCTCATTAACTATCAATTTTCTATTTCCTACTTCAGCGCCACAGTCGATTTGGGTGACATTTGCTTGAAAGTGTTAGAGCGAGAGAGAGCATTGTTTATAGTTATAGTGACAGAGACAGTGCCGCGGCTGAATACAAAACAGTTGACTGTGAAGCTCAGAAATTTCTGGAAGGGACTAGTTTGGAGGAAACCCTGTGGGGAGATGATTGATAAATAATTCATTTCACTGATAAATTCATTCTCACATCGCGTTATTACATACATATCTCGTATATAAAATACGTGTGATGTTTCTTTATTATACCAAGATTTCGCTAAAAAAGACAAAATAATCAGATCAATTATAAATCAGCAAATTTATGATTTACTTTACTTTTTTTTTAATACTTTACAGCACACAATTCAAATAGTATACAAAACGCGGACTTAATTGCTACAAGTAATCTCCACCAGTCAACTTTAATTTGAAATAGAAATCAAAAAGTAGTAAAATGCTATAAAATTACAATATTTTTCCTTTTACTAAATCTGTTTTTATTTTTATTTTAACACTTATCTATAACTTGTCACATCAGAGCGAACAAACCACATTATAGCGCGTGCATTCTCAATAAAACAGCCTTATAGAATATAATAGAAAGAATAGAAAAACATTTATTTCGCTTAATTATAAAATATTACAGTGTGTAAAAAGTAGTGCTGCAAAAATGGTATCCACTCAGCTATATGTCGTACGACCTAGTGGAAGTGCGACGCTGGTCTTCCGTGGACCCCCGTTATAGCCCGTTCCAGCACTTAAAAATTACTTAAAAAAGTCGTTAATATCTAAAGCGTACTATAGGGTCGAGGACTATCTAACAGATAAAAATGCTTGGCCTAAACCCGAAACTTAGTCATTCATAATTTGTAAAATTGCAAAGTTGTTTGTCTAGGGGACACCGTTGATGTGGGAAAGCATATCAAACTTTTATTTGGTTGTCCTGTGTTTTTTTTTTCCTCTCCTCTCTTCCCCCCTTGTCTCTCTCGTAATATTTTTGACATGTTTTCCTGCTGAACTACGCATGCTATTTGATATTATATTTAATTTAATATTTATTGCTTTATATAATGCTAGATTAAGTACTACCATTGTAACATGTTTAAAAAATGACTGACTGCTGAGTTTCTTGCGGCGTTTCTTCTCGGCAGTGGTCTCCTCTTGGGAAGCGCTGGTAGATTCATGACGTGTAAAAGTGCCCGTGCGGCCTACTTACTGAATAAATATCTTTTATCTTTTTATCTTTTATACGTTATATGTTATACGTTCGATCTCATCGACAGAAGCCGTGCTGCCAAATTGAAAATGCCGTTAAAACGTGTTTTGTTCGCTCTGACGGGACTACTTAAATTCGCCGCGGCGAGATTCACTCGTTCGTTCGTCCAACCGCGATTTTCACCCTAGATTGACCAAGAGCGACCACGGACCCGTCTATCTGCGTCCTCCAAACCACTCCCTATCCAGTGTCCCTTTCTCTTTGTATGGAACTTTTCTCCTATTATTTTCATTAACACGCAAGCGTGCCCGAAATAAAGCCACCCTTTCAGCGACTGCGGCCGATGCAAAAAGGAACCAGCCAAGCGCACCCTGATAAAACTTTCTCTAATTAAATGTCCTACTGATAGTCGGGTTGATAAAATTTATAATTTAGCTGGTAGTTGGCAGGTGATTTTAATTTGGGAATTCTTAGCTTGGCCTGAGTCGGAGGGGAAGGAGCACGAAGCGGAGTAATAGAAATGGTATTATTACCCTTTGAGCACATGCTTGATGTTTTTGGGGAAAGTTATACGCAAAATGGCCTAGTTTGAACTACTTCCTTGTGCAATCTAAATGACAACATACTCGTAGATACACAAGAATATTTTTTTTATTTAATCAAAGTTTATTTTTGTTTTTAATTAATGGTTTCACTCCTTGTTTGTTGATTTGTCTGAGGACTTAGATAATATAATGCCTCTTTGCTAGTCATGATATAACACTAACGGTATCGTTACGTACAGTTTTTAAAAATGTACTAACAGCCCAATGGAACTACTTCTTCTTTTTTAATAATGGCGGCCCATTTTGGTTCAGTGTGTGAGCACTTAAAACATGCTTCGGTTTTGTACATCTCTCTCACTCGCTCTTGATAAGATCGTATGAGAGTGAGTGAAAGATAAGCACAAACTCGAAGCATCTTCTAACAGCTATCGCACTGTATTTCGCAGTGATTTCCCCAGTGTCCGAAGGTTACGATCATAGAATTGTGTCACAATGACGTTCTGATTCAAGTTGTAAAAAGTGTCAAATCAATTGTTTCATAATGTGACGGTGACACCGTTCTATGGTCACGTTGATAGTTTGTATGTAAAAATATTAAACAGTATTCATTGACTGTTCACGACTCGTTGGCTCATTATTCCATACAGTGAAGCCGTGCAGTCAACCAGGCAGCGGTAGAGCATCTAGTAAATCGAAAATCGGAAGCAAGAAGATTAACAAAATATGTGAATGATCAGTTGATATAGTGGGGACTTCAACAACTGTGTTTTTATAAAGGTTCCATGCAAGCTGCCACATGGGACACTATTAGTAAGCGTACGATATTCGTCCATCTGTCTACCTTTAAAGAGCTGTAGTCTAGTCTGCCAAAAATACTCATTCATTCAATGATTAAATCACGCCTGTTTCCCAGAAGGGTAGGCAAAGACCACTTCTTCCCACTTGCTACACTGATAAACTGAATGGGTTGATTTTACTAAATTTTAGGACCTACCCATGAGTTTCGTTGAGTTAACACCCTTAGTAAAAACAACACATTGAGAAGGTTGCTTCAACCTTTGTAGTGGTTAACTGAACCAAACTCACGTGTAGGTCCTATTTTAACCATAAAACTGTAAAATCAACCCATTTGTTTTTTCAGTGTACGATCCTGACAAATTTATTTCGCTTCTTCCACATTCATACATCGAAATAAAAAGTGGCAACACTGTAGTGTCGTCCCTTTTTTCTTAGATTGATTTGAAAGGGTTGACATTACAGTGTTGCCATTTATTAATTTCAAGACTTTTTTGACAGCCAAACAACGGTTTATCTGTTATGATTCAAAAGATACAGCTGTTTAATATCAACACAGACGACGAAGGGATAGACGAAGTAATAAGGTCCCAGTTGGCTCCCTTTGGCGGCAGCGCAGCCCTAAAAACTAATCATATCCGGTAATAAAATTACGTGGTTGTTTCTTCGCTGCCCCTTGGAACGAACGAGCTCGCATTATGAAATAGAAACACGGATATCAGCTATCCTCAAAAATCCTTTGCAAACACAAACAAGCACTGCAGAATCCGGACACACATAAACAGACCGCATATTTTTCAACCAACCTTTTTGTCCAAATCCAAAGAGGAAACCTGCCGAGCAAAAACGCAGCACACGCATTAGCACTTCACACAATCATACTGCCTTTTTCTTTTGAAGGGTAGTCCTCAGTATCCGAATGATGAACCCTTGGTCGTGGGGGTAAACATGAATTGCCCCCTCATTTACTGCTGAGTTCGGCTGAATAATTTTGTATAGAAATTACACGGTTTGTATGTTATTGTGGTATGAAAATATCGTTTGAGTTTCCTTGATTTGTGTGTTAAAATCCTACTTATTATAAATGCGATGCGTTAGTTTGTTACGCTGCAATGGCTGGACGGATTTGGATCAAATTTAAAATGGATATAGCTTTTGACGTGTTGATAATCATTTGTCAACACTACAATAGCTCTTTTTTACTTGACTATAATGGTGGCCGAGTTAAAAACCATACCATAACGTGACAACGTAACGAAACGTGTCGATCGTTTTTAATCTTCATTGCATTGTTTTTGTACAATAAAGTCATTTCATACATTGACACATACGAGTACATACGTCAAAAGCAATATGTTCTTATCCTGTAGAATAGAGGCCCAGGGGTGCTATTCTCTCAAAATCGACGGACGGGCGGATGAACGAGCGAATTCGCAGCAGCGACATTAAGGTAGTCCCGTCAGAGCGAACAAAACACATTTTAGCGCGTGCATTTTCAATTAAGCAGCTTTATACGTCCGATCCATCGGCAGAAACGCATGCTGCTAAATTGAAAATACACGCGCTAAAATATGTTTTATTCGCACTGACGGGACTACTTAAACTCGCCGCTCTTAGACATTCACTCGTCCGTCCGTCCGACCGTCGTTGTTCAGAGAATCACTACCCTGGTTAAGATTCTGTAAAGATAACATAACATGATGGATAACGCCTGAATGTACGGCCAGAAACTTTAATGGATGAACCACTATGGAACCTTGTCGCATAAAACCAACGATTAATTCATGTCGGTTCCTTCTTTTATAGATATAGACTTATCCCAATTCACAATGGTTGTTTGCCAACAAGTATTAAAAAGGTCTTGAGTAACCTTCCACGCTCAACTTCGTAGAAAGTCAAACTTGTAATTTTAGCTCCAACACTTTCGGGTCAAAACGGCCGAAACTAAAGTTGCCCTTAATTATCAAAGGTCAAGCGAAAAGGGACTGGTGGACGTCAACAACATTTGAACTTGTTTTATCATGTTAACGTTTGCTTTTAGCGGTTTAAAATGACAAGATATTTTTAAACCTACGCGAATAATGTTATTTTTTACATACATACATACATTAAATCACGCCTGTTTCCCAGAGGGGTAGGCAGACACCACTTCTTTCCATTTGCTACGATCTTGACCAATTTCTTTCTCTCCTTCCACATTCATACATCGAGTCATGCACTTACGTCGGTTTCGGGTACGATTCGGACCTTTTTCAGTATTTACTCGAAAAAGTACGCCTAGGGCGGCCGCTTCCGACCCGTCCACTCACTACCGTCTGTTATTTTTTACCGTTTGTTAATCGAAAATTAACATGTTTTTTTATTAATTTGTCATTGCGTACCGTCTCAATATTTAAGACCTTGCTCCCGAACTAAAAATCATAGATTAGTATCTATTAATTGCATAATAAAGTACAAGCTATTAGTAAAAATCCATACAAAACCACTAATACTATTAGCTTGTACTTTATTATATAATCGACCCCAGAGGGGCTATTGCTTAACGCACTCGCAATCGCAATTGTTTTCATTTTGAAAATCGAAGGCTTGCCTGCATACAAAATGAAAACAATTGTTCCGCTTTGAAGCCAATTGAGATTGCGAGTGCGTAAGGCAAATTATAGCGACGCAGGTCTTGATTACTAAAATGATACTACAAACAACGATTCTTGCTACTAACATTATCATTCAAGTCCGTGTCTGTCTCAAAGTTCTCTCCGAGCACCGGTCAGGAGTAGAATATTTGTTGTGTCTGTGTGTCAGTGTTGCCTACCTTCAGGGCGATTAAACTCACACATCAACAACCTTAGGATCCGTCGTTTCAAACCTTGCCGAGCGGCTTTTGGCTTAGGGAAGGTCAAAGGTCAAAAGTTCACAATTCGTCACCCACCGAGTGCAGAAGTAATACAGTCCGTCAGGATCATACCTAGCGATTATTACGAATACTGTTTTCAAGGTTCATCACGTCAATAAATCGACGTGAATTTTTATACGGATACGAGTATAATATTCCATAGCCCGGTAACGGATAAACAACGTAAAAGGAAGCATGTGTAACTAATTATTATAAGACTGAAATTATTTCCAATAAACGAGACCTTATTTTCCATTTAATACTTGATCTTATTTGTAAAAAATCATGAATTATTTTAGGTTGTGTCCCTACTCACCCCGTATTACAGTATCGGAGTTGGGACTGAAAAAAGTTGCAAGTAAAAACACACTGTATGTATGTAAACACTTTATTGTACATAAGAAAAACCATAACAGTACAATTAATATAAAAATATGTACAAAGGTGAACTTATCCTTTTAAGGGATCTTTTCCAGCTAACCCTTGAGAGATTAAGAAGAGTGAAAGGTTGTGCAACGAGTAAACAAGTGTACAAGAAGAAGAATATAACACATTAAGTAACCAATAAAACTTATATAAATAAAATTAAAATAATACTTTAAAATACCTACATAAATAGATGCAAATATACATATTAATAGTTGAATATACATACATAAACTACATTTTACGTACCTAGAGGATAATTCATATTTAGGAGATAGAGTAAAGCCAGAACAGAAAAAAAAATGCAAGTAAAAGCACACTTGTATACATATACAATTATAAGTCGTACAATAACATCAACGGCAGCTGCTAAACTTCCATAAATCAGTTCAAGAGCAGGCATTCCCGATACAAGAGCCGTTCGCAAAAACTATCGGCAATAAGCGAAAACCCCCTTCGCGCCCATTACGAATAGAACTATCATTAATACCGGCCTTGACCGAAACAAAACCAATTACTTGCCTTATAAATCACCAAAAATACGCGGTGGGCAGTTTTATAGAAAAAGTCTAACACGAACCAAACAGAAACTAAATGTTCGAGGCTAAAGTCGAAAACGGATTGTACACCCCTAACGGTCAGCATTGTTTCAATGTATCGAACGTTCTAGTTTGTGTCCTAAAGTCTACCAAGCTGGGTTTGTATTGAGTTGGATGGTTTTGGGGACTTTTTGGAAGCTATTATTGTATTTTGGTACCGCTTAGACGTCTGCTGTGTAAATAGGGGCGAAATCAATTGGATTTTGTTTGAGATAAAACATTTTACGCGCTGGATTTAGGCTTTTTGATTTGGTTGAATGTAATTATGCTGTTTTATGGATCTTTAGCAGGTTATGGACAGATGAACAATCTGTCAAGTAATTAAGAGCTACAAAACGATAACAATATTATGACGATTAGTCACAAAACGAAGTGTAATAGAAGCTCTTAGGAACGACTTAGTTAATCCTCAGACGGACGGTCGGACAGACAGATATGACGAAACTATAAGAATTCCTCGTTGACTAAGGAACCTCTTGGAACATTTTTAATTACGCTGTTGTAAAATTAAATCTTAAAATACACGTAAAACGGCGATTTTTTTTACACGTCTATTTGACTCTGTGGCATGTCATTGGATATTTTGTTACGAAAATAGTGGGGTTACTAAGAACATTTTTCGATTCCGGGATCAGTTTAAAAATATAAATCCGAAATATAAATCTTTACAGTGATAATTTGTACAAATCAATGCGAACCGGCTAAACCATTGTTATGTCAAAAATTCAGGGTAGTATATGTAACGAAGTGAAAAGGGAAACTATCACAGCTAAGCAGGCTATAAAGAGACCAAGAGAGAGACCAAGTTATAAATGGAAACTTACACTGCGCGTGGTTCGACATGCTCTTTCTCGGTTAATTTATGCCAGGGGCCAAATAAGCCAGTCACCTCATGAAAATCTGAATCGCCAATGCGTTGTCAGCCTTTGAGAAATGGTATACTCGTCTTTTGATGGTCTCCTAGTCATAGCTTTAGCTTAAATATAAGCATCTTCACTGTGACTACAGAGCTTGCTCTTGTGTCATGAAGTATATTTCATTTACACTCTGATACGGGACAACGCATACTTTGTCTTTGCATGGTCAGATGTAATGGTCTCTAACCTTCCACTTATACTTATATTTTTCTTCTAGAATCATCATTATGTACTGGGCGTACTGAAGTACCGAACCTCCTACCTCGTCTTCCCGATTAATAAAATACTCTATTAATAACTAATATATCAATACACATGTCTATATCTAGACATAGGTATGATTGCCAAAACGTGCCATTGATATGGATAAAGACCATTTATCAATTATTTGTGATCACTCTTATACATTGTTAAGACTGCACCGAACAAACGTCGAGCGTCCAGTGGTGCCCTCATTACTATTATTGTGTTTTCTAATTAACTAAAGAATTTCCTTGCAATCAGACGATACGTTTTAGGAGCGCAAGTAAAAACCCAATTTATGGGATACGTAACAAACTTTAATAACAATTACCCTTTGAGTAGTCAGCTTAACGGGAAAAGGTGGCCACTTTTTTCCGTTAAGTTGATAACTCAAAGGTGAATTATTGTTATTAATCTATGTGATAATATACTCTATAAGTTGTGTTTTCATTTGTAGTACAAAAACCTACCTACCAATTTCAAGACAATACTTTGCTTTATTAGAAAACACAATAATAAGTAATGAGGGCGCCACTGTACAGTCAAGGGCAAAAATATGTATACACTTTAGTACCTTGTCTATTTCCGTCATATTTGAACTGCCATATATGAACTGTCAATGTGGTTAAAGTGACAAGGTACTAAAGTGTATACATATTTTTGCCCTTGACTGTACATCCGGCGTACGCTCGGCGCAGTCTTAAAACTCACAATTGAAAGCCCATACAGTCCAACATGTTCTCTATTAGACCATATCTCATCTTTGTTCAAGTTACTATTGTACTTTGTTCCTCGCAAATAAAAGCGCACCTCTTTACGTACAACGTACATGTACAATTTGTACAAGAAACTCTGTCCATGTTACTGGTACAAACACAGAACTACACAGCATTGTTGGTTCCTCGTAAATCGAATGATGTCTTATCCGAACACAATCAGGAACGTCTGAAGGATCAAATGCTGTGAGGCGTCAAGAATAAATCGACCCCTGAAACTTAACAGGGTGGGACAACTCAGAGGTACAGTTAGACTGGAGAGTGTGATCTTGAGATAAAGGTATTCAGGTAATTTAGATACAAATGCGTTGTCTTTGTATGTTATTAAGATTTTGATTTGATGAGGTTGAATATTTGATACGTTTTTGATTTGGCGTGCGGAGAGCGGTGAGCTGTTTGTTCGACAAAGTTTTGGTGGAATGTATCGTTTTCTCGATTTTTCAAAATACCTGCTGATCTACGCATGTTATTTGATATTATATTGAATTTAATATTTATTGCCTTACATAATGCTAGATTAAGTAGTACCATTGTAATATGTTTATAAAATGACTGACTGCTGAGTTTCTTGCGGCGTTTCTTCTCAGCAGTGTCTCCTCTTGGGATGCGCTGGTAGATTCTTGACGTGTAAATGTGCCCGTACGGCCTACTTACTGAATAAATGTATTTTATCTTTTATCTTTATCTTTTACCTGTTTTGCTATTCCTTTGTTTAATTTTCAAGATATCATAACCATTATTTCCATCGGTTTGCTAAGGTTAGCCTTGTGACCACAGCAAACATGAGGAGTGGTTATTATTTATTGTATTTATATTAAATATTTGGTAGGTATATAATATTAAAGAGCTATGGGGCGTAGTATGTTAGGCGTCAACTTGACTGATCGCATCAGAAATACTGTCATACGCTCCAAAACCCAGCTGACGTAGGCTTCTGCCACCCTCAAGTGGAACTGGGCCGGACATATCTGCTCCATGCCCGACGACCTTTGGGTAATAATAACCACAAATAGGATACCGCAAGATCGGATACGACGACGTGGCAGACCCCGGCAGATGGCGAGATGAGCTTGAAGCCTTTCAGCACAATTGGCGGGAGATTTCCCATAACCGAATTACGTGGACAGGTGGGAAGGAGGCCTTGTCATTTTTTTTCTTAGCAAAATTCAAGATTTATTCATAAATAAATAAAATAATTAAGAGGACAATCTCACACCAATTGAACTAGTCCCAAACTAAGCTCTAGGCTTGTACTATGGGTACTAGACAACGATATAAATACTTATAGTATAGAGAAATGTATACTTAAATACATAGAAAGCATCCATGACTCAGGAACAAATATTCGCGCTCATCACACAAATATCTGCCCTTACCGGGATTCGAACCCAGGACAACTAGCTTCGTAGGCAGGGTCACTAGCCACTAGGCCAGCGCGTCTTCAATAGAATCGCAATATTAAAATAATTTCTAGTAAAGGTAATGTTATTATTATTACCCTTTATACGAGTACCGACGGCCAACACAAGTTATCCTTCTCGTTTGTGTTCTACATTAAATAACCAGAAATTTAGTGCACGTCCTTTCATAATATTTTGCTTATGTGTCTGAAAACATTGTCCTTGTTTTCATTGTAACAGGAAATATGAATGGAATTTCCTCCAAACAAACGCCCTCGGGCTTATTTTAATAATAGTTAACATTATTAATACCTAGAGTGGTTGTTAGTTTGATATAATCATACACCGGATTGACGGGGGCAAAAATGTACCAGTGCTAGTGATTCATTAAATATCGACTAAGTTTATCGACAGTTCGTGACATATTGATCTTACATTTCTTGCAATAGTAAGTCGTACCGTATCTTCTATATTTGAATGGTCAGCTTTCCATCAACGTAAAGGATCTTTTCTCTTTGGAGGCATTTTTAACCGACTACAAAAACAAAAAGTTTCTCTATTCGGCGGAATGCTAAAGAATATTATTGTACTGAAAAAAAATGTTATTTAATGTAATGTCAAAAGTGACTCAAGTCGAGAGTCTAATGTCAGACAGCGGTTGATTATAGTTGCATTAAGTAAATAAAAGAGGTTTGCACATAATTAGAAGGTATTAAAACTTGGCCATTACTTATGATAATGAAAAAAGTATAAAAATTGCTTTTTATCGATGTCGATAAACTTATTCGACATTTTATGAATACATTTTTGCCCCCGTCAATCCGATGTATGGATATAATTCTGGTTGGTTTAGATTTACTTAGAATATTCAATCGGGGTTTGTTCTCTGTTCCAACTTGTTCCAACTGGAGTTTTCCTTCTATATTGTAATCATTTTTATTGACATTGTAATAAGTTCTCACTGTTATTTGAATGAAAACTTGTTTTTGGAACAATTATACTAAAGTCCTTAAAACATTGTAAAGGGTGGCCAGTGGTCAAGGGTGTGATTCTTTAACACGTTCACGGACACAGCACCAACCTCGAAATTGCGTGATACGGCACAAATAAATTCCATACAAAATTTTCTACGGCCATGGACGAACTGTCACATTTAACGTTGTTTCAAACATTGTGCCACTTTATGACGGAATAAATATGTATGTAATGTCGTACAAAAAAATCTTACCTATTGTGGCAGCTCGTCCACAGCCGTTACGTCCACAGCCGTGATGTGCCATAACAAGTGTCGATCCCCTTTTAGGGTAGTGCATGAGGTTGAGGTTGCCCTAGAGCTTTTTTGCTGTGACACTAGCGGCTTATGTTAAAACCTAAAACGGCACAGAGTCCGTGCTTCCTATAAATGCTATGGGAAAAGGCCGGCCGTGGACGGAGTTCCGTTTTTGGTGTAATTAAAAACACCGGCCACAGCCGCAGTGCCATTTCACGAGGGTCTCAGTTTCCGTCTCTCGACGTACTGTCCGTGAACGTGTAAAAAACGCGGTCGGACGGACGAACGAGTGCATGTCCAACTAGCGAGTTTAAGTAGTCCCGTCAGAGCGAACAAAACACTTTTTAGCGCGTGCATTGTCAATTTGGCAGCATGGCTTCTGTCGATCAGATCGAGCGTATAAAGCTGCCTAATTGAGAATGGGGTGTTATTCTCTCAAAAACAACGGACGGTTGGACGGACGAGCGAAGTCGCAGCGGCGAGTTTAAGTAGTCCCATCAGAGCGAACAAAACACATTTTAGCGCGTGTATTTTCAATTAAGCAGCCTTATACGTTCGATCCATCGGCAGAAACCATGCTGCTAAATCGAAAATGCACGCGCTTAAATATGTTTTGTTCGCACTGACGGGGTTACTTAAACTCGCCACTTGGATATGCACTCGTTCGTCCGTCCGACCGTCATTGTTGAGAGAAGTACTACCAAGAGCGAAAGCAAGTTCGTTCAAGTCTTATTGTTTCTCCTTTACCGTATTTCCTATTAACAGTAGATTTTAAATAATTATTCTGTCAAAATACTTCGTTTTAGATGTTATCAGTACCTACTCAAAATGTATGTGTAGTTAATTATTGCATTAATATTCATTGTGCACAAAACATCTAAGAGGATCGAAGTGCATGTAAACGTGCTAATCTGTAAAAGAAAAATAAAAGTCAAGTTCCATTTACAGTATGAAAGATGTTATAAGGTAGTTGCACACAGTTCTTTGTCACGCTAATATCATTTTTGAACTGCTGCACTAGTCTGTCAAAAGTGTTAAAGCGACAAGCTACTGAAGCGTGTACCTACCTATAAAACCAACTGTACTTTGGGCTGTGAAACACTCTAGCTAAAGCTACTATCCTCGAACTATATAGTACTATATACATTTCGTTAGCTAGCGCCTTCACATAGTCTACAACATAGTCTGATTCTGTTACTATCAATTTGCTGCGCTACCCAATCAACTCGCCTAGCCTGTTGCTTGATCAATCTTCCTCTCCCTGGGTATCTAGTGGTGGTTAATTTATAACGCCTATGCAAGCCATGCCCCAGTTACTTTGTGATGGCTCAGATTGATAGATACATACCAAGTTAGGTATTTATCTATATAGGTTATTTAGATAGGTTTACCGCCAATAAATTGAGGATTTGCAGGCCCTACCAAAAAATGACTTACGTGTTTCACAGTTTATTATTCGGAATTAAGAAAAATAAAACTTTCACGGAAACATAAATTTGAAAAGTTTTACATACATACATTACATCACGCCTGTTTTCCAGAGGGGTAGGCAGTGACTTAATACTTTGTAGCAACGGAATCAACATTCTTGTCAACTATCAATAGTATTAAATCCTCGTTGAATATAACCTTAAGATATCAGATAACAATTTCACCCAATAATCCTCCATGAACCTGCCGATATACCTGTATAACTAGGGTGTATATATAATGTCCGTCGGATTACTAGATATTGTATAAGCTGGTGGCTTCCCGAGTCCTAAATACAATCAGGTTTCAATCCCAAAGAGATTACTATAGAAAATGGTTCCAGCGATACGTTAGGATAATGTTTTCATAAAAACTTTTTTGTGTCGAAATAACCCACTTACCGGTCGTAAAATTAGGAAAAACTGACGTTAAAAATTACATACCTACCGTCACGCCTGTCATACCAGAGGGATGTAGAATGAAGAAGAATTTGATAATTATGTAACCATATTTAGCACAATAAGGCTAAGTTTTACCAGCATATTAGTGACAGGTTGCAAACCCTTCGCATAACGGTACCACGTCAAGCCTTTATTCCCTTAGTCGCTCTTACGACATCCACGGGAAGACATGGAGTGGCACTATTCTAACCCGGCAACCACACAGAAAATCAATGTTATGAAATTAACATTTAATTGCTTTATATAATGCTAGATTAAGTAGTACCATTGTAATGTTTAAAAAAATTACTGCTGAGTTTCTTGCGGCGTTTCTTCTCAGCAGTGTCTCCTCTTGGGAAGCGCTGGTAAATTCTTGACGTGTAAAAGTGCCCGTACGGCCTACTTACTGAATAAATGTCTTTTATATTTTTTTTTAACCATTTACTCGAAACAAGTTCTGTTCTGTTGTTGCTTGTAATGAAATGTTAAACGTGACAGTTGTAGAAAAGTTTTTTTGTACGTATGTGTATGTATGTTAAACTCTTTATTGCACATAAACAATTACAAAACATGTTAATAATAGGTATATAATAGATTGTTGAATTAGCAATTTACTTAATTAATTGTGTATAAATTAATACCGTAAAAATGAGAATGTAGTCATTATATTCTGAATGATCAGCCCGTGAAACTAAAACCTACAACAGTTTACTTGTGATAATCTAATGAAACCACATTGACAATTAGGCCAAAAACACACACAATCATTAACATACTTGAACACAATCACATAAGTACACACAAACTTAAGAATTTTACATTTAATTGGTTAAATACAGCCCAAAACTACATGTTCCTTCTCAGCCAGTTAGGTTAGGTTAGCAGAATAGGTAGTTGTATTTAAAATGTAATATTTAAAGTTGATAATATCTTGTTAGGGTGGTGGAACCAGTAATGGACAACTACCCAATCATGGACACTTGATTCTTATTTAACAGAATATAAGGGTTATTCATTTATATTGCAGACATAAATTTAGGACCGTATGGAATTGGTGTCGTCACCCTATCTTATTTTTATAATGTTACCTAAATCGAGAACAACCGCTTAGCAAAAGGTTTATCCTGACTTCAATAGACCTGCTTCAATTTTAAAAGACTTGTTTCACTTTGCGTTTCAATGACCAGTCATCGAGCCAATCGCTAGCTGTTGAATAGTCGGCGTTATCTTCGACAGGCTGTTCGACGTTTAGCCGGACAATGAGCCTGTCGAGACTGATGTAGTGGACAGTGCGCCGCGATCTATGATGTCCAGTTAAAGTATCAGCTGGTGTTTAGTAGGAGATGGTTTTTTAACCAGCGATATAAAGAGTTAAGAACACGTTTATTTCATCTCACAAAGGATATTATGGGTATAACTTACATAAGCCTAATAACTTTAACAAATAAACCTTTGTGAGGGACTGGAGCCCGAACTGAGAGTGATCCTGTAATACGAGTACAAATCTCCAGACCCCCACCCTGGACACAAGTGGAGTTAATAGCTAGTCTTAGGTTTACGGTACAGTCTTATTGGAGGTAAGTAAAATATAACATAAAAATATTACAAAATATAAAAGGAACAGAAAGAAATTAAAAAAATCAAAATTATGCGTACGGTTATGTGAGTGTGTTGTGTTGTGCGTGTGTTGTGTGGAAGGATGTGAGTGTTGTGTGTCTGTGTGAGTGAGGGTGGGTGTGTAGCATTGATCCATCTTCCTAGGCCTACTATAGAAATAAAACACTGACTATGTTCTTTTGGTCGGTTAATTCAGAGAGGTTCGGTTGTACCTTGTCGCTTTACTCCCGACATACCTTTTTCAGACTATTTCCTAGATAATTATAATAAGCATCTATGTAACATTGATATCTTCCATGTTTCACTTACTTGCCTTAAAAGGTTAGTATAATGTGAATAGTTATGTCATATTTAGTGATTCTTCACTTATCTTCCAATGTTCTCCAAGTTTAGACTATCAACTTGGGCATTTTTTATTATGTATATTAATGAACCTACATAATAACCCCCATATTTGACCATCCCGATAGTGACAGGTGATAGGTGACATTTCAGTGTACATGACGCAGTTTATACGAAACCCAGTCATGCATCAGCGCAACTTTGCAATGTATACCGAATTGTCACCTGTCAAGTGTCATTGTCAATATGGTGACATAGGGACCAGCTGTTTTTGATACCTATATTGTATAGTATGATGATTCCTATGTCCCATTCGAATGGCTGTATGTGTTCTAAATAAATTAAAAAGAAAACACAATCATCCGACGAATTCTAAACTCTCTGTGTACCCCGGTATCACAGCTTGAAACTGGGTTACGTCACCTCTACATCTATCTCAAACGCTTCGCTTCGCGATCTGAAACACTCACTCGTCCACGTTCAATTTTGCCATTACCATGATTGGATCTCGCCAAGTGGTTTAACGAATTCAATGTTTTATTTTAAACTTTGTTGTTCATGTTTTAGAATTTAAATTGAGGTTGTAACTTTAAAGCTCTTTATGAATGAACCACTATAGAACCTTGTCGGTTAGACCAACGATTAATCACTTGACACTGTCATTATGACAAGGGGTGTGATTCTCTCAAAAACGTTGTCGGACAAACGAACGAGTGAATGTAGCAGCGACGAGTTTAAGTTGTCCCGTCAGAGCGAATAAAATACTTTTTAGCGCGTGCATTTTCAATTTGGCAGCATGGCTTATGTCGATGAGATCGAATGTATTGTATAAGGCTGCCTAATTAAGAATGCATGCGCTAAAATGTGTTTTGTTCACTCTGCTCTACTTTAACTCGCCGCTGCGACATTAATTTTTAACGCGTTTTTAAGAGAATCACATCCAAGGATCTATGGTGGATCAACATTTAAAGTCTTTGATGGTACAAACGAATTTGTGCTTAAGCCACTTCATACTAGGTTATTAAATAGTTTTGGGTAAGTTACACTTGTGATCATAAACAATATACGGCAAGCAATATACTTTTCTTTTTGGAAATTAAAATTTTGTAAAACATTCCGTTTGCCTAATGATGACTCAAGTCAATTCCATAATGTCATTATCACATAAGTACTTTTCGAATAAAATAATTATTTACATGCTTGATCTACTTTCATAAGGTTAAATAAATAACTATTAAACACAGGCGGCTTTTCGAAATAAAAACACATTTGCTGAAAATTGGTTTTACATCTTTTGCCACTTCTATTGACGGAGACTGTTGGTGAATCATGACAGAACTCACAAAAACATTAAAAAGTCTAACAAAAAGGATAAAGAAAGAACTGCGACATAAGCAGAAGCATTCCTAAATAACAACTCAACAAAAGACTGACTACTACGACTTAAGCCAGAAGAATGCGACTAGAACAACGAAGCCGTGAAAATAAATGTGCTAAACACACATAAACCTAACACCTTTTGAGGAGGTTCTTACAAAAATATTAACACTATAACTATAAAAAAATGTAATACGCCTTATCGGCGGCAAGCAGCTGTGAAGGGTCACCGAATAAATATGGATTAACCAGGGAAAATACGACCTGAACACCACAGGGCCTTTCCCTGGCAAAGAATAAGCCAATTGATTCTAGACCCAAACTCTAAACCCATAAGGGAATGTTGCTATGCTTTTGTTTTAACACAAGACGATAAGTTGTAAGACTTTTAATAAATGTTTGCAGACAATGTTTTATGTACATGGATGATTTTTGTGTTCTTACATTCATTTGTTTTAAAACTGTAACACTTGGTGAACTTTATAGTTTCGCACCTACGAATGAAACTAAAGTATTTCATGAAGTTTGTGTATCACATAACAAGCAATTCGCAATCAAGACACTTAAAACTTGGGTACAAAGATTAATTGCTTCTTCAGAAAGTTTAGCAAACATCTTCAGTGTTCGTGAAAATAGTTGTTTCTAAACTAGCAACTACTAAAAACTTCAAAAATTTAAGACATTACGAGGAGGAATTTGAATATATTATACTCCTAATACACAGTTAAAACGCGCTTCTTATTTTGAACAAAAAATCATACAATTGGGGATTTTATTCTCACGCATTCTGACTTCAAAACCGGG